>CM045465.1:3399245-3734245 GCA_024666655.1 Dascyllus trimaculatus | reverse complement strand
AGCTGCAGACCAAAGTCACCACATCCCCAGTAGAGAGCAGCAAAAGAAAAAGTACAAAAACATACTTGATTTGAAGGTTTGGCTGACTAAAGTTGAAAGTTTTTTTTTCACAGTTTTTATTATGGCACAAGGCATCACAGTTTAAAAAATATGTACATTTCTGGACTTCCTGTCTGATAGTGCATTGGAACATAGTCGTATAACATTCACTTTTCAAGAAATTTGACCATGTATTCACAAATATATACAATCAAATAAACTCCTTAACACAGACATTTCAGTGTGCATGATTCAGTCTGTTACATACATCATCATACAGACATCTGTGTGAACTCCTGATAACAATCACAGTCTGACCATCCACTGGGTTAACTGAGCTGAGCGGTGCACTAAGAAGCGAGTTACTTATCAACTCTCTTTGTTAACTCTGGTTTACTACACCAGGCTTTGCACACACACTCCCATAAAAGGGGGGTGTCTGATGCGTCATTTGACTCTTTTTCTGATGAACAGGTGTCATAATGGAGAGCTGAGAAGAATACATTATCCCTGAAAGCATTGTTGCCGCAAATAAGGCAAGACAGGAATGCTGGGAGAGAATAAACTTCATACATTTAAACTTTACAATGAAGAAGCGCATTTGTTTGACGCTGATCTGCTGTAAATGTCCAGTCTGTTCTATTAGCTACAGTAGCGGCCGTTTAAAACAGTCTTGGCAGCAAATCAGGATCAAACACATGCATGCATTTTCTCCATCACCAGCTGAACATGTGTAGGTTTCCATAGCAACTCTCCACAATACTGTTACTGCACGGCTTTGTTCAGCGGCAGGATATAATGTAAAGATAAAATGTATTCCCTAAGTCAACGATCGATGTTGCTCATAGGGAATGTGGTCAGAAAGGGAGGCACTTCTTACAGAAACTCAGAGCATGGCTTCTTCCGGAGAAGTTGCCATGGTGACCTTGGCAGGTGTAAATGAGAGCTACCTTAGTGACATTGAAAACTCTTGACTTTGGGCTCAGCATACCTCACAAGCTCATCAGTCTCGCTTCGTAGCACACCCCTCTGATGAAATGTTTCCTTGTACAATACTACAAATTGGCCAAACCAGACCCTTGTGAGAAAGAATCTCTGATAATAGCATAATACAGTATTTGAGACTGAAAACACTGGCCTTAAAGTTCACTTTTTGTACAAAAATACTAAGCACTTTCTGAAATTGCTATTCCAATAACAGTTTTCCATCTCACCTGTGGGGCAATAGAGCATCTGCACTGATAATGGTGTCAGATTGTGTGTAAGTGAACATGAAAAACTGATCTGAGGTGCTTCACTGTTCCCTTTGTGTGCATTTCATTTCAGTCAGACGATCTGAAGCTGTGTGTTGTTATTCTTCAGGCTCATAATACCTCCTCTTCATGGCCCTGTACTTCCTGAGGAAATAGAGAGCCTCCAGCTCCTTGATGACAAAGTCTCCTCGGGCCACCAGCTTCTTGATCTCCTCGGGATCCGTCACGTCTTTGTTCTTCATGAAGGCTGACTTGAGACGCTCCCTGAAATAGACGGATCCCTTCGGGTACTCACGGCCGAGATATAGGAGCTGGTTGGGGGATAAGGAACACATTAAAAACATTGAAGACGAGTCGAAACCTGTGTGTTTTTGTTGAGCTAACTTACATTTTTGTACAGCCTGATAACCTCACCCCTTAAAGGGTTGGCCATGTCAGAAACAAAGGCTCCCTTTAGCACTTCTGAAACCAAAACACAGCGTAAGAGGGCAAACAGATGCTCGTTATGACAACAATTAGCTAGCTGCTACATAGCTAGTTTGCGAGTTAGCAGTTAACACCGTATGTTTATCTTAAACCGTACCGAGAATTACATGAATTAAATTAAATTAAATTAAATTAATACTTACACGCGTTATTTTGTTGGTGGTTTTACTTAAACAGCACAACGACAAAGAGTTGTCTCCTTCTCAGTTTGTCCTTTAGTTCACTTGTAAACACTGCCGTAAGTCGTACCGTTATGTTGCAAATACAAACAGACTAGTACGCATGCGCGTTGGTTTCTATGGTTACACAGACGCTTGAGAGTTTGTTGTAGCGTTAACATGGTGAGTTTTTGCCATTTTCTTCCAAAAAACCGTCTTTTGCCGTATTATAATATTAAAAAATGAAACGGTGACTAACTATATGTATAATGTTAGTTTAAAAACATTATAAGTGAGGCTAAAATTTAACTTTAGGACAGAAGAAGATGCCGTCTTGTAGTCAGCTAGCTTGCTCTTAAGTTAGCAGTAGCAACTGTTGATTTCAGTGCTCTTTCTTTTTTCAGCATCTGACTTACTTCCCTCTGAATTTACATTTTAAAGCTCTCTGTAACTTTCCTCTCTCTGTGTTTTCTCCTGTGAATGATAGCCGCCCAAGAATAAAAAGGTATGAGCAAAAGGCAGTCAGCACATTCTCTCTCTGACACCATAGATCAGCTGAAGACATGCAGGAAGGCAGACACTGTAGTATACCATCCTCCCTACTAGCCTGTACTCTAGCTATCACCATCATAAAGGTGTATACAGCCACTGCACCTTCTTCTCAGCAGTGAACCCATTTCTAAATACAGACTGAACATTGATTTGACATTTTTAAACACTCACTTGTGATGTTTCGGTGGCTTGAAGTCATCCAAGAAGGGACGGAAGCTGACCAAAGCTCAGAAGTTGAAGCTGCAGGAAGAGGAGGAGGAGAGGAGGCTGCGAGAGGAAGGTAATCGGATATTTGATGCTGTAAATCTAAACTTCAAGCAGCAAAATGAGCTACTTCCGGTTAGTATGCGGCATCAGTTTCGTAATACTTTTAACTGTTATGTTTGTTTCTCAGGAACAGCATTAATGTTCATGGGCCAGTTTTTACCTGTGGCATGTTTAATAATCCAAAAGTGTCAGAAACAAAAAAAAATCCCAACAATCATTGTTTATATGTCTTTATTACCTTCATTACTAACATTTCAATCAGTATTTAGTGCAGCAGTGTTCAGATCATGGCTCAATGAGGATAATTCACTCGCTTTTCATTAAAAAAGCTTATTAAAACTTTTTTACTGGACATCGTAAAGACCTACATATAGAATACAATAGTTTTACATGACAGTTTTTTAAAATAAATTTCTGTTACATTTTTAAAATTTTGTCTTGTTATGGAGGGGTGTTGATAAATTAACACGAGACGTCTCTTCTGTTCAGTTCAAGTTGAATCGCTGACTTGAAATCAAGACAAATGAGGATTTGAACTGAAGGCATCCTACAGACTGGCTGTTGATTGATCCTTTGTCTTGTAGACCCCAGCCAGGATGAGGACCCCACATATGCATTTTATCCAGCTCCTTCCTCTTCTCCCCCAAAACACGCCTTCCTTCTAGATCAGTCATTCTGAGAATCATTTTCTGTACCTGACCAGCTCAGAAGCTGACTTCATGTCTGTCTGAGTGTGTGTGTACTTCTGACCCCTCTTAACCTCCACTTTAACTGCCTGGTCAAACTGACCTGAACTGACCTTGATTACACTTACCGAGCCAAGCACAGGACATTTTTTTAGATTTTCGTTTAACTTTAAAAGGGGCCACTTTGACCTGCAGCATAACAGGAGGGTTAACCTTTAACTAATCACGTTTGGAAATGAAAGGTCCCTGCAGCTTTTGTCCTGAGGCGGTGCTGCATGTGTGGTGTGTTTGTAGAGGAAGCCCGGCTGCAGGCAGAAAGAGACGAACAGGAGAGACTGGAGAGGGAGAGAAAGGAGAAGGAGGTGGAAAGACTAGAGCTGAAGGTGAGATCCAAGGAGACACAATAAAAGAACAACCCAGACGGCAGCAGTGGGTAAAGTATTCAGAAGTACTAGTCCCATACTCCTACACATCCATCCTCAAGCTTTACACGCTTTACCCTAAAAGTACTAAAACCACACTGACAATACTTCACTACAAGTCCGATGTGATGTGAATATTATCAGCAAAATTTGCTTATTCTGCTGTAAAATGGTCCCAGCCAGTGTTTTACTATCATGCTCCATGCATTTGGGTTTGATATTCTGCATTAATGTGCTTGTTGGTAGCTGTTAAAGTTGAGCTACCTACAGAAACCTACACCAATGTTTCATATTCTTTAGCAGTGTTTTTCAACTGGTCCAGCCTCAGGACCCACTACTTCTATTAATAATGGTTGTGTGTGAAGTTTGCTGTTCCTGTTAACAGATTAAGGTGTATTTGGGTGGAGTCTCAACACATTTTGATGCAACTTGGGAAAATTTTGGCTCATTTTTTTTGCTCATTTTAGTATATTTGGATGCTTTTGCATAGTTTTGGGCACATTTTGGCCCATTTGGACAGATTCTGAGCACATTTTGGTTAATTTTTGCCACGTTTTAGCTTGAATTTCTCCAATAAGCTGGCAGAGTCAAATCTAGAGGTTAATAGTGGGCAACTACTGGTGTCACCACCACTAAATATCCTGTTATTGAAAGCAAAACTATGTCGTAAGAAACACGTCCTTCTGAATAAAAGACTTTATACTGCTGCTTTTTTGGGGGGGCAGCCTCTAAAAATGGCTTCGCGACCCACTTTTGGGTCCA
Organism: Dascyllus trimaculatus; assembly: GCA_024666655.1. Taxonomy (NCBI): domain Eukaryota; kingdom Metazoa; phylum Chordata; class Actinopteri; family Pomacentridae; genus Dascyllus; species Dascyllus trimaculatus. Next base: position 3,729,620 of record CM045465.1, on the reverse strand, counting down.
GACCCACCAGTTGAGAACCACTGTTCCATAGAATACCATATATCCTTGAAGAACGACAAAGCTACAATGAACTTTTAATGAAAAACAGCCCTCTGTCTGCAGAATCCAGGACCCATTATCTACACACCGCTTAATCCTCTGCAGGGTCGCGGGGGGCCTGGAGCCTGTCCCAGCTGACTCGGGTGTTCGGGTCATAAGGGAACATTTATCTTTTTAGTTTATCGGAAAAAATCTAACTCGGAGTCACCACATGACAGGAAACATGACAAATGATCATCTGAAAAGTAACTAAAGCTACAGTGGAGCAAAAACTACACAGCATTTGCCTCTGATATGTAAAATACAAGCATAAACAGATGAGGTTTTGCCTGTTTTACACACAGTCTCTGGTTCACTGATGTCTTTTGCCGACAGGACCAGGAGCGCAGAGAGAAAGAGCTGAACGAGCTGCGCCATCTGCTGGAGAAGAACCACACTGCAGTGACCAGCTGGAAAGCCGATGCTGTGGAGGCGGCCAAGGTGTGACAATGCAACACCGGCTGGTCCCTACTCAAGTCCAGAACAACAAACAAATTATGTGGTCGATGCTAAACTGATCAAACATCCTGATTACAACATCTGTGCTTTGTGTCCAGTGGGAGAGATACATGCGCTGCGATGGCGTTCCCGATCCATCAGTGCAGCAGGATATTAACACATATATCAGCTTGTGGAGAGACGATCCGGAGGTGAACATCACAGCTGTGCTCAGGCAGTGTAGCCTCGCTCTGCAGGTCTGTACGTTACCAGTTTCAGTTTTACCATTAATGAGTTATCCTCTGAAAATAACATGTAGTCTAATCTGATTAAACTAGTGATAGAAATAAATAATCATGGCTGGTTGAGTCAAACACATCATCTCAGACCTAGAAAACATTCCTTTCCAGCTGGTCGACGAGCTGGAAGTTCTGCTTAGAGACGCTACAGATCCACAAGAGAACCAGAAGCACCAGGAGGCCCTCAGAAACCTGCAGGAGTTGATCCACTCTAAACACCAGCTCACCGCTGAAGACATCCTGAAGGTACAAGAAGCACACCGATGGTGATGCGTCTTGAAAAACTACATGAAACGTGTTATGTTTATGTTTTGTTGCGTGTCCCTGGTCACAGAGAGCCAGCTCCAACATCGACACCGAGACGGGCAACATGCAGACGGTGATCAGAGATGACAAGGTTACGCTGTGTCTCTGGGCCAACATCAAGAAGAATCCCAGGTCTGTGTGTGAAACTCAACAACAACAACAACAACAACAACGGTCTGATGATAAGGGTCGGGTCATTCCATGTCAACTCAGTAGGATTAGGGGAAGTCGGCTGGTTGACCACCTCAGAGTCTGTTGAAACTTTATAGGAATGATCTGAAACTGACATCTGCCCATTTTGAAGCTGAGATTCCAACATCTTCATCACTTTTCACCCAATGGAACTTTTCAGTAGACCTCTCATGAGCTGGAAATGGAAGGAGATGCCACTTTCAGACGTCCATATCTCTTCAAGTATACGTCCTGGAGTCTTCACATGTTCAGGAGATGTTCAGAAGTTTGTGGTGGATGGAGAGAAAGCAGCAGATTCTGGAAATCAAGACTCATTTCTTTGTTTAAGACCTCTCAAAATCAGGATTTGTTTATAAAAATGGAAAAATGCATCTCTAAAACATAGGATCTATTTAATCAGTGTTATTGTGAGAATAACATCTGAATCACATCACTAATGCTTAGAAAGCTTTCATATGTTGGTAGAAATGGAAGTTATGGCCAATCAGAGTTGACTCAGGTAACGGCCAGATGGACGTCTTGAATCATGGGTAGGATGATGACATTCAGGATGGTAAGAGATGGAGGTATCATCTACTGGTGTGCCAAGTTTCAATGATGAAAATGTTGGAATTTCAGCTTTAAAATTGGCAGATGTCAGTTTCAGATGCCAAAGATCATTCCTAGAAAGCTTCAACAGATTCTGAGATGGTTAAGGAACCACCTTCACTGAGTCGACAAGAAATGAGCCTGTTATCCTTTAGATGGACCTGCATCATCCTTTACAGGGTCACGAGGGTCTAGAACCAATCACTAATTAACCAGCCAGTAGGTTTAAAAGGCATGCTATCTTAAAAATGACACCGTTTATCAGAGCCACAGACTGTTAAACAGAAAGAATCCTTGGATTTTCAACTTTACTGTGGTCCTTGAAGAACGTGTGGCAGCTCCATCAGAGAACTTCGTCAGATCTGAGGTTCAAATGGTGCCACTTCATCAAAATCACTTTATTCTGCGTGTCCCCTTTTAAAAGAGATCAGATTCAAAGACGAAACATTCTGCTCCGACAGTTGACCCAATGTGGATGTCCTCGGAAGAAGCCTTAGCACCTGGAGAACACCCGGGCACTAGATTTAAGTCCAGAACCTTCTCCCAGTATGGAGTCTGTAGACGTTTCGTTAAAATACGTTCCACCCTGACGAACTGAACCGACTGGTGCGGTGTTCTGCTCCGTTCCTAACTGATCCACTCAGGTTTAAAGGTCTAAACTTCGAGGAGGTCGGCCTTGGCTTTGAGATTCCCAAGCAGCTGGCTGTGAGCGACGTCGCTGTCCGGATCCTCCACACCCGCTACGACCACCTGTCCCTGCTGGCCTGGGTGACTCACCTGAGGATGCAAACGGCCAGTCGCAGGTCTAATAGTCCTCCTTCTTATAGTCAGAATATAAATGCCTGTGCTACTAAACACGATCTACGTTCTGGTCTCAGGTCTCTTGCAGGGGCCGAGGAACCTCCAGAAGATTCACCTGAGCAGGGGGAGGCGAAGGAAAACGGGCAGGTGGAGGAAGATGGCGTACCTCAGCAACCGACTGTGGAAGAGGAGGTCCGGTCCATCCAAGGGTTAGAAGGGAGGAAGGTAAGATGAAAAAAGGAGTTCTGGGTCTGAGGTCCAATATTCAACGGGAGGTTTTTACTCTTATTGTTTGTATTTCAGAGTGCAGCCAGTCTGCAGTCGAGGAAAGCCAGTCCAGCCCCCGAAGAAGGCCGAGAGAGCCACATACAGACACAGCTGGAGGCACTCGGGGGTAAGATGTCCAACCTCTGAGCCAAAAGAAGCTCCACAGATGAAATGTAAACAGGTCCTCTCATGGGAGGACTGTAGAATTAGGTGTAGATCACTTTTCCAAACACAAAGATTATTCTTTTATACTGCACAAAAGATGTTTTTGAGGTCTCTCCACTTCTAGGAAGAGTTGTGCCGTTACCAGAGAGGGCAGGACGTCATATTGCAGTGAAAACCCAACAGCTCTTTTTCTATGCGGATGATCCGGTTCTCTCCCTCTTCAGCTGAAGGCGACCTGGTTTGTCCCTCGGTGCAGCTCCCACCCATGAACCAGGGCATCCAGGTGGTGGATCTGATGGAGTTCACTCCTCTCGGTGGCGTCTTCTACTACGACATGTTTCACCTGCCGCCTCAGGCTCACCAGGTCAACGGCTGGGAAACCCGACAGGTGACTAGAACACCGTGTTTTCTCCTTATACCAGCTTCTGAACTTCCCTCACGCATGTTGTTGTTTCGTAGCTGCTGGTCACAGGGCTGCAGATGTTCCATTACTCCATGGAGAAGTCAGACTTGGGCAGCAGTGAAGCCCTCAGCTGCCCTCCTGTCGGGGCGTCTGTCACGCTTCCTGACTATGTTGTGTTCCTGAAAACCCCACAGGTGGCTCGCTGGGATGCTGCAGGTACCACAGACAGCAACACACACTAGATTCTCCTATTTATTATGAGGAACAACCTCGAGATCTCGTTTTAAAGAGTGCTTAAAGTTGAAAATTAAACTGCTCCTCCATCCAGAGAAGCAGTGGAGGATGGACGGCATCACGGATGTTTCCTATGAGGAAGCCGAGGCTAGGATCTCCTTCAAGATGGATTCCTTCCAGGCCTTTGCGCTGATGCAGGAAACCTACGCCAACCTTCCCTTCAAGGGCTGGGAGCTGCGACCGCTGGGCCAGGACTCCGCAGTCTTCAGCATCAGCGGGGCTTTAATCGACCTCAGCATCACTGTTAAGGTGGTAGTGCTGCTGCTATGTCAGATTAACCAACATGACTACCAACATTTGAAGGAAAAACGATGCTATGAGTCTAATTCATCTGTTTATTGTGGGTTTTAACTGTTTTTTGGCTGCTGAACTACACTCTAAATACAATGATGTGCAGAGTTTGTCACCATAACTGTCCTGCATGTTGGATTATTAATGATACTATATAGGCGTCATTCCACACCAGCTCACCTCGGACCTCCCAGTTAGCACAGACTGACTCTATGGTGGCTGTCATCAATCATGGCCCTACTGGAAAGGACTGCACTCATGAAATTCAAGAGTAAACCCTGATGTGTAGCTCAGCTGTTACACTCCGCATCTTTACTTTACTTTTCTCCAGGATAATCAGTGTTTGCTGCAGGCAGACCGAGACCGAGGCCTCTCCCACATCACGGGGAAGTGGACGAGCGTTTCCGCCCTGCAGAAGGCCATGATCCACGCCGGGGTCAACGTCTTCGTCAACGAGTACACGGACAGATACGTCAGCAGCTGCGGCAAGGTCTGAACCTTTGACCGCCTGAGTGTGTGAACGGAAGAGCAAGACGCTAGAGCTCGGCTGCACATGCTAGCGTTAGCATGCGGTGTTGTCATAGTGATGTTTAGCAGTTGGGTCATTCCATGTCAACTCAGCGAAGGTGGTTCCTTGATCGTCTCAGAATCTCTTGAAGCTTTCTAGGAATGATCTTTGGCATCTGAAACTGACATCTGCCCACTTTGAAGCTGAAATTCCAACATTTTCATCATTTTTCACCCAATGGAAATCTTTAATAAACCTCTCGCCAGTTGGAAATTGAAGAAGATGCCACTTTCAGACGTCCATATCTCTTCAAGTATACGTCCTGGAGTCTTCACATGTTCAGGAGATGTTCAGAAGTTTGTGGTGGATGGAGAGAACGCAGCAGATTCTGGACATCAAGACTCAGTTTTTTGCTTAAGACCAGAGCCGACCCTACCCGATGTCGGCTAGATTTTACACGGCGCCCCCCTCCATCAGAGATTTACATACACTTACAAAAGAACTTGAACAGCATTGTTTTGTAGTAATATTAACTGGGCTTTGCTTTTTATTTGAATCAGTGTGAGCTTTTAACTAATTTTAATATAATTATATTGAAGGTGAAATTTTTCCTGATTTTGTGGCGCCCCCTGGAGGCCACGGTGCCCTTAGCATTTGCCTGTATTGCCTAATGAGTCGAGCCGGCTCTGCTTAAGACCTCTCAAATTCAGGATTTGTTCAAAAATCGCAAATGAAGTGGATTTCAAAGAGTTAAATAGGATCTATTTGGTCAATGTTATTGTGGGAATAGTATCTCAATGACATCACTAATGCTTAGAAAGCTTTCATATGTTAGTAGAAATGGGAGTTATGGCCAATTGAAGGTGACACAGGTAACGGCCAGATGAACGTCTTGAATCATGGGTAGGATGATGACATTTAGAATAGTAAGAGATGGAGGTATCATCTACTGGTGTGCCAAGTTTCAACATCCTTTCATGATGCCTTCATGCTGAAATCATTCTACTCCTGACCCTACATATGCATCCATTCATTGTTAGAACAAGATGAGTCACTAAAAAATGATGAAAATGTTGGAATTTCAGCTTCAAAATGGTCAGATGTCAGTTTCTGATGCCAAAGATCATTCCTAGAAAGCTTCAACAGATCCTGAGATGCTCAAGGAACCACCTTCGCTGAGTCGACACTGAATGACCCAGATGTTCTAAAGCAGAGGACGCAGGGAGGCACCACTGAGGCTGGTGACGATGTTGTCAGGTTTGCAGGTATTTGGGCGTAAAACTAGTGAAATTCTGACCACTAACGATACGAAGTAGACCAAGCATTCTACAGCAATCAGTGCAATGGTTGACAGATTCCTCTAAAAACCAACACATACTCATCTCATTCTTCTAACATGTCTTTAAATTATTTCACCAGTCAGGACAGACGCTTCATAACACCCCATAATGTCACACTTCCCATAAAATTGGCCCTTAACTTGATCAAAAGCCTGCCCCCCATACGACCCACGTGTTCAGAAGCAGTTGGGTGTCAGAGAGGAAGCCGTCCCTTTGAAAGAGATTTTCATAAACAAATGAGAGGCCGAGTCCGGGGAGCTTATCTGCCTCACATGAGACGGAGGAAAAACACAGCCACTGTTTAAATGGAGTTAAACGCAACCCGAAGCACAATCAGACGCAAAGACAGCTCAGAACAAAGGCCTTTTACAGCAGCAGACTCCAAATTCAAATCAGGAACAGGCAATGTGGGTGTAGGAGGGTTGGTGAGCGGCTGGGAGGGGTAGAAGAAGCCGACGTCCAGGGTAACGCAGCCTGAACGGAGGCAAGAGAAAAGGAGGGAAGCCAAACAAACTTACCTCAGCCAGGACGTCCTCGTGGATGTCAGAGCAGGTGTGTCCGGTCCTGCTGCTCCATCTGGGCTCCAGAGCCGCCTCCTTTACTTCCATACATCACAGTTCAGAGCAAACATGACCAGGAGCTGCTTCTGCCTCTGTCGTCCTCCATGCTGCCTTTGTCAGCCGCTCAGCTCTCAGGTGTGTCTGCGTCGTTACATCACTTCCTGCCCACCGTACCTGTCAGACAGAAATCAGGGCTGCTCTGTTCTTTCTTCCTTTGTGCTGCAGCGTCGTAAACCTTGTAGCTGTGTCTCAATTCAGGGGCTGCATCCTTCTAGGCTGAATTATTCGGCCGCATACGTCACAGCGGTGCGACTAAGGCCGTCCCATTTCATTAAAACTTCAAGACTCCTTCAAATGCGGCCGACGAATGCGTCCTTCTTTTCCACGGATTTGAAGGATGCATCGGTGGATCCTTCATAGCCCCAAATATCCCAAGATTCATTGCGGGCCGGTGACAGTTGGATCAACAGGTGGAGTTTTAACAGCTGATGGAGAAGATGGGTGGAGGATTCTAGTTTTAAATATTAGTATGGTGTTACAGCTCACTCTGATAGCTACGATACAAATGTTGACAACGTTAAAATTTGTTCTAAAAAACCGATTGAATAACGTTATTGATGAGCCGCTGCAGTTTAAAACGTTTACTGTCCAGTTGTTCAGCTTCAGTGTTAAGTTATATTTTACTGAGACTGTGGTGATTTTTTCTGACTGCGGCCATCAAATAAACGACTTATTCAACCATAAATATTCATATATTGATTCCTTATTGAAATTACTATATAAAGAAGAAGCAAAATGGTTACAAGGTCACTAAATCCTACTGGAGCTTCTATTGGTGGTGATTCTCTGTAGACCAGTGAAAACATGACTCTCCTCACTGTTCTTGGTTTAGCTCCACCAGGTTATCTGATCACATGTTTAACATACATTATATCTGGTTTCTGTTCAGACAGCAGGTATTTAGTGATCCTCATCAGAAACATTCAGCCCAGAGACTGTGGAGGTTTATAATATCTGAAGTTCATATCAGTGGATGTCAACAGATTTAAACCAGCTTCTTGTTTCTCAGACAGTTTAGTCCCGAACCACCGGACAGAACAAGACTCTCAAGTCTTCAAGTATGTAAAACACATTAAAAACAAAAATTACAGTTTCAGGATCAAATCCAGTCAAAAATTGGGTAAAATTACAACATAGTCGTCTCGTCCTGATCGTCGGGATGAAAATTTGTTTGTCAGGGTTGCTAGGCAACAAAGAGCGGCGCTACGAGACGTCATGGTGTAAGCAGGAAGTTCATCGTAGGCTGGACCGTCTCATTTAACAAACGCTCATGCAGAATTATCATGCAGCCTACCCGTCCTTAGAAGGACCCAGCCTTCGAAGGACGGGTAGGCTGGGTCCTTTGAAGGATGCAGCCCCTGAATTGGGACACAGCTTGTAAGTCAGTTATTTTGCTTGCTCTAAACTGTTCATTTCAGACTTGTACATTCTGTGACTGACATCTCTAACACCTACTTGACATAAATACACATAGAGCTTGTTCCACCTGGCTGACGTGTCTTCAGGTGTTGCTTTAGTGCAGCTTCAGTAAATTCTGACATCACTGGGTGCGTCATGTTTTCCTGTAGTTGCCCAACGCTACGTGGAAAAGCCACGGGATCAGAAATGATTTAAAACTGAAGCTACTTTTGCTTTATTTTAGTGCGTTATAAAGAGCCGTGTGTGTTTCAGGACCCTCTGACAGAACACGCCGCCTACGAGCAGATGGCCCTGCTCGCCTCCGCCTGCGCCTTCACCTGGAGTAAGTGGAATTCTAAATGTGGAGCCGAACATCTGGTCCTGCAGGTACTCCGACTCGCACCGACACACAGCCTGCTCTGCACGAAATACACTGTAAAAAACACACTTTAAGTTTTAAGGATTAACTGTTGTCTTACAGGTCGTCCCTGATGTGTTAAATTACAGATTAGAATGAAGCCAGAATAACGTCCATAAAACATCTGTAGTTTTATTAATGGTATTTTATTCTTGTACAACATTAGACTGTAAAATTACACATTTTTTACTGGATTTAAATCAACTTAAAATGTTATTTTTTTATTTTTTTTTAGATCTGTGCTATTTCCTGAAAGATAATCTGGTAAATAAAGGACAGAAAAATGGCAAATTATTATTTTTTTTTTAGACTTTTACAGATTTCCTGTTTTTGTTAATTTAATATCTGATAAAAAATCAGAAAAAAGTATTTACATATTACTGGATTTTTTTTACATATAGTATTCTGTTCTTTTACAGTTTGTGGCTGAAGAATTAGTTTTATTAAATTCAAATCAGCAAAAAAAAAAATCATATATTTGCCTTTATTTAGAAGAAATTCATGTTTATGTGCTAAAAACTGTTATTTTACAGACATTTTCTATTTAATTAAATTTAATGAAGATAATATCTAAAAAAAATAGCAGAAAAAAGTATTTATATATCGACTGGATTTTTTTACATTTACATAATATCAACATCAATAATGTGTAGTTTTACATATATTATTCTGTTCTTTTACAGTTTGTGGCCTAAGAATTAGTTTTATTAAATTTAAATCAGCAAAAAAAATTACTCATATATTTGCCTTTATTTAGAAGAAATTTGTTTATTAAGTGATAAAAACTTTTTTTAAATTGTTTTTTTTTAACAGATATTTCCTATTTAATTAAATTAAATTAAAGATAATATCTGATAAAAATAGCAGATGAAAGTATTTATATATAGGCTGGATTTTTTTCTACATAATATCAACGTCAATAATGTGTATTTTTATAAATAGTAATCGGTTCTTTTACAATATGTGGCCAAAGAATTACAGTTTTATTGTATTTAAATCAGCAAAAAAAGTTTATTATATATATATTTTCCTTTATTTGAAATAAATGTCTTTATTAAGACCTGAAAAAGGGCAAATATATATAAAAAACTGTTCATTTACAGATATTTCCTCTTCTCTTTAAAGATCTGATCAAATGGCAGAAAAGAAGAGAAGTTTTTACATGTTGGCTGGAAAAGAAACCCTAAAATGAAATGAAACCATCCGTAGTTTTACAGTGTTCTGTTCTTTACAATGTGTGGCTGAAGAATTAGTTTAACCCAATTTAAATCAGCAAAAGAAAGTATTCCTCATATATTTACCTCGATTTAAAACAGATTTATGTTCATTAAGAAATAAAAAAATGGCAAATTATTTTTTAAAAACTGTTATTTTACACTGGTGTTTAAATATTGACTGGAAAAAGAAAAAAATCTAAAATAATATGATAAGTTTTATTGAAATTAAATCAGCAAAAATCTTTATTACTCATTTATTTTACTTTATTTGAAAGAAATCTATTTTTATTAAGACCAGAACATTTTTAAAAATAATATAATCCAGAAAAATCTCAGCAAAAGTAATGATTCACATGTTGACTGTAAAAAAACAATAATCTGTATTTTCATGAACACAGTATTCCTTCATTTTTAACATATTTTCATTTTATTTTATATTTTATGTTATATTTTTTCTGACACCTTTTTGCTGCAATATTTTCATTTTTTTTCCTAGATTTTTTATTTTTATTTTACAGCAGATTCACTCCTGGCTCTCTGTTGGTCAGAGGAGGGTGAACTCAACTAAATAAATAAATTTATGTCTCCTCTTGTCCAAATGAGTCACCGGCTTCATGTGGAGGTTCGTTCCAACCACCTCTGCATCGGCTCTGTGCCAAACCATTAGATGTTTTCAGTTTAGCCAACCACAGACACGGCATGAAGAGATACGATCCTCACGGAAGAAGGAAGAGACTAAAGCAGTGGAGCGACTGTCAAAGCAAACACTTTCATTCTAAACTGCCCTTTCCTCTGCCAGGTGTGCGAGCACCTGGACTCCGCCCCCGTCCCCGAGGACTCCTGGAGTCTCTACCTGCTCGGTGCCCAGAGGACTCAGAAGCTGGAGATCACGGAGGGGAGTGAAGCCTTTTCTCCGGACCATCATCCAGACAGCGAGTTCCACTCCACCTTCATCCACATGCTGGAGGACGGCATGAGCCCCGCCGGCATCGCCAGGACCGGGGAGTCCCACCACCTGTTTGTGGAGGCGGTGCAGAGCCTGCTGTGTGCCACCAGACCCCTCATGTACTCGTAGATTAAACCAGAACACACGTCTCCTGCTGTAGAATCGGCTACTTTATTTGTGCAAAGATCCACGCATCGTCTTTGGAACATACAAAAGTGTATGAAGTTGAACGGTGACAACCACGGCAAGAAAAACAACAATTAAAAAAACACAACCAACCCTTTGGTGTTGAGACGGAAACAACGCAGAATTATAACTTAACAAAAATAAACATATTCACATGATCCCACTCAGAACTAACCAACTCATAAATATAGATGTTCAGAAACACTTAGAAACAGTTAAAGTTTTATTACCAGTGTTTGCAGACTTTAAAGTTATAAAACGTCCTCCGCCACGGCAAGGAAATCACTGTAAAATCCCATTAAAAGGCCGGCGCTCTCCTGGATCCATGAAATGTGTTTAAAAAGCCGAGGGCGCATCGGAGCAGCTCGTTAACGACTCGTCGTTCTTCAGTGACTTGATTAGTGCGGCTCTGGTGTTGGTCCTCCCCGACTGACGGATGATCCAGGCAGACGGTCGCCGGCAGCCGTGAAGGTGATCAGTTCCTCGACCTGTAAGTGCTTCCCGTAAACACAGACACATGCACACACACACACTAACTAGTTTAGCAAACGTGATGTGATGCATAAAGTCCTCCGCGGGGTCGAACCGTCCCCGAGGCCTGGCCTGTGCTGCCAGTGCAAAGTCTTAGGAATCTTCAGGCACCAGTAAACTTCCCAGCAGCCTCTGCTCTGGAGTCGCACACCGTTCTTTCTCCATCACCAACCCCCAAGTGTCTAGAAAAAACCTCTGCAGAGGGCTGAAGGCCGGGAGCTCCGTCCACCCGGGGGGACTCGGGCTAGACGGGGGGCTGTCCGTTGTGCCGGAGCCCCGTGTAGGGCCACAGCAGCTGCTGGATGGTCATCCAGGAGTCCCCGGTCCCCACAGGGGCCGCATCCACCGCCGGCTGCATCACCAGGCTGGCCAGCAGAGCCAGGAGAGCTGCCAAAGAAACAACAGGATGTAAATATTACTCACACCGACTCAGACTCAATGGATTTATCCCTGAAATGCATGTTTGGGCCATGGGACTGAGCCGTGTAGCTCGCTGAGTTGGGCCGTTGCCACATGGGTGCAGGTCGATGGCATCGGTCGTGAGTTCGAGTCCGGCTCACAAAGTTGCTGCACGTCTCTCTCCTCTCCACCCCTTTTCACTCCATCAATAAAACTTCAAAAATCCTCCCCCACAAGAAATAGTACTTTAAAAAACCCCATCTTCCTGGTGTCTCAAACTAAACTCAAAACCTACATCATCATTTATCAGAGCCAGAAACAAGCCTCTTTAATGGAACCAGATCCTGTAAAAAACCAAAGTATTCTGTGTTCCTCTGCACAACAGTGAAACCATCAATAGCTCAGCTGTGACCAACAGTCATGTCACATTCATGGAGTTTTCAGCTGAACTGCAGGCAGTGTTGATACGGAAACTAAAACTGTAGTAAAATATCTCTAGTATGTACAGCCACCATCTTGTCCAGTCTGTCACACCCGTTGCCATTTGGAAAAATGTTGTACATATCTAATCTGTGCATTTCTTTTTCTAACATCATTATAACTTTGTTAGAGTTTGAGGTGCTACAGCTACTTACAGCATGAACATAAACCTTCAAGTTTGCATAATTTAGCAAAGCTTTAACAATGTTCTGGCTGCAGAATGTAAAAATGAGTTTCAGCGTTTATGTAATTGTTGTATTCGTTCAAATAGTAGAGGCAGTGTTGTAATTCCTAATGTGACCTCACGGTGGCAGTGTTGTCTCACTTTAGATCACCCAAAGCCAGACACAGTGATACAGAAATGTGTCTGCTTGGCTTATATGGTGTAAATGGTATCAGACTACTCTAAAATAGTCATGAAATACAGTTTTGACACGTGTAAATAAATTACAAACAACCAAGCAGTTCTGTTTTGGTGTTTAAAAATGTGAAAAAGCTCATTTGCACAGGTTTTGTTGAGCATACAGTGAAATATGTCTGCAAAATGTAACAAACACAACATAAAATGCGCCCCAGAACCACTGATGCCGACTAAAGGAGCGTACCTGCTAGCACCACCACCATGGCCAGCCACAGCCACAGCCCCCTGCCTCCTCGGGCCACCGCTGCCGCCGCCGCCGCCCGGGAGCCGGTCAGGCTGTGGGTCAGGGACTGAGCCATGCCCGGGTCCGTGGACGTCGGGCTGGACGAAGGGCTCGGGCTGGAGGAGGGGAAATTAAAGAAGTTACCACAGGATGAACGGATGAAGAGGCGGCAGAGACAGAGGGACGAGCATGGAGAAAAATGAGAAACGTTAAGAGTCAAGTTACCAAAAATGACCTGTGATGAGCGGAAGGCTTTAAAACCTGCGCGTCATTTGTGGTAACCTGTGCAATGGATGGATGGCAGGCAGCAAATCAGCTGGAATTTTAAAGCCGGCTCCAATTAAGGCGCGCTTTTACCGCCTGTTTCATACGAGATGCAGAACCATTCACATCGTAACGACAAAGCAGCTGTTAATAGCAGTTGGCATGGAGGTGGATTCATTAGAGAAAAGCAGCCGACAGTTTGGGCCTGGAGCCCGCCAGGAGTAGGAGTGCCGCTTCAGATCACTCCACAGTCATTACGGGAGTCGGTGCAAAGTCGCAAGTGGCTTCTGATGGCACTCCTGCCTCGGTAAATACAGGCCCTTTGCATGCGTTTTACTGGTTTGCCGGACGGAGGTAGGATCCTCCCTGCACACTTACAGCATCACAAACAGCTCATCCTGACTCCTGAGCCACGTGGAGGCAGGAAGAGAGGAGAGGACAGTTCAGATCAACACAACACAACCCCCAAAAACAACAAGAGTGGTGAATAATTAGCACATGGAACTGTTAAAATGGTTAGTAAACGACAGAAGCAAAGGGTTACACAAGTTAGATGCTTTGTTTTTTGTTGCACAAGCGAGTCAGAACTTGAGATCCATGCATGAAACAAATCACAAAGCTCACATTCACACACATTGATCTCAAGCTGATTAAGGACCTGGTCATTTGTGGCCCTTTAGCAGTAAAATAACAAACAACAAACAGGTAACATGATTAAGAAGCCACTGAGCCCCTGGAGCAAAGAGGCTAGTCCAGCACAGACCCATGTAACAGAAGGGTTTCATCACTTAGGAGGTTCCAGAGCTTCACTCAGTCATTTCTAATCAATTCTGCAGCTCATGACGTCTTTTTAAACTTCTGGTGTCTCAAAAACAGTTTTAATACACCGATCAGGCCAAACATCATGACCACCTGCCTAATATTGTGTTGGTCCCCCTGAATGCTCTGAACCACTGAGCATGGACCAGAGGACCTCTAAGGGTGTCCTAGGGGGTCTGGAACCAGGACGTTGGCACTGGATCCTTTGGGTACTCTGGTACCCCTTTTCCGGTGCTTAGTTGGTTCAAATCTGGTTCCTCCTAAGAACCTGTTTGCTTTTCCATTGACAAGGAGTCAAGTTGGAGCCATTGGGTCACCTTAAAACCACTACGCTAGCATCCATTACATAGCAGTTAAACAAACGCAGTAAGTTGATGATAATATCTATGTTTATCTCTATAGATGGTCTTAAGGCTGATTGTGAGGCGGAGGTCCTCCTGTTGCCTGGACACATCCGTGATCACGCTACTGGTGGGACACAACTGTAGCGGATTTCAGGTCAACAGTTTGTGCTAAACTTCCGTGTGTCCCGGGAGTCATTCCAATACATGTGTGATGGGACCAGGGACGTCCTGGAGAACAAGGACACTAATTAGTGCTTGTGTGTCCCTTTCCACCGTTGATGGTTGGTCACCATAACCCCGCCCCCAGCCCCTGACGTACTCGGTGCTTAGCTCTGGACCAGCAAAGAGTTGGTGCTTGCTGAGCTCCAGTTTATAGAACCTGGAGTCGGTGCTTAGGTGGTGGAAACACAAAGAAGTGGAGCTAAGTCAGGCTCTGGGTCCGAACTAGACCTGGAACCAGCTCAGTGGGAAAGGGGTATGGGTTGTGCAGTGGGGCCTCTGTCAATCCAACTGGTTCCACTGCATCCTGTTGATGCTTGATCAGAATGGGGCTGTAGGAAGTCTGGAGGTCAGATCAACATGTTGGACCATTGTCATGTTCCTCCACATGTTCCTGATTGGTTGATGTTGTTTCCATGTGGTGGGGTGCATTTTCATCCAGTAACATTTGGGATTTCCATTTGTTGTGGGACAATGTTTATTTGGGTGTCTAAGTCTGATCAAGGTTTTCCATCAGAACACCACATAGTACCAATATGATCCATGTTATTCACTTCACCTGTCAGTGGTTTTAATGCTGGGGCTGATCGGTGTGTATTATACTGTAGCTGAAGACACTCAGAGTCGGACTTTTATTTGTTGCCGATGTCAAAATGTCAGTTCTAGACTCATTTGCTGCATAATCTCTGATATAAACTATGTAAAAGTGACATCAGGAAACAGTGGAGTTACCACTGCTGGAACCCTTGGTGCAGCTAAATGATCAACTCTTCAGACGGTGGAGCTCCAGTATTTAGCGGAGGGTGTTTGGTTGGACTAACGTCTTAAGGGGCAGAATGAGGGAGGTGAGTTTGCTGCCCAGCTCACTGAGACTGGACCTCCTCCTCCTCTCTGCCACTGACTCCTCCCTCTGCTCGTCCTCCGGCTGGCAGTCTGTGCTGCTGCAGGCCGTCCTGTGGGCATGCATGGGTCAGGCATTCACAAACAGTTGCACGTTCACGGACAGGCAGCAGCTACACGACCACATTTTGTGCGCACATGCACAGATGCAGTGTCATGCATATGCATAAAGCAGGCAGATCCCTGAAGTGGTCACTGATTTACATTTACCTGCTGAACACACAGAAGTCTCTTTTAGATCATGTTTGATGTAATGATATAATAATGCACTCCCAGCAATGCAGACTAAACGCTCCAACATTATAGCCTGAAGCCACAAAGCAGATATTCGGAGAGGATTAACGCTCTTTGAACCCCAAGCGGCCTTTTCTTTTATGCCCCCGTCACATTTTTACTCACTGTGGGCTCATTTTTCACTGCAATATAAAGACCAACCACGACTAGAAGTAGAGAGGACTCATGTCTTCTGTTGTAGTGTGACACAGTTAAAGTGTCATGAATCATCAAAAATTAAAAAAAAAAAACAAGAGTTGAATTTTGTTGATTATTTTGCAAAAAAATTTTAAAACTTGGAACCAACACTTAAAGTACTTTCCAAGCCCAATAATTTAATATTTACATTTTTATCAGGGCTGGGACTTTAACGCATTAATTTCGATTAACTAATCACAGAAAAAAAAGAACGGGTTAAAAAATAAGGCATTTAATCGCTCCTTTTCTGCCTCATTTCTGGCACACTGCTAACACTGATGCGCAAACCCCAGCCCTTAATGCCAAATATTCCGCTCATGGATGCCACCACAACAACCGAATATTAGGATATTCAGGACCAGACCTAATAATTCAAAGACAAGGGCGGCCTTGAGCTCTGAAAACTAAACTGTCTAGTTTGTCTCAGTAACTGGTTTAAAGAGAAAAACTATTCTTGGAGGAATCACGAGGCCGATGGGTTTGTTGTTGTTAGAAAGCACTAAACTGTCATGGCCGATATTTCAACTGTTTTTGTTTTGTTTTTCATTTTCGATAGTAAAAAAGGCACTTTTTATTAATCTGTTGGTCCGTTTAGTTTGCTGAAGATGCTTCCTTCACCATTTTCAGTGGTCACAGTTCCCTGGGATGTACCTGAAATATGTTTTTAAGGGCTTCAGTTTACAAAAAGTCTTAAAATGTTGAATAAAATAGCCGTAATTGTACTTTTAGTTTGCACTAATCAGTGAATGTAGTAGATGAAAAATGATCATTGTTGTTGTTTACGTTCTCGTTTATGTCCACTCATTGATTCAATCGTCAACTAAAATTTATTAGAATTGAAAAACTTTGCATAGTGTCAAATATTTCTGTTTGATAAAAATGCGATTCATCGAGATTAAATAATTACAAAGCCTCTAATTAATTAGATTTTTTAAAATCATGTCTCACCTCAAATTTTTATACACTGCCTGCAGTTCAGTCGAAAAATTTACTGAATTTTCGGCAAGTGACTGCTGGTGGGACCCGAGTCACGAATGGCTCTTCGGTTGCGCGGCGGAGTGCAGAATTTTTTGTCTTTTACGTCGTCTGATCACTGCAAAAAGTTTATTTGTGGCGGCATTTTAAAGGAGACATGTTGAATTAACTTAAAGGTGAAAATCTGACAACTTCTGGCAGGCTTCGGGGTTCAGAGGGTTAAAAGTGCTTGATTTTTTTTTTTTTTACCATGTAAGCTTTAATTTAATTCTGCTGTCGTCGTCCAAACACGTGAAAGCCCACGGTGCCGCTAAATTAAAAACAAGTCCACAGCACCCCTCACTTTACATTCTGCAAAGACACAAAGCAAAAAAACTGTGCCAGGTTCTGGAAGACGAAGGCGTCTGATCAGCACTTTCCCATGCAAACGTGGGCGGACCAGATGCATGAAAGATGGCTGCCGTCATGGTGTCATCGTCATGGCTGCCTTGGGTTTGCTCCCATCGGTTACATTACACTCTGCTTACTGCTGGTTATCTGACACTGACAGAGGTGCAGCATCGATGTCACACCTGAGAGCGGCCATCTTTGTGCATCGGAGCCCACTGTGCAGGACTGGTGTGACGCAGCGGTGTCCTTCCCCTTGGCATGTCTTACCCCTTCATCATGAGAGAGGGCTCTTCAGTGTCAACCCATGCCGCAGAGCTAACAAAGCGTTTTAGTGGCGGCCGGGCTGCGCTCTTCCCAGCCATACTCCTGCAAACCACCGTTATCACACAGGGGAACAACAACAACAACAACAACAACAACAACAACAACCCTCCAGTCATCATACAACAAGCCTGGGCAGCTTGAATAAAACAACCACATGTTAAAAGCAACGGTGAAGAGTCACTTTAACCAAACCACCCTTTATATGCAGACTAGATGGTGTTTAGCTTCACTAGATATCTTATAATCCAGTAATGAGACACACAGAAACACCTACCATGGGGATCTCCTGGTCAGCCTCTCGGTTTCAGCCTCCGAGCCATCTTGTGTTTTGGACTGTTGGGAAAGAAATGGAGTCACAGTGAGGTAAACAGTGGGCATCGTGGGCATAAACCCATTTTCCATCGTGCTTGTTGTGACGCAGAATTCGTCAAACCCTGTTAACCTTCTGAATCTCAAACAGTTTGAGTGGTTTCAGCTCAGTTTTAGTCACTGTTGGCTCATTTTCCAATGCACAATAAAGTCCAACAACCATGACTAGAATAGGAGATGACCACGGACCAGTATCGGACCGTGGATTATTTGGTACCGGAAGAAAAAGAAAAAGAAAAAGAAAAAGAAAAAGAAAAAGAAAAAAACGTTTTATTTTATTTCCGGCGGAGTCCACAGGATGTTTTATTTTGAAAAATGACTAGATCGTCTTCCCGCCACTTCCGTCTGTGCTCGTTTCCCGCCAAAACTAATAAAAAACAAACGTCTCTGGAGAGCTTCTTTGAAAAGAGGGAGAGACTCGAAAAGTAAAAACACATTTAGCGATAAAAAGTACTTCTATTAATTTAGGACACTTTTATTAGATTAAAAAAACGTTAAATTAAAAAAAAGTTGCAACCTTTTTTGCACCACGGACCGGTCATCAAGCGCAATGACCAGTCTGTAGAAAATTGTCTTGCTTGAAAAAGGGGTCTGCGAAGAATCATCCCCACGTGATGCTGCCACCACCATGCTTCACGTCATGATGCTGCCACCACCATGCTTCACACCATGATGCTGCCACCACCGCGCTTCACGTCATGATGCTGCCACCACCATGCTTCACGTCATGATGCTGCCACCACCGTGCTTCTCATCATGATGCTGCCACCACCGTGCTTCACGTCATGATGCTGCCACCACCATGCTTCACATCATGATGCTGCCACCACCGTGCTTCACGTCATGATGCTGCCACCACCATGCTTCACGTCATGATGCTGCCACCACCGTGCTTCTTATCATGATGCTGCCACCACCGTGCTTCTCATCATGATGCTGCCACCACCGTGCTTCACGTCATGATGCTGCCACCACCATGCTTCACATCATGATGCTGCCACCACCGTGCTTCACGTCATGATGCTGCCACCACCATGCTTCACGTCATGATGCTGCCACCACCGTGCTTCTCATCATGATGCTGCCACCACCGTGCTTCACGTCATGATGCTGCCACCACCATGCTTCTCATCCTGATGCTGCCACCACCGTGCTTCACGTCATGATGCTGCCACCACCGTGCTTCACGTCATGATGCTGCCACCACCATGCTTCACGTCATGATGCTGCCACCACCGTGCTTCACATCATGATGCTGCCACCACCGTGCTTCACGTCATGATGCTGCCACCACCATGCTTCATGTCATGATGCTGCCACCACCATGCTTCACGTCATGATGCTGCCACCACCATGCTTCCCATCATGATGCTGCCACCACCATGCTTCAATTCATCAGACCAATCAAGCGCGATGACCGACCCGTAGAAAATTGTTTTGCTTGAAACCGGTCCTTGGTGCTAAAAAGGTTGCAGACTGCTGTTTTAAGCAATACGACAGTCACGTTGCAATAGATCAGAAAAAGTTGAAGTTCTTTGGTTACTTGTTTGACAAAACTGAAAAAATCAACATGTACAACAAAAAAATGTAGCTCTACATACTATACCTATATCTAAAAGTTTTCCCCATCCTTATCTCCTATCTGTTCTGTGTATACACTGCCTGCAGTTCAGCTGAAAAAATGTTATGTAACGTGGCTGTTATGTAACGTGGCTCACTAATAGAACCAAGAAATCTGACTGTGTGACTTCACCAAAATGGAAAATGATCGACCAATTAGAAATCTATCAGCTGCAGCGGTGATCAGGAGGTAGAGAACGAGCCACAGTACCACTAATCAGGGCTGCGTGATGATGTAACGCTACAAAGTGATGTGACTGATGATAGTAGACGATCCCCACCATGTCAAAGTGCATGTTGCCTCCACGAGGAATCGCTGCTATGCTGACCCGCCGGGCTGTCGACTTTGAGGGCGTCCATGGAAGGGAAAAAAAACACAACCATTTGCATTTTTAACGTATAAAGTCAATATTCATCTTGCATAGTGGAGATGAACTCATTTGCAACCCACCTTGTAGTACTGGGGCTGCTTCTTACCACGGAAATCATCTGCAAAGACAAACGTATCAGTCATCTATCTACGTACAGCCAACACATGCATACAGTTAGTTAGGAGTCTAATGTTTATATATGCAGCTGGTCCCTGTGGTCACACCTACAAAAGCTCCCTGAAACCCAACCAGACTCTGGGCGTTTTCACTCACTGTGGCCTCATTTTTCACTGCAACATAAAGTCCTGCGCCTCTATGGAAACAGAACAACCAGGACTATAAGTAGAAGGAACTTAAAAATGTCCTCTGTGCAATATTCAACCTTAACAAGCCATAAATCAAACAGAGAAAAGTCCACTGTTTGACAAAAGTGGAAATAAACCAGGATCTACAACACTTTACCAACTACCCCCAGGTTTTAGCAATACTGGCCTTCTACTGGCTCATGTAAACACTGCCTGCAGTTCAGCCTAGTTCAATTCTTATTAGGTAATCATTGAGTGACTGTCAGGACTTTAACGTCTACATGTCAGCAACCATGAATCACCATAAAACATTGCAAGCTGTATGTACTCACAGTAAAGAACACAGAGAACGGACCCAGTAAGATTGTGTAAGTGACACTTATCTTATGCTGACTCTTGACGTGTGGGGACGCCTTGTGTTACATGATTGTTTACCAAATAAAAGGACAGAAGGACTGTTTTGGTCACGTGACTTTTGGTCTCGGCTGGGTCACTAATAGCTTCCCGGTTGCAGCAAAAAATGCAGAATTTTTTGTTTTTTAGAGAATCTGGTTGGTGAAAACCGTTTATTTTTGGCGAATATTTTAAACGAAACAGTGAAATAGCATGATTTTAGGCTCGTGATGGGACTGCGCGCTACCTGTGGTTTGTTCAAGGACGATTCTCCTTTGATAGTTTCTAGCTCTGATAATAGTAGAACTTAACATAACAGCCTTTCAAATCCAAGGGCTTTGAGGTTCAGAGGGTTGAAAAATTAAACAATTCAAGGCCCAGTGAGTATTTAGTATGACATATAAAATACCGAATATCAGTACAACATAAGACTCTTCCTCTATTGTGCGTCTACAACATGTCCAACCTCTTTCCGTTTGTGATCCAAATGACCTCTCGTTCTGCATCAGCGTCTCCCTCAGCTCCAGCAGCTCGGCGTGCTCCTTGGTGTACATCCTCCTCAGGTTCTCCACGTGCTGGATCATCACCTCCACCGCCTTACCGATACGACTCTCCTGTGATCCCCAAACACAGCGTTACAGTTTGCTCCGTTACTGGGGTAAATAATGAGTTTGTGTTGGTTCCCGGCTGACCTGGTGGATAGCTCCAAGCATCTCAGAGCGACTGGACACTCTGGTCATGGACTGGATGAGGATGTCCAGGTTTTTCTGGAGCCTCTGGATGATCTCCATGGACTGGTTATCGTCTTCACACAGAGGAGTCAGAGCCTGAGAGGAATGACCAAACTCATTTGTGAATAGGGTTCAGGCTTGTTGGATCTAAACATCTCTAAACAGAACCTGTCTGGTGTTGTGAAGCAGCTAAAGGCTCTCTAAAAGCAGCACATGATGCCACGTTCTAAAGAGATCCAAGAACACATGAGGAACAAAGTCATTGACGTCCATCAGTCTGGAGGGTTACAAAGCCATTGCTGAGGCTCTGGGACTCCAGAGAAGCACAGTGAGAGACTTTATCCACTAATGGAGGAACATGGAACAGTGGTGGACCTTCCCAGGAGTGGACCAACCACCAACATTTCTCCAAGAGCATCCATATCTAATCCAGGAGTCACAGAAGAACCCAGAGGAACATCTAAAGACCTGCAGACCTCACTGGCCTCAGTTAAGGTCCGTCTACATGATTCCACAATGAGGAAGACTCTGGGAGGAAATGGATCCATGGAGAGTTGAAGGATCAAACCACTACTGACCAAAAACAACATAAAGGTTCATCTGGATGAGCTCCAAGACTTCTGGATAACATCCTGTGGACTGATGAGTCAAAGGAGGAACTTTTAGAAGACATGGATCCGTTACATTTGGAGTAAAGCTGATACTGCATCCACCAGAAGAACATCTACCAACAGTGAACCATGGTGGTGGTAGTGTGATGGTTGGAGGACCTGGACCACTTGTCATCACTGATGGAGCCATGAATTCTGCTCTCTATCAGAAAATCCTCCTGGAGAATCTCCACCATCAGTTCATGACCTGAAGTTCAACACTAATGGTTCATGCAGCAAGACGAAGACCCAAAGACCACAAGAAAGTCCACCTCTGAGGGGCTCAGGAAGAACTGAATGAAGGTTCTGGAGTGGCCGAGTCAAAGTCTGGACTTGAATCTAATGGAGATGCTGTGGTAAGACCTTAAAAGGACAGTTGATGATGGAAAACCTTCTAATGTGACTGAATTCAAACTATTCTAGAGAGGAGTGGACCAACATTCCTCCATGGTGATGGAAAAGACTGATCACAAGCTGGAACCAACATTTAACTGCTGCTGCCAAGGGACCAACCAGGTATTAGGTTCAAAGGGGCGATTACTTTCTCACAGCATTCACACAACATTTTGTGTTTTGTGGGTTATTTCTGTATAAATAGAAACATTAGTTTGATCTCGAACATTTACATGTGAGAAATACACAAAAAAAGAAGAGACCTATGGGGGTAAATACTTTTTCACTGTACAACAGGAAAGCTGATGGTTTATTTCACTAACGGCTTCCCAGTTTTGCCAAATAGCACAACATGTTTTTGCTTTTTCGACAGCATCTTAGTGCAAAAAGGACGACGAACTGTCAAGCTTCCTAAAGACACTTAAAGTCACACATGATGAGTTCAAGGACTGTTGTTCGTCCTGTGTTTATAGTTTCCGGCTCTAATAATTGGTGTAACTTTGGTGGTTATAAAAACTAACACGCCTTTCAAACCCCCCGAGGCCGAGAACAGAATTAAAAGCACGTTTAGTTCAGGTGTAAGAAGCCGAGCAGACCTGCAGCAAGCCCTGGCAGCTGGACACTTCCCTGCGGACGTTTTCCTCGGCCAAGTCCCGCGATCTTTCCTCCAGTCGAAGCCTCTTCTCCAGGGTGAACATGTCGCACTTGAACCCCAGAGCCAGACGCTGGAACTCCGCCTGAAAACACGGAAGAGGCGAGTTTGCTTAGCCGTTTGCTGCTGGACACGACCATCACTAATAGAAGATGATGAATTTGTTTGATGACGACAACTTTGGATCAACCGTCTGAACAGTGTCTGGGGGGTTTGACATTTTCACTCACTGTGGGTTCATTTTTCACTTCCATATAAAGTCCTGCACCTCTATGAAAACAGAACAACCAAGACTAGAAGTAGAGAGAACTAAGATAGTCTTTTGTTCAGGATAACGAAGCTGAATTTCTTCCATTATTTAACTAAAATCTGTAAGCACTGCCTGCAGTTCAGCCGAAAAGTTCCCGGTTGCACCAAGAATTTTTTGCCTTGTGCAGAATTTGTTTCGAGAAAACTCTTTATTTTGGACAGGTTTTTAAAATCAGACATGTAGAATGAAGAGATTTCAATAAAATGTCATGGATTTAAGCTCAGATTTGGATCGATTTGCTGACGATACGTCCAGAAAGTGCTATCAAAAGTCCGATAAGGGGTGTAACCTTGGTATTTTTTGACACACAACATGCCTCTTTAAACCCGCTGGTGGGTTTTGAGTGGTTGATGCAGGATAATATCGGCGGCAAATATGACGTCATTCCGATAATTAAAAAATGAGCCGATAATAATAAAGACTCTGAATCTTGGTCTTTGCCGTTGGTCTGTGTGTTGTGGTTTGTCCTCATGTCTGGCTCCTCAACCCCTCCCCTCCCTGACGGTACTGTCGCATGTGTGTGATGTCATCAGACTGCGCGGGCGGAGAAAACAAGCAGCATGGCGTGGCACTGACCAGTGTGGACTTTGTTTACTGTGTCTGAAGAAGACATTTGACTAGGGCTGGTCCTGAATATTGGAATATCTGGATATTGGTTCATTGTGGTGGTATTGAGATAATAATTTTGATATTCAAATAGTTGTGCGCACTGCCGAATGCCGCCAAGCGTGGCCGAGCGTGGCCGAACGCCGCCGAGCGTTGCCAAGGCTGTAGTACGCTGCTGAGGCTCTAGAATGCCGCGGTGGTTGTAGTACTTAGACCTGCCAACCCTTGCGTCATGGTCCCCTCCCCCGCCCACGGCACAAACCCAATCGGTTCACATTATCGGTTATCGGCTGCAAGAAGTATAAAATTATCGGTATCGGTTGAAGTTGGCGTTATCGTGCATCCCTAGTTTTGAGGTTCGGAAATCCGCTAGCTTTGAATGACTACAGAAAAGTCAAGACTTCATGACGCGTTATGAACCCTGTGTGTCCAGTTTAACGTTGATCCTGAACGCATGAAATCCCCCAAACTTTGCAGATTGTGCAACAAACGGGCCCAAACACAGGACCTGGTGTATACATACCTCAATCTCCTTATCACTGGGGGACAGGCTGCAGACGAAGAGACGACAATTAGGAGTCTGGGAGAGGCTTTCTGAAAAACGTGTGATGGCTGCTGCCGTCCTACCTGTTCCTGTCCTCTCTCAAGGTGTCGCCGTTGTCGCAGATGGCCGACATGTCAGCTGGAGGGAAACAGCAGAGCTTCACTACCACTCTTTACTGCTACATTCACCACTACTGAATGGGTAAATAAATACCACACGTACATTCCTTCTCGGAGACCTTGCTGGTCTCGCTTTGGTCCTCCTGACCCTTGTGCTCCTCGATGGCCTCCATGCTGCGCGAGAGCTCCTGCAAAGCCCGAACAATCATCACCACCTCCTCTTCTTTCTCTTTCTGCACTGCATTTAAATCCGATCCCTCCATTCTCTCGTCCCTCTCAACACCCCATCATTCACTCCTCCTGAACACTCCAGTCTTTACATAATGGAGTGGAGATCCGAGGCAGCCGGCGGTGCATTCTCGGCTCTTTATTGCGAACGATCTGGAGCTAAAAATCAAAACCATGCACTCCCTCTTCCTCCCTCTCTCTCTCTGGTTTCATTTGCTCACATGGTCACGCACTCACATAGCTGGAATGACAGCATTTCTCTTCAGGTTACGAGTCACCATTGGCACGCTGTCATCATCGCAGACAAGGAAATGTAATCTTACTGTATGTGTCAGTATGTCATATCTGACAATAAGAAACCTCGTAGCACGCCCTGAGTTCTAAAAATGTTCTTTTTCAAAGCACTAAACTGGCAAAAACCAGTGAGGCAAACTCATGAAGCACCAACAGAGCAGGTCTTACCAGCTCCCTCTTGTTTTTGACACGGAGGAGGGCGTCCTTCTTGGCCTCGCTAACCTCCGAGTGTCCGGGGTCGGAGGTCGCGCCGCCCACGTTGCCGCCGCCGCCGCTATCAGAGAAGGTGGTCGACCCCCTGCTGGCAAGCCGGTCCGTCCCTGAAAGCGGAGAGTCGTGTTGGAGCGTGGGCGGGTGGAGCTGCTGCACGCAGATGCAACAAGGCACAAACAAAGATCTGAGAGCTCTTACCCGCCATGCCGGCTGCAGCCGCCGGAGCCTCGGCTGCACCGTCCTGCACGCTCTCCTCCTCCTCCACCAGCACAGGTAGCAGGCTGGTGCTGCGGAAACACGCACTTTTACACGAATGCTGCAGAAAACAAACCTCTAAGCCGCTTCCACTCACCTGTCCTCAGCTGCTGATCGGTCCGACTGGTCCTGGCCGAAGCTCTGAGGGACAGAAGTGAAAACAAAGGGGTGAGGAAAGGCCTGCATCACGAGAAACCGCTAAAGAGGCGTGCTGGTCGTGTACCTGTCCCATGGCAGTGAAATGAAATGAAAGCTCGACAGAGTGTGGAAGAGCAAGACTGGGATGATTCCTTATATAACATGGAGCCACATGGAGAGCTCTGCAGCCCTACCAGAGTGTGTGTTGCTGAGAAGTGTGTGCTCAGTTAACACTGGCACGGTGCTAAGTAGTGGAGGCGGACTGCGTGCACACTCAGCCATGTGAACACACACTCTCACACACACAATGGAGCAAGGTGAGAGCACAGAGCAGTGCAACGGGATATTGTGTAATGAGTGCACATAATATCCGTTTTGACTCAAAACAGGAGAGCTGACTTAATTCACCGACACGAAACTAAAAAAAAAGAGACTTCAGTGTCATTTTACGTCTAAAGTGGAGCAAAAACACAACCGGCAGCTTTTATAAGCCACTAAACGACTTCATTAACCGTCTTCGTATTGTTTACTGATCAGATTCAGCTCCAAAACTTAGTTAATTTGAGCGTCAGGCTTCTGTTGTCGCTCAGTAAAACGGCAGAAACACAACAACAGCTGCAGACGTGAAGTGGAATCAGTCACGACGACTCCTTTAGTTGTAAAAATCACAGCGACACAATGAGAGACGAGTAAACCTGGACGTCAGCGAGCAGAAACCTACTTAAAATTAACAAACGTCACTGGAGGCGACGTGAGTTTGTGTCATATATTAAAAATTATAGATAAAAAAGGAATAATAATAATATTGTGATCATTGTGGATCATTTCTGTCTAATTAATATTAATATTAACAGAGTGATAATTTGGGATAAAAAACCTAAAAATATTAAAAGTGTGATAACTAATCTTTTAAAACATCAAATATTAATGAGGTAATTTGGGATAAACGCTGCAAAACTACAGAAATTAACCGTCTAATCATTTTGCAATCATCACTACAAATATTAAAGCTGCAATAATTTGGTGTAAAAAATTCAAATATTATCAGTTTATTCACTCTAATCATCATTACAAATAATAATATTGAGATAATTTGGGTTAATACTGTAAAAACACTATTGGTGCAATGACTTTGTAATTACAAATAAATAATAACAACCATACAAATAATAATAGTGCAATAAATAAAGATTAAAAACAGCAAAAAATAGAAATATTAATAGTGCAAAAATACGGGAAAAACACAGGAAGAATATGAATAGTACATAGTGATAATAGTGAATATAATTAAGGATAAAAATAGTAAAATATTAAGATTTATTTTAAATATTAACGGTGCAATGACCTGAAGTAAATACGGTAAAGATACACATTTTAATGTTGTGATTATTCAGGATAAATACTGTAAAAATTTAAATATTAATAGTAATAATTCTGTAATCATCATTACAAATATTAATATTGAAATAATTAAAGATAAAAATAGCAAAAATACAAATATTAAAACTGAGATAACGATAAAATAGCAAAAAATACCAACTTTAATATGGTAATAATACGGGAAAATACACTTAAAATATCAATAGTGTGATAATCTGGGATATATATTCGAAAATATTAACAGTTTGATAATCTGGGGTCAGAAAAAAATACAAATATTAACAGTGCAATGACCTGAAGTAAATACTGTAAAAATAATGTGGGATAAACGCTGCCAAAGTACAGATATTAACCAAGTAATCAATGCAAATATTAATACTGCGACAATTTGGGATAAATACTGTAAAAAATCAAATATTAATAGAAATAATTCTGTAATCATCATTATCAATATTAACATTGCTATAATTAAAGATAAAAATTCCAGAAAATAAAAATATTAGCAGTGCAATGACCTGTAAATACTGTAAAAACAACATTTTAATATTCTGATAATTTGAGATAAATACTGAAAAAATTCAATTAATAGTTTCAGCATTTTGTTATCACCAAAAATATTAATAGTGGGACGATTAAAGATAAAAATTGCAAAAAATACCAAAATTAATAGAATAATTAATATAATTAATAATAATAATAATTAATAATAAACAATTATAATAATAATTAATAATAATAATTAATAGTGCAATAAATTGGGAAAAGTATTTTAAATTATCAATAGTGTGATAATTTGGGATAAATATTTAAAAAGATGACCAGTTTGATAATTTGGAAAAATAAAACAAATATTAGCAATGACCTGAAGAAAATACTGAAAAAATACTAATAAGTTAATCAATTTGTTATTATCATTAAAAATATTAATAGTGTGATAATTAAAGACAAAATTGGAAAAAACAAAAATATTAATATTGCAATAATATGGGAAAAATCAATAGCAACATCATTAATGAGATAATTTGGAATAAATATTCGGAAATATTAAGTTTGATAATCTGGAGTAAGTATTGGGAAAATACAAATACTTAAAGTAAAAACTGTAAAAATACACATTTTAATGTTGTGATAATTTAGAATAAATGCTGTAAAACTGCCGACATTAACCGTGTAATTATTACAAATATTAACAGTGTGATCGTTTGAGTTATGTGCAATAATTTTGTAATTACAAGTAAATAATAGCAATGATACAAATAATAATACAGCGATAAATAAAGATTAAAAACTGCAAAAAATGCAAGTAATAATAGTGCAATAATATGGAAAAATACAGAAAAATATGAATAATGTGATAATCTGAGGTAAAAATTGTAAAAATGTAAATATTGACAGTGCAGCTGGAATAAATAAAGTAAAAATACAAAGTGTGATAATTAGAGATAAATATTGCAAAAACAGTTGATTTCTTCTGTGCTGCTCGACGCCGTCATGAGGGAGGATGTAAATTTCTGCATTTACAAGTAAAACTACGATTTGAATATATCCAAATAAGCAGACTCTCATGCAGCGCTCCAGTCCTGCAGATTAGAGACGGGAGGTGCTTCCTGATCACGAGAAAAGAATTTGATTAAACGTCACTGAGCGACCGTGTGCTTTGGGCTAATTGACGTAATTAGCATAAGACGACCATATAAGGTCGACGATGCATCAAAGCAACTCTAAAAAAACAACCTGAAGGTCAACAAACTGATGAAATTTGCTCTTTTGTGATGTTACTTTTAATTTTTACAGCTTTTTATCTGACACTTAACCAATAAAACATCAAAAATGGCTCATTAGCACCAAAAGTATTGATCAAATATTGATTTTTGCTGTCTTTAATGAATTACGTCCAACTTTTGAGCAACCTGAAGCCGACTCACCTCCACTTAGAGCACCTTAACGAGCAATTTAGCGCCACTCAGCTGATCCTGCTACAGTCAGGAGGGTTCCCTTAACCTTACAGCCCCTCGACTACTTTCAGTCGACAAACAGAAAGTGAGAGAGTCAAAAAAGAGGAAGGGGAAGCAGCGGGCGCCTCAGAAAATAGAGGAAACTACCTTCCCTCATGCTTTAATAACTTCCCCATCTGCTACCAACCTTAGAGCGACGCATCTCATCCACCTCCAGTCCTTCCTCTTCCCCCTCCCGGCGGTCCTCGACGGTCGGCCGGCTGCTGACCGCAAAGCAAAAAAAGGTCAAACTTCAAGCTCTGTCCATTTCCAGACGCTAGATCTAAACATCAGGTGCAGGTTTTGAGGCGTCTGTGAGGCCGGAGAGAGACGACGAGCAGCTTTCGTCTCTCTGTAGGTGGACTGTGTCTATGCAAAGCTCTGGGGCTAATTAACCGCCTCCCCCAGGCAGAAAAACGCCCATTTGACTGGCAAATTCAGCCCAGGTCGTGGGGAAATGACGAAGCTCAACAATGGTGACTCCAGTCGTGACAACCGAGACTTTTCAACTTCAAACTGGCAAAACGTCGCCTGGGATTTTCCTGTGTTTGGTGCCCTTCAGGTGTTATTTGCAAATTAAAAATGCTCCTCTTAATCGGGCTCATTCTTCACCGCAATATAAAGTCCTGCACCTCTATGGAAACAGAACAAGCATGACTGGAAGTAGAGAGAAGTAAAAAAATGTCCTCTGTGCAGGAAGAAACAGTTAAAAGCCTCAAATCATAAAGAGAAACTTCAACTTAGGTGTCTTTTTTTGCAGTTTGACACAATTAAAACGCAATAAATCATAAAAAACTGACAATTAGTATTGGGTTTTGTTGATTGTTCGTTGTACAAACTTAAAAAAAACTAGAATCAACATATTTAACAAGTGCCCACATGTGTTATCAATACTTATCAATAAAAATAGAGGCTCCACGCACTGAAGATATTTTACATCTTAATGTTTCCTGTCTGCTGTCTGTGTGAACACTGCCTGCAGTTCAGCCGAAAAGTCCATGAATTTTTGCCGCGTGACCGTCGGCTGCAGTCGAGTCATTAATAGCTTCACGGTTGCATCGAGGAGTCCAGAATTTTTGTTTTTTTACAGAATCTAGGTAGAGCAAACTGTTGATTTTTGGTGAATTTTTAAATCAGGCATGTAGAATAAAGCGCTGCAATATCAAGGTTTGGTAAAGATGAAGCCACACGTCACCAATTAATACTTCAAGAACAGTGTAAAGGTTTATGATTCAACGCTTCCCTCTGGTTTTTAAGTTTCTGGCTCTAATAAATAGTATAACTTTGGTAATTTGTGTCAAGACAACATGTCTTTTTGGGTTAATGATTGCTGCTTATTTTGGTTTCCATGTGAACTACACAGAAACCTTTTTTTAGACGTTAAAAACAACACAGCCTGCAGTTCAGCCGAAAAGTCCATGAATTTTTGCCAAATGACTCTTAGCTGCAGCTGAGCCGCTAAAAGCTTCACGCTTGTGCCAGGGAGCATAACATTTTTTGTTTTTTACAGAATCTGGTTAGAGCAAACTGTTTATTTTTGGCGAATTTTTAAATGAGACATGTAGAATAAAGTGATTTCAAGCTTGGATTTAGTCGTCTCCCTGACAAAACTCAGTCAGGAAGCTAAAAAACCAACAATTCCTTCTGTTTTTACAGTTTACTACTAAAACAAATGCCTGAATTTAGACAATCTCTTAAAAATAAGTAGCCTTTGATACGCGCCAGCAGGTTTTTGGTGCCGCCAGCGATGAGTAAAGTCCCTGCTCTTCTCTTGCCAAATGTTACCGCATTCTTTATTTTGTAAAATCCTGTTTAATCAGTCACGCATGATGATAGATGAGTCATGGAGGAGCGATGATGCACCAGAGGAAACTGTAGAACCTGTTGTGCCACCCTGTTTATACATTCATTAGTACCGTTTGATTCCCTTGCAAACCTTTTTTAAATTTCCTACTTTGGCGCCCCCCAGTGGTAGAGTAAAAAAAACACATAACACAAACACTATGAAAGACCACAAGGCAGTAGTTTCTTCACTCACCCCTCAGTCTGCGTAATGGTCTCTTCTGGTCCAGGTGATGTGCTGTTGGGAGAAACCATTTCTCCTTCCGCGGGGGGGGAGTTCACAGGTGTGACGGCTGGATCCTGGTCGGTGATCGGAGTTTGGGTTGGACTCTCGCAAACCTCTGCACCTGCTGAGACAAGAAGACAATAGGTTCAGCAACAAATAAATAGATGGTCATTGTGATGTGTAGCTCTGAAGAAGCCAAACTAAGCAGCAATCATTAACCCAAAACCCAACAGTGGGTTTAAAAGGCATGTCGTCTTTACAAAAATCATCAATATTAAACTATTTATTAGAGCCAGAAACTTAAAAACCAGAGAGAATTGTTGGATCTTAAACCTTCAGACTGTTCTTGAAGTATTTATCTGTGATGCTTCATCTGGTAATCTTCCGACCTTAGTGTAAAATCACTTTATTCTACACGTCTCATTTAAAAATTCACCAAAAATAAACGGTTTGCTTTACCCAGATCCTCTAAAAAACAAAAAATTCTGTGCTCCTCGATGCAACAAAGAAGCCATCACTGACTCGGGTGCAATCAACAGTCACTTGGTAAAAATTCAGGAACTTTTCGGCTGAACTGCAGGCTGTGTTCACACAGGGCAGATAGGAAATGAGCATGTAAACAAATTAAAAATGTTAGTAGTAAAAATCTATATCGTCTGTAGAGTCTTTTTTCCCCCCTAATATTCTTGTGAACACTTGGAGAAATGCTGTACATGTTGATTTTGGATCATTTCAAGTTTTGCAAAGTAAGAATAATCAAATAAATTTAAACAAATGTAAGATTTATGACATTCTAGCTGCAACCCAAATTCTCAAAAACAGAAAATATTCTGCTGCAGTCAACGTTCACAAAGGTATCACTTTATTCTACGCGTCTCATTGAAAAATTCGCCAAAAATAAACGGTTTGCTTTAACCAGATTCTGTAAAAAAATAAAAATTCTGTCCTCCTAGATGCAAATATGGAGCCATCAGTGACTCATGTGCAACCAACAGTCACTTGCCAAAAATTCAGGAACTTTTCGGCTGAACTGCAGGCCGTGTTGTTTACACAGTGGATAAGTATGGAAACAAATATAAGTTGTAAAATATCTACAGCGCATGGAGCCACTATTTTTTTTATATCTCATTTAAAAATTAGCCAAAATAAAACAGTTTTCTCGAGCCAAATTCTCAAAAATAGAAAATACTCTGCTGCAACCAACGTTCACGAACTTAAACTACTCGTCTGCGACTCAGCTGGGAAAATGAACCAAATCTGAGCTTAACATTGTGATATTTCATCAGAATCACTTTATTATACACGTCTCATTTCAAAATTCACCAAAAATAAACGGTTCAGTCTAAACAGATTCTGTAAAAAATTAAAAATTCTGTGCTCCCTGATGCAACCATGAAGCTATTCGTGGCTCAGCTGCAACCATCAGTCACATGGCAAAAATTCATGGACTTTTCGCTCGTGTTGACAACAAATCTAAGTTGTAAAACCTATCATGCATGGAGCCACTATTTCTTCTCCAGTATTTTAACGTCTGTATTTACGAGCAAAATTTTGAACATGTTGTTCTTTAATTTCTTAAATGACCAATCAACGAAATTCAATCTTGACTGTCAGCTCTTTACGATTCATCGCATTTTAACTGTGTCACACTGCAAAAGAAGGCATTAAAAACGTAAGTGTTAAAAGATACACGCAGTCTGTAGAGTCGCTTTTATTCCAAGTGTTGAAAACATCTGTGGCTACATGATGATTCTGGACATTATAAATTTTTGCAAAGTAAGATTTTATACTGCACAGAAGACATGTCTGAGTTCTCTCTCAGTGACGTAAATATTAAATTATCTGTACCATCTAGAGCCTCCATCTTTTTCTACAGTATTGGGAACAAGTGTTTGGACTCGGGAAGTAGTTTACATGTTGATTCCAAGTTTTAAATATTTTGAGAAGCCCCTGACTGCAGTGTGTAGTTCGGTGCGGCGTTCAACATTTGACTCCGCCCATCTCAACGTTCCATAAACCAATCGCGTTCAGTCTTATTACATACAAGTTTACTTCATTTTGCAACAGTTTGGTGGCAATCTAACCCTCACCCTTCAGGAACAAGTGTATCTAATGCAACTCAGAGTGGAACCACGTACAGGGCCAATGCTAGGAGCAGAAGACGGCGCTCCTTTTTACATGCAGGCAATGTCCCTGTGGGCGGAGTCTCGTTTTGTGGGCGGAGTCAAATGTTAGATTCAGCCAATAGCATGGCGACGTTGAGCAACGTTGAGCTCCGCCCCCAACTGCAGTCAGGGGTAGTAGAAAACTTTTGCGAACTAACTAATCGACAAAATTCAACTTTCATTTTTATTTTTTTATGATTCCTGGCACTATAACAGTATTTTCATTCTTTCTACTTCTAGTCCTGGTTGTTCTGTTTCCACAGGAGGTGCAGGACTTTATGTTGCAGTGAAAAATGGGTAAAAACGTCACAGGAGCAAACACAAAGGATATTAGTAAGTTAATAAAAACATCCTCATGACAGCAGCAGCTTTATCTTTACAAAACGCCACTGTTAACAAAGCAGTCGTGCAGCTTTTAAAAAACCAAAGTGATGTTCCCGCTGTGGCATTTAGAGGAGTCTGACCTTCACTTCTTGCAAGATTTCGTAAAAAAAATCTTTTCTCCGAAGAACAAAACAACAAACCGAGTGAGTCAGGAAGTGAGTCACTCTTTGGTTAAGTTGTAAGCGCACACAGCAGAGCCTGACAGCGAGGTGGTGGTGGTGGGGAAACGAAACAGAAAGACAGCGAGCGATCGACGTCGAGAGATAGAGGGAGGAGGAGGAGGAGGTCTTACTGTTGTTCTCTGAGTGGGACAGATCAGGCAGAGCATCCGCCTCAGGCTGTCGAACGCTGACAGCCTGCGAGTGGGCGCTCAATGGCACCGCTGCCTCTTCCTGAAAACACACAAACCAGAAATATTCAACAAAAAAAAAGAAAAAAAAGGGGGGGTGAACAGATCAAACAGGCTGCACACATTAACCAAAACAGCAGAAACAAACCTCTGACAGAGACGTTGCATAAGGAGTCAACGAAAACCTAAACAAAGAGTCCGCCCCAATCAGTGACGGCTTCCTGGAAAGACCCCCCAATTACTGCCATTGGAGCGTTGAAGTCAGTTTTAATAACCTCACAGGCATGAAATTCATTAAACATCGGGCGAGGGAGCAGAACGCAGAGATCGGGAAGGTGGAAGGAGGCGCCGAGATCCCCTTTCAGCTCTGAAGGTTTCATCGCTGCCGTTCTATATAAGGAAGCAGAAGGCCTCGGCGCAAACATGCAGACGGCCGGTTGGAGGATATTTGGTAGGCAAATGGCAGAAAGGCAGACGGAGTTTAACGTCACACGATACAGCAAGGGGAAAATGGGAATACGGTGGTTTTAACGGAGCTGTTGGTGCGTTCAAGAACGTCCCCACAGCTGATGTTTGACTAAAAACTGAATTCAAACCTCAAAAAAGAGAAATTACAATCTGATTTTCTTCATTTCTTTTCATCTGCGATGCGCTGTTCTGCAAGGAGACTCAACCGAATCCAAGCATCTCATCAAAATCACTTCATTCGACGCGTCAGAGTTGAAAAATTTGCTAAAAATAATCCGTTCGACTCAACCAGATTCGGCAAAAAACAAAATATTCCACGCTTCTTAACGCAACCAGGCAGCCATTAATGACGCGGCTGCGACCAGCAGTCACGTCACAAAAATTCAAGAACTTTTCAGCTGAGCTAGGCTGAACTGCAGGCAGTGTTTACACAGATCAGATAGGGAAAAGGGTAAGCAGTACAATATCTAGATTAAGCAGACTCACCACTTTTAGCATTGGAAACACCTGAGGGCACACGTCGATTCCAGGTTTGTTTGAATCAAATAATCCGTCTCATTCTTTCTGTGATGATTTGATAAACCGTACAGACGACGCTTTTGATTTCCCTCTATGTCTAACAGAAACTGCCTGGGGCCCAGAGGAAGGGCTGCTGCTGGTGGCGGCGTTACAAGTGTGACAAAAACGTGCGACAAGTGTGAAAAAAAAACAGTGCTTGCGTCAGACTGAACGGCCGCTGACATGAGTTACCGTCTCCTGCAAGTTTCAAACAAATCATCGTACAGCGGCGACGTTAATAAAACCCATCAGCAACCTAGAAGGTCATTAATAACTGGTTAAAATACCGCTGAAGCTGTTGATCATACCTCTAAAAACCTCCCACTTCCTTACAGCAACTGCACAGAAAATATGTGATTACAGGGCAGTGAAAAAGTATTCGCCCCCCTACAGGAATCTTCTATTTTTGCACATTTCTTACACCTAAACGTTCCAGATCAAACTAATATTTATATTTATGGAATATTAGACAGAGATAACCCACAAAACACAGAAAGTAATTGCCCCCCTGAACCTAATACCTGGTTGGTCCCTCGGCAGCAGCAGTTAAATGTTTGTTCCAGCTTGTGATCAGTCTTTTCCATCACCATGGAGGAATGTTGGTCCACTCTTCTCTAGAATAGTTTGAATCCAGTCACATTAGAAGGTTTTCCATCATTAAGGTCTTGGCTTGACTCTGCCACTCCAGAACCTTCATTCAGTTCTTCCTGAGCCCCTCAGAGGTGGACTTGCTTGTGGTCTTTGGGTCTTCGTCTTGCTGCATGAACCATTAGTGTTGATCTTCAGGTCATGAACTGATGGTGGAGATTCTCCAGGAGGATTTTCTGATAGAGAGCAGAATTCATGGCTCCATCAGTGATGACAAGTGGTCCAGGTCCTCCAACCATCACACTACCACCACCATGGTTCACTGTTGGTAGATGTTCTTCTGGTGGATGCAGTATCAGCTTTACTCCAGATGTAACGGACCCATGTCTTCTAAAAGTTCCACCTTTGACTCCTCAGTCCACAGGATGTTATCCAGAAGTCTTGGAGCTCATCCAGATGAACCTTTATGTTGTTTTTGGTCAGTAGTGGTTTGATCCTTCAACTCTCCATGGATCCATTTCCTCCCAGAGTCTTCCTCATTGTGGAATCATGTAGACGGACCTTAACTGAGGCCAGTGAGGTCTGCAGGTCTTTAGATGTTCCTCTGGGTTCTTCTGTGACTCCTGGATTAGATATGGATGCTCTTGGAGAAATGTTGGTGGTTGGTCCACTCCTGGGAAGGTCCACCACTGTTCCATGTTCCTCCATTAGTGGATAAAGTCTCTCACTGTGCTTCTCTGGAGTCCCAGAGCCTCAGCAATGGCTTTGTAACCCTCCAGACTGATGGACGTCAGTGACTTTGTTCCTCATGTGTTCTTGGATCTCTTTAGAACGTGGCATCATGACCTGCTTTTAGAGAGCCTTTAGCTGCTTCACAACACCAGACAGGTTCTATTAGTGATGTTTAGATCCAACAAGCCTGGCAGTGGATGAAGAGACTGAACCCAATTGGTAGCTAGGGGGGCGATTACTTTTTCACATAGGTTAAGATGGGCTGGACATCATTTTTCCTTCAATAAATAAAATCTAACTGATGAACACAAGGGTTCCCACATCCTCTGATAATCATGTGGGCGCTGTCGCAAATTAATTCGACCGAGTGGTGTCCAACGACCGAAGGATGTGGTTGGGCAGAAACGTACAGTTTGTCTGCTTCAAGAAACAAGAAACTCATCCTAAGTTATAAAACTGCAGTCAGCATCAAACGTGGAGGAAGACTCACTTGGTTGGAGATTAACTTTACATGCATACAACATCCATTAAAGAGATGTAAGAGTAATAGAGCACCAAGTTACAAAGTGCTTCACAAAGCAGCAAAAACACAGCTTGGAGAGTAAAAACCAACAATGCCGGGCTTTATTTTGAGTTCTCTTTGAGCTCCTTTATCATGGGGAAAAAAGACAAACAGCTCAAAGGAAGCTAAAACATCTGAACAGGGTGAGATGTAGGTGTGAGAGAGGTCATGAGGGAACCAGTAAAGTCCTAAAAATCTATCCTGAAACTTGCTGGGAGCCAGTTTGAAGAGAGAAATCTGACGTCGATCGATGGTTTCTTGGTCCGAGAGTCAATCATAATCCCTTTTAACTGCAAGGAAGTTTGATGCAGTGGCTGTTTTCTTGAATTTGCTTCTTAAAAAACACTTGACTTGGATCATTTTACCTCGTTGTAATGCATTCTCAGAGTCTTATTTATCTGCACGTCTAATTTGACATGTGACGTTTCATTGTGAAGCACTCTGCAGCATTGGCGCCCTGCAAATAGAGTTACTATTTCGTAACACGCTAAAGAAAACCGTTGAATTTACCTGCAGCAGCTGACAGTTCACCTCCGGCTCTGTGGAGGCTGCAGAGTCTGTAACAGAGAGCAAAGAGGAAAATCAAACCAAGAGCGAGTAAAAGCGGCAAAAAGGGGTCCAAAAAAAGCAGCCGCACCTTTACCATAAAAGGCCAGGCTGCCTGTTACGCAACCGATGGAGCCGAGCGAGGGTTAAAACACCGTGCATGGCTGAGGTGGCATTAACGACCACAGCTTGTTTTCTGTTTCCCTGCCTGCCAACCGCTCATGCAGGCAGAGGAATGGAGGATTACCGAGCCTCGGACCGGCCGAGCACCTGGCCATAGAAGGACCTGGAGGAAGGGGGGAAGCCGAAGGGCCACGGCGACCATAGAAGGCAGGGGTCTGCTTCCAGAGGGCCTCGCTGAGTTAGTGCCCTGTGACTGCCGTGGATTACTGCAGCGTAATCCGCCGTATCGCACACAAATCAACGCTCAAACACAATAAGAGTCCACCGAGGCCTTGTGCATGTATGGAATTCATCTCCCGAATCCACACATGTGGGAATTTACAGAATCGGATTTATTGCCCCGGTATGTGAACACTTGCAAGGAGTCTGACTTTAACGAGGGCTACAAGTTAGAGAAGGAAAACTACTAAGTAAGGCTACATATATGAGTAAAAGTGCATTGAACTAGTTGACACTGGAAGCTGCACGTTTCAGCTTCACAGCAAACACAAATGAAGTTTCTGACCGTAACAAGTGCAAATGTGCAGTTTTCTCTTTTTTAAAATCAACCCTCTGAACCCCTTAGATCCACCGTGGGGTTTGAAAGGCACGTCGCACCATTTGTCAAGGCAACGAGCTCCAATTTGTCTGGAAAAACAACCGAATCTAAGCAGCAAATTGGGATATTTCACCAAACTGTTTTCCTGTTCCCCTTAAAATGCCACTGAAATAGGTTACTGTGACTCGGGTCACCTCAAGACGCCTCATTCAAAAAATTAGCCAAAAATAAACCGTTTGCTTTAACCAGATTCTGTAAAAAACAAAAAATTCTGGGCTCCTTGGCGCAACCGTGAAGCCATCAACGACTCTGCTGGGACCAACAGCCACGTGACAAAAAAACTGGGATGAACTGCAGGACGTGTTTACACAGAGCAGAGCGCGGAAACAAATTAAAATGTAAATTAGCGTGTTGGGTCATCACTTTTCCCAGTATTGGCAACACCTGTGGACACTTGGAAAATGCTGGACATGTTGATTTAAGGTATTTGTAATCTTTATAATAGTATAATAATCAAAGAAATTTAACTTTTTAAATAATTTGTAGCATTCTAGCTTTGTTATCCTGCACAGAAGACATTTTTCGAGTCCTTCTCGTTATGCTTGTGCTGTTTCGGACTTTATATCGCAGTGTTTGCCTGAGACATGTCAACACTGACAGATGCACGCCTGATCTAGATCTACAAATGTGGATTCAACTGTTGTTTGCGCATCACATCTACTGCAAAACTCACATTTGCATCTAAAATATTTCTAAAGAACAGATTCTTAAGTGAGCTGCTTGGGTTTCTCAGCAAAATGCACAAAAATATTTAGCTACAGAGTTAGGTAAAGCATGGTTTTACAAAATTCAAGTGTATATTAACTCACATTCTTGCTAAAAGAGGCTTTTTCTGGTCTTATTTTTGCCGTTTCATCCAGAGCTGGGAGCACAGGGGTCACAGCAGAGCCACCGACTATATTTAGCTCTATTTGACTTGGAGATGCTCTGGGCTAGTTTTGCCGTTTGGTGGATATTAAAGGCTCAAGGAAGATTCCTCGATGTTCTCAACTTCACCCGAGATGATTCAGGACATGTAATCTGGACAAAATGAGCAGCTACTTTGACCCGTCTCACCTCGACTTTCTCCCGCCGCTTCCCGACCAGACTGGGCCTCCGCGGAGAGAGGAACCAAAGGAGTCGACGTGCCCCTCGCTTCTCCCTCTCCTCCCGCCGTGTCCACCACCGTCCACCTCTCCTCCCCGTCCTCCTCCTCGCCGCCTCGGTCCGTCAGCTTATCCGCCGCCTCCTTGGGCCGGCAGTTCCTCTCCTCCAGCTCGTTCTTCAGGAAGTCTTGGAGGGCGAACTCCTCATCCCAGTCCAAGTCATCTCCAGGCTGAAAAAACAACAACAAAATGTGCAGAAAAATGACAGACAGCATTGGTGAAGTTATGAAATTTAAAAACAAAAAGCAGCTATTCTTCAGCAGCATCCTCTTCCCAGACTCACAGTGCTTGTTCTCTAATCCACGCTGAATAAATTATTCCAAACTGAGAAGTGTGTTTGGTTGTTAAAGGACACCCTGGTTACTGTATGCAATAATCCCTCCACCTCAGCACGAAGCTCATTCTTTTATTATTTTTGTCGTTGCTGCAGCGATGTTCGTGCGTTTCGTGTAGGTGTGCGCTCGCGTCTCATTCTGTGGGATGTCCACTTTAGCCGCCAACTCGCACTCGAGCCCTCCTCCAGCACAGATACTCCATCTGTCTGGATGCAGCTCGGTCGCCGCTCTCCAAGCGAACCATCTGATGTGGTTCTGAGATGATTCATTTGCAAAAACCCGCCCCAAAACATGCAAACAGTGAGGATTTACACAGTGAAGGGGACACTTGCTCGCCTCGCAGATGGTGCAGATTGAACTGAACGGTGTTTTTTAAGCCTAAGTGATTGAATACAAACACGACGGAGCCTCTCTGACCTCGTCCTCCGGTGCAGGCGTCTGGCACGAGGCCTCCCGGCTGTCCTGAGGCGTCTTTAGCTGCTCCAGCTCCTCACACAGCTGCCGCTTCTGGTTCTCCTGCTCCTGCACCCTGCACGCAAAAACACACAATCCCGCTCATGATGACGAGAAAGTTTGGAAGAAAGCCTTAAATCAGCACTCAAAGACAATAAACGTCCCCTAAGACCTCGTGCATGTGTGGAATTTATCTTTTGCAGGATGCGACCCAACACTTGCAAGGACTTTGACTTGCTCAGAAAACACTTGAACAGGGGCTACAAGTTAAAGAAGGAACACTAGCATGTGCAGCTACATGCATGTGTAAAAAAAGTGAGTCAAAGCATTTAACTAGTTCACACTGTAAGCTGCAAGTTTCAGCTTTGACAGTAAATACTTAAGAGCAAGAGGGACTCCAACTGAGATGCTGTTTCTGGTTCTAATATCTACAAATGTGTAAAATATGCAACCTTAAACCTACCATGGGGTTTGAAAGGCAGAATTACCCCATTTATCGGGGCAACAAGCATCTGTTTTTCAACTTTTCCAACCAAATCTGAGCAGCAAATTGTGATATTTCATCAAAATTACGCTACTATGCTCCTAAAAATGCCACTCAAACAGGTTCTCGTGGTCAAAACGTGCACAAAACCTCAGGTCAACCCGATCCCTTGCCCAATTCTTGCAAGAAAAGTTTGGAAGAAAGCCTTAAATCAACACTCAAAGACAATAAACGTCCCCTAAAACCTCATGCATGTGTGGAATTTATCTTCTGCAGGATGCGACCCAACACTTGCAAGGATTTTGACTTGGTCAGAAAACACTTGAACAGGGGCTACAAGTTAATGAAGGAACACTAGCATGTGCAGCTACATGCATGTGTAAAAGTGCACGTTTAAAGTGAGCCAAAGCTTTTAACTGCAAGCTGCAAGTTTCAGCTTTTACATTAAATACTTAAGAGCAAGAAGGACTCCAACTAAGATGCTGTTTCTGGCTGTAATACGTACAAATGTGTACAATGTGCAACCTTAAAGCTACTGTGGGGTCTGAAAGGCAAAATTACACCATTTATTGGGGCAACAAGCATCTGTTTTTCAACTTTTCCAACCAAATCTGAGCAGCAAATTGTGATATTTCATCAAAATTACTTTACTATGCTCCTAAAAAATGCCACTCAAACAGGTTCGCGTGGTCAAAACATGCACAAAACCTCAGGTCACCCCAATCCCTTGCCCAATTCTTGCAAAAAAAGTTCAGAAGAAAGCCTTAAATCAACACTCAAAGACAATAAACGTCCCCTAAGACCTCGTGCATCCATGTATCTTCTGTAGCCAACACTTGCAAGGATCTTGACTTGCTCAGAAAACACCTGAACAAGGGCTACAAGTTGAGGAAGAAAAGCTGCCATGTGTAAAAGTAAAGTGAACCAAAGCATTTAACTCGTTCACACTGCAAACTGCAAGTTTCAGCTTTGACAGTGAGCACTTAAGAGCAACTGCATTGGAAAAAATGCCCCTCACAAAACAAGAAAAATAAACTTATTTCAAGGCACTTTCACTTTGAAATAAGTGAAAAAATCTGCCAATAGAACAAGTGAACATTTGCTTGGTCAGATTTCTTGAATTAAGACATGATATTTAGAATATTGAGGTCTTAAAATTAGCAGGGGAAACTTATTTGAAGCTATATTTTAGCAGCATTGTCAAGCTGAGGTGTCTTAGAATAAACCAGACATGATAAAGAATTAAACAGATTTCTGCTTTAATAATTTTAATGTCAGCTTCTTAATTTGAGATGTGTTCAACTTATTTTAGTTGTATTATCGTGGCTCTTCTCTAGATTTAAGACCATCTTGTCCTTGAAATCAGATCACACAGATTAATTGAAGCATTCTGAGATATAATGTCTTCTCACAGTTGGCTAGAAATCCTAATATTTAGTGGTGTTTGACAGCATTTGAAGGTGTTGTGTTTTAGGTGAAGCCAGCTACGCCCAAAAGGAGGTGTTTGAACTCAAAAGCAGACATTTGCTTTGTTTTTTTTAAAACACATTTTCCACATGCAGCCGTTTTCTGATATGAATTGGTGATTTTCCAATCAAATGCATTTACTTTATTCCTTAAAT
This sequence comes from Dascyllus trimaculatus, assembly GCA_024666655.1. Taxonomy (NCBI): domain Eukaryota; kingdom Metazoa; phylum Chordata; class Actinopteri; family Pomacentridae; genus Dascyllus; species Dascyllus trimaculatus. The sequence goes on along the minus strand of CM045465.1, from coordinate 3,687,300 downwards.
CCAGATTATTTATCTGATACAAACAACAGCTCAGCTTGAAACATGTATGAAATGAAATGAACCTTGTTTCTGGTAAAATACAACTAAAACAAGATCATTTCAAGATTGTTTGACTTAACAAGATATTTAAGATGCGTTGTCTTAAAACACGTCCCTCCATCTGAAGAAATGTTACCTGGAAAGTGAATTTATCTTAAATCAAGTGGGTTGAGACAATTTGACTAAAAATAAGATGAATAAACTGGTAAGATGTGGAGATTTTGCAGTGTGAAAAGCTGTTTCTAGCTGCAATAAGTACAGATGTGTACAATGTGCAGCCCTAAACCCACCGAGGGGTTTGAAAGGCATGTTACTTTTTAAGAAAATGCCAACATTACACCTTTTATCAACTTTTCCGACAGTCGGTTATGTGTCAATTTCGGTTTCGTCTGAGAAAACCAACAGAATCTAAGCGGCAAATTGTGGCATTTCGTCAAAATTACTTTACTGTGTCCCTAAAAATGAAACTCAAAGAGGTTCTCGGGGTCAAAAAATGCACAGAACCTCAGGTCACCCCGATCCTCTGCCCTGTTCTTGCAAGAAAAGTTTGGAAGAAAGTTTCAAAGAGAGCTACAGAAGCAGTTCAGGTGGACATACTGTACCCAATCCGCAGGCCCATGCAGTGTCCCATTCTGTTGCCCAGGGTGACCAGCGCCAGTTCTCCGACTGGCCCGGTAACGGTTCCTTCACGTCAGCTTTTATTTAGACACCGAACCACACACAGAGCCTGAGAAGCGTCCTACAACCAAGCCACGACCCCGGCACCGGCTTCCTGCTCCATCTCTTCACACCTACGACGAACCCTCTCCTCTGTTATCTTCTCACCCCGGCAACCGAGCACCAGCAGACCCCGGCCGGACCAGCTCTCCCCTCTCCGGTCTGACGCTGCACCGGTCCGGCCCCCCGTTATATATCTGGAGGGGACGGCCGTCTCCATGAACACACATGCAAACAGACACACGATTAAAACCCAGGAATGGCTCAAACCTAGCGAGGCGGGCCCTTCGAGGTCGCCCAGGTCAGGATGATTAGCAGGTCTTCCTCCCATTCAGTGCGACCGAGCGGCCAGCTGAGACAGAAAGCAGCACCTCTGAGACTCATCCGGGGGTCTGACACCGAGCAGTGCATGTGGTGTTATTTATGAAGCTTAACCGCCTGAACGCCAGGCAGCTGATGGATGTTTTCTTGCTCATTTTTCACTGCAATATCAAGCCCTGCATCTCTATGGAAACAGCACAACCACGACCAGAAGCAGAGACGACTCAGAAATGCCTGCTGTGCCGTACAGCGAAGTTCTAATGTCACAAAGCATAAAAAAAGAACAATAAATCTGACTTTGTGTCCTATCTGCTCTGTGTAAACACTGCCTGCAGTTCAGCCGAGAACTCCCTGAGTTTTTCTCACCTGACTGTTGGTTACAGCAGAGTCAGTCATGGCTTCTTGTTTGCTGTAAGGAGCACAGAATTTTTTGTTTTCAACAGCATCTCATTATTTTAAGCTGTTTATTTTTGGCTATTTTTTTAAAGACACATCAGCTATGTTACCGCAAACCATTAAACTGCTTGATTAATCATTTAGCAAACAATAAAAACACCCAAAATCAACACGTACGACATTTTTCCAACTGCCTACAGGTGTTATCAATACTGGAAAATGAACTGCTTGCTCTACATACTTCATTTGTTTCTGGCTCTGTTTTACATTGCCTGCAGTTCAGCACAGTTCAGGTAAAAAGTCCTCGAATTTTTGCCAAGTCATTACCGATCGCAGCCGAGTCACTTGCGGCTTCACCGTTGCGCCAAGAAGCCTGGATTTTTTTGCTTTTTCCAGAATGTGGTTAGCGCAAACGGTTTGTTTTTTTGTCAATTTTTTAAAATAAAAACCTGCAGAATAAAGTGAATTTCATCATTTTGGTTTGGAACGCAACGGCAAACACGATTCGTCCAAGAGCTGCAGTTCAGCTGAAAAGTTTGTGATTTTTTTTTGTCGCGTGACTGTCGGTCGCGGCCGAGTCACTGGTGGCTTCACGGTTGCACCAAGAAGCTCAGAATTTTTTGTTTTATGCAGAATCTGGCAGGAAGAAACTCTTTATTGTGGACAAATTTTAAAATAGAACCTGCAGAACAAACACGATTCGTTCAAGAATCGTCTGAACCTTGAAAAAATTCGACAAATGATTCCGTTTTTACAGTTTCTGGCTCTGATAAAAGGCGTCATTTCCTGAAGATAATACGTCTTTGAAACAACTACAGGGGTAGTTCTAGAACAGGGGTGTCCAATCCTGGTCCTCGAGGGCCACTATCCTGCATGTTTTAGATGTTTCCCTCTTCTAACACACCTGATTCACATGATCAGGATCGTTATCAGGCTTCTGCAGAGCTCGACGATGAGCTGATCATTTGAATCAGGTGTGTTGGAAGAGGGAAACATCTAAAACATGCAGGATAGTGGCCCTCGAGGACCAGGATTGGACACCTCTGTTCTAGAGCCATCAGAAAGCTGAAAATCCTGCTATTCCTTCGGTTTTTACAGCTTCTGGATCTGATAAAAGGCGTATTTTTTGCCTGTTTTTTAACTCTCAAACCTGCCAGTGGGTTTGGAGGTTGAAAAACAGCCCTGTGCAGAGCTTTAATGCAGAATGTAGGAGGATAAATGGTTTTACTGGACACCGATCAGCCTCAACATCCTGACCACTGCCAGGTGAAGTGAATAACATTGATCATATTGATACTATGTGGTGTTCTGATGGAAAACCTTGATCAGACCAGATAAACATTGTCCCACAACAAACACACTGGAAATCCCAAATGTCACTGGAGGAAAATGCACCCCACCACATGGAAACAACACCAACCAATCAGGAACATGTTGAGGAACATGACAATGGTCCAACATGTTGATTTGACCTCCAGACTTCCTACAGCCCATTCTGATCAAGCATCAACAGGATGCAGTGGAACCAGTTGGATTGACAGAGGCCCCACTGGACAAGCCAGAGTACCCAAAGGATCCAGTGGTTCCAGACCCCATAGGACCCCCTGAGAGGTCCTCTGGTCCAATGGTTCAGAGCATTAAGGGGGACCAACATGATATTAGTTAGATGGTGCCTGATTGGTTTCCCATTTTAACCTTGAATATCACAAAAAGTCAAGAAACCAAATTGCATTTAAGTAATAAATAGAATGTCAACATCTTTTCCAACTATTCCCTAAAACATTCCTTTACAAATTATGTATATTTTCGCGAGAGACAAATAAATAAATGCGATTTTGATGAAATATCCTCAATTGTAAGCTTATATTTAGTTCCTTTTCCAAGCAAAACCAAGAATCACGCATCCAAGTGTGACTTCTGTCAATCCTGTCAATCATTCCTGTTTTCACATTTCCTCGCTGTGACAAACGGTGTGATTTTGACGATTTCTGTAAAAAATAAGCTGCCTTTCAAACCCACATGCAGGTTGTGAAGGTTAATTAAGTTGAACAAACACTGTGCTCACAGCGGCAGAAACGACTGCACTTGTTGCATGAAATCCTCTGGAAATTGTTTTTCACTCGCGACCGTGCGGCAATTAAAACCTAGGAAGCGCCGCTAACGCTAACAAGCTCGCAGAGGCTTGAACCTTGACGGCTCGTTATGTCCGGACTGTGTCGTCTTTTTTTTTTTTTCCAGTTAGTGATTACGCCGCTGCACTTGATCAGCCTCGAGCTCTTCTCACTCCACTTGGAAAGAAAATGCATCTCTGAGCTCTTCCTACCCGGGGCTCTTTCGCCCAATGAGATCACTCCCACTCGAGAGCAACTCCGCCTCAAAAAAGCAGTTTTCCTACCTTAAAAAATCGAGCCGTCTTTGATGATCCGCCACTGCGATCCCGCTCTCCTGCATCCTCCTCTGCTCTCGCAACAGAAACCGAGCGCTCGAGCTGCTCCGGCAAACACACACACACACACACACACCCGACTGCCCACTTACTTTTCCACACTTGCAGCGACGGACGGCGGAGGATCTGCTCACCTGACTGAAAGGTGGAGGATCTCGGTGCGCGACCTCCTCATGTTGCTGGCCATTTTGATCAGCTCCTTCTCCAGCGAGTCCGTGTACTGGGCCAGCTGGTCCAGGCTCAGGACCCAGTCCGCCCTCCTCGCGTCCAGCTCGGCCTGCACCGCCTGTGGGAGGACGAGGGCCGAGGGGTCAGTGTGTCGGAGAGGCCGCCGAGTGAACGCCTCCGAGGAAAGTTGTGACACCTAACCGCGGCACCGAGTCGCCACGAACAAGCTCGGGCCCGCTAATGACTTCCGTCTCATTTGGCGTGTTTAGCGCTGTGTGGCGGTACGTGGCTAATGAATGCAGAGCGGCAACAATGCAGGAGGAGGAGGGGGGACGAGGAAAAAACAAGAGAGAGAGATGCAGAACGAGCGAGGGAGGGAGGGAGGGAGGGAGGGAGGGAGTGGGTTGCGTTCGCGGTACAACACTCTGACTAAACAGCGCTGCTCGGAGAGTTATGTAAGTGAGAGATCTCTGGAGAGGACGGATAGTGGGTGGGAGTGGAGAGAACGAGCAGATAGGCGGTGATGGATGGAGAAGGAGTGCAACAGGTGGAGGGAGAGCGAGACAGAGTTCACATTATGTAACTTTATGATTCACGTACGTGTATAAAAACACCGAAAATGGAGACTGGAATCGACTCGTATGCAAACACACAGGAACAACGTGAGTCTGTAACTTTTCCGTAAGAGCGTTTCCGACCTGAACGTCAGCGTCGCCTCCCGGCTGGTCGCCTCTGACCGCTGATAAGACGGACTCGGCTTCTTCTCTGAAATCCTTTTTCTGTAGAGAGGAGAACACGTTACGAAACAGAGACGCTAAAAGATGGAAAAAAAAACTCCAGCAAAGGCATGAATTCCTGAGGCCAGAACAAAAGGTCACATGAAGCACTTCAACAGGGCGAATGAGAAACCACTTTACATGTTCTGACCTAAGAGGAGATCCTACACGGTCTAAATTTAGATGTTTCAGATGATTAAGACTCCTTCATGCACCTCAACCATTACTCATCAGTTTCACACCACAAAGATGGAAGTAAAAATGCCAAAGCTGATTAATCAAACGTGTCCCCAGAATGCCTCTTTCTATTTTGTCAGCACAAAATACTACAAAGATGGTTTATTTCACCTTGACTGCATAGCTCATGGTGTTTCTCCTGCTCTAGATGGGCTAAAATCAGCTTTATCAGGTATTCTGCTGTTTAAAAAGTGAGCACAGGGAGCAGGAGAGAAGTCGACGTCCTCGTTTACTGGCTTCAAATTGAAGTTTTCCACCATCTCTGACATTCATTAACGGCGCTATGAGCTGACGTTGCCACTAATAATAAAAGTAATCCACTGGATCTCTAGTTTTTTAGATGCTGGGGGTGCATGAAGCCTCTCGTGTTCACTCTTGCAGCAACATTTGCTGCCTTTAGCTCGTGTCTGAGACGTATTAGGGTTAGCAAAAGCAGCATATTTTTCTGCTTATGTTTATATTTTAGGTGTTTTTTTTCTACTTATTTTATATATTTTTAGGTCATATTTTTCTACTTATATTTTTAGGACATATTTTTTCTACTTATTTTTTTTATATTATTAGGACATATTTTTTTCTACTTATGTTTATATTTTTAGATCATATTTTTTACTTATTTTTTTTATATTTTTAGTACATATTTTTTCTACTTATATCTATATTTCCAGATTATATTTTCTACTTATGTTTATATTTTTAGGACATTTTTTTCTACTTATATTTATATTTTTAGATATTTTCTACTTATTTTTTATATTTTTGGATAATATTTTCTACATTTTTCAAAAATATTTTAGTACATATTTTTTTCTACTTATGTTTATATTTTTAAGACATTTGTTTCTGTTTATATTTCCAGATCATATTTTTCTACTTATATTTTTAGGACATATTTTTTCTACTTATTTTTTATATTTTGGATAATATTTTCTACTTATTTTTTTTTATATTTTTAGGACATATTTTTTTCTACTTATGTTTATATTTTTAGGACATTTTTTTCTACTTATGTTTATATTTTTAGATCATATTTTTTACTTACTTTTTTATATTTTTAGTACATATTTTTTCTACTTATATTTATATTTCCAGATTATATTTTCTACTTATGTTTATATTTTTAGAACATTTTTTTCTACTTATATTTATATTTTTAGATATTTTCTACTTGTTTTTTTTATTTTTAGATAATATTTTCTACTTATTTTTTTTTTAATATTTTTAGTGTATATTTGTTTCTACTTATATTCATATTTCCAGGTCATATTTTTCAACTTATGTTCATGTTTTTAGGTCACTTTCTTTTCTACTTATGTTTAGATTTTTAGATGTTAACAGACAATTTCCCCTCTTGGATCAGTAATGTGTTTCTGATTCTGATCGATTCTGACGCCATGCTGGTCATAATATACATCACTGATTACCAGTTTGTTCAGGAGGCTCTTGAACTCCAGGGCCATGTGCTCAGGACTTGGTCCCTGCATCATCAGCAGCACCTCCCTGTCCAGCGTTTCATCCAGCGGGGAGGCAAAGCTCATCGTAGTGGACAAATGGTCGACTCCGTGGGAAGCCTGCAGGCGAGGGCGATCGATTACAAGTACAAATGAGCAAAAAGAATCAAAAAACTATTCAGTGGAGTCATTGCAGGGTGAAGGGCTGCATCAGATGTGAAGACAGGACGTTGCTTTGTGTGCTGGATATAAATCCTGAGCACTAAATCGCCTCCCTGCAGGCACGAAACTTCTCATAAACTAAGATTACACAGCACAACTAATAACAGCCGAGTGAGTTCATACGTGTGGAGCTGCACTGGAGTCTATATGTGCAGTTTGAAGAGATGCAGCACTGCACTGAGATATGAGAGCACATGTGGGCAAACTGAAAGGCAACATGAAAGAGAGCAGGTGGGGGAGTGCTGACCTCCAGTGGCGACTGTGCCAGAGCCAGCTCCGTCTGCAGGGATCCCAGGCTGCTCTGGTTCATCCTGTAGGCCACCGACAAAGACAGACTCGCCCTGAGAGAGACAATGAGAACACTGGATGGAGGCGGGGTGCGATCGAGCTATAAATAAAGCCGCTAAACAGTCGTTAGCCCAGCAGAGCTTTTAATAGACGCCTACATTTTCCAAACCCAGCACGTTTCTGCGAGGTGTTTTTGCAAGACTGCAAAGAAGGGCGGCGCTGTGGACTCGTCTTTTACGTAACGACACTGGATGCTTTGACATTCATGCACAAAGAAAAGTAGAATTTGTGCTTTTCAATGAGCCAAAAGTACACCATTTATCAGAACCAAAGAGAGGACTGTTAACCTTCCAACAGTCCTTGAACTAATCATCTGTTACTTTCGGTTTATATGAACCAACTCTAAGCTTATAATCGTGGTATTTGATCGAATTCGCTCTGTTCTACATGTCTCGCTGAAAAATTTGCAATAAATAAACCGTATGCAACAAGCAGCTTCTGTTAAAAATAAAAAATTTGGGGCTTTACGACGCAACTGTGGAGTCATTGGTGGCACAAGTGCAACAAATATTCACATGAGGAAAATTCAGAGTGTTTTTGTCTGAACTTTTTCCAAATCTAGCACGTTTCTGCGAGGTGTTTTTGCAAGACTGCAAAGTAGGCGGTGCTGGGGACTCGTCTTTTACGTAACGACACTGGATGCTTTGACATTTTTGCCCAACAAAAGTAAAATTTGTGCTTTTCAATGAGCCCAAATTACACCATTTATTAGCAGCAAAGAGAGAGATATCAACCTTCCAACAGTCTTTGAACTAATCATCTGTTGAAATGAACCAAATCTAATCAAATTCGCTCTGTTCTACATGTCTCACTGAAAAATTTGCACAAAATAAACTGCATGCAGTAACCAGCTTCTGTTAAAATTAAAAAATTTGGGGCTTCATGACGCAACTGTGGAGTCATTGGTGACACAAGTGCAACAAACATTCACATGAGGAAAATTCGGAGAGTTTTCAGCTGAACTGGGCCGAACTTTTTCCAAATCTAACACGTTTTTGCAAGACTGCAAAGTAGGCGGTACTGTGGACTCGTCTTTTACGTAACGACACTGTATATTTTGATATTCATGCACAAGAAAAGTAGAATCTGTGCTTTTAAATGACCCAAAATTATAACTTACGCTACGCAAATCAATTATTTTTTAAGATTGGAACCCCAAATGTTACCTTCAAGGAGAAAAGGCACCATCTATTGGAGGATTTCCAACCTTCCAACAGTCCTTGAACTAACCATCTGTTGAAATCAACCAAAATCTATTCTACATGTCTCGTTAAAAAAATTTGCAAAAAAATAAACTGCATGCAGTAACCAGCTTCTGTTGAAAACAAAAAATTTGGGGCTTTACGATGCAACTGTGGAGTCACTGGCGACACGGCTGCGACCAACACTCACATGAGGAAAATTCTGAGAGTTTTCGGCTGAACTGCAGGCAGTGTACAGGAGAAAATTTAAATTTTAAGCGGTAAAATATCTATAATATGTAGAGCCATTATGTTCTTGCCAGTTTTAGTAACACCTGTGGGTACATTCTTGTAAATTTAATTTTTTTAATGATTTTTGTCAGATTATAACTCCGCCATACAACACCAGAGACATTTCTGAGCTCCGTCTATTTCTAGACATGGCTGTGCTGCTTCCATAAAGGTGCAGAACTGATTTACTAAGAGAAAGTTTTGGCTTAGAGTAGAGCTCTCTTCAAGGAAAATTACACTTTGGGGGAACAACAAATCCACTTTTTCCCTGCCAGGCGACTGTTGGTTCACTTACCCGGCCAGGTCTGGGAGGATCATCTGCATCTGGCTCTCCAGTTTGCTCTTGTCCACCCTCAGCAGCTGGAGTCAACAACAGATAACACAACCATGACTCAGCCCACCCCGGCAGGTATTTATAGGACACATAGACTTTCTCTCTACGACGGCAAACTTCGAGAACGGTGTGTGGAAAGACGGCAGGTGGTTTTATTCCCACAGCCGAAGCCAGCAGGATGACTCACAGGCTGGACAAACAGAGGTGTTTGTAGAGGGAAAGTACGGATATTCTACCGTTGTTAAATCAGAATATCACACATCACACTGAAGACCGAGGTCCGTGGTCACCATTTTAGATTCAATGTAAAGCGAGAAAAATTCATAGCTCAAAAGGTATTTTTTTTGCAAGGTTCCATGGTTTAGGTAGAAGTTTTCGCATGCTTTATTTCAAGAAAATCCATGACATGAAATGGGAGGACCGAGGTGAGCTGGAACGACTGATTTAACAATCAATCAAACTTTATTTATATACCACTTTTCAGACAAAAAAAAAAGTAACTCAAAGTGCTTCCCAAAATAAAAGCATACAATAGAAATAGAACACAAAAAGAAAACCCGCTCCCTCCCCCCAAACACTACAGTAGCTATTTGTATGGTGACATGGGGGGCGCTGAGGAACCATGTGAGGACAAAACCACCAATGGGGAGCTCATCCACACTGAGAGGAATGACCGGGGTGGACTCAACACATGGTGCAGAGCCCCCCTGGTCCTCCTCGCAGACCAGCCACACCTCCCAGCGTGGAGGCCCCCCATGAGGAAGACACTGGAGCTAAACCTGGACAATAAAAAGAGCTAAAAGCTAACAAACAGACTAAGAGACATCAGTTAAAAGCCAAACTAAGAGGTGGGTCTTTAAAAACATCACCAGTCTCTGTGGCCCTGATGTCCTCTGGCAGGCTGTTCCATAGACCTGGACCATCATGGGTCGTCGTTCTCACTCTAGGAATAATTAAAAGCCCGGTGCAAGAGGACCTCAGGATCCACGAGGGTTGTCTTAATGGCCCAAGACCATTGAGACACTTAAAGACCAATAAAAGCAACTTAAAATCGATCCTGAAACACAAACGGGGAGCCAATGCAGCCATCTTAAAACCAGTCTAATGTGCTCCCGCCCTCTGGTCCTCGTCGGCACACGGGCGGCTGAGTTTTGAAGCAGATGTAAGTTTGAAACAGTCTTTTTGGGCAGACCAGAGAGCAGGGCGTTACAATAGTCTAAAAGCCTGCATCAGCACCTCCGTGTTGGCCTGAGAGAGAAACGGGCGAACTCTGGTTTATTCTTAAGATGATAAAAACCCGTCCTCACGAGATAAGTGTTACCTGGGGATGTAATAAATAAATTCCCCCCTTACATCAGCTTTTTATGTGTCTCATTCTCACAGGATAACCAAAGTCAGCTCTTCCCCAAGATTTTACCGACTCCCTCTGGATGATGTCAGCGCATAACGTAACATCCGCTCAGCTCACTTTGTTTTCACCACGGCTTGATTGGAAATAAACAGTGGGAACAGAAGTACAGCAGCAAGGGTTTGTTGAGTTGCACACTTTATCAATCGAGTCGGGGAATGACGTTCACTGATGCAGCCGCTGCTTGAAAGTGTTCTTGGTTATTGAGCTGGCCGTGTGTTACAGTAGGCTGAAAATAGAAAACATTATTCTGACCACACCCTGTCAGGCAACTGATCCAGCATTTGGAGGTGAGTTTGCTCCTTCTTTCCCGTACGTGACGGGCCGATAAGCTCTTACCGGACCTAGAAGCTCCTCTAAACGCTCCAATCCAGCCTCCATCATTCGCCAAAAATGAATAAAAATGCGTCTAGTAAACAAAAACAGCCAAAATGCCTGTGGGGTCCCGGCGATTTCTGGCCAAATCACCCAGATGCGTATTCTCACGGGGTCAAAATTATCCCAGGACATCGGAGTTCAGTTAAGTATAACAGGTAATTTGCGAGAGAGTTTTTACTTTCCAAATTACCGACATGGCCCATTCTCACGGGATTAACATCACTGACGACCTCAGCAATTATTACAAATTACAACAGGTCCCCAGGTAGTACTTATGCCGTGAGACGGGATAAGAAATGGGCGGGACCCCACAGGCATTTTGCCGGTTTTTGTTTACTAGATGCATTTTTATTCATTTTTGGCGAATGATGGAGGCTGGATTGGAGCGTTTAGAGGAGCTTTTAGGTCCGGTAAGAGCTTATCGGCCCGTCACGTACGGGAAAGAAGGAGCAAACTCACCTCCAAATGGTGGATCACTTGCCTGACAGGGTGTTGTCAGAATAATGTTTTCTATTTTCAGCCTACTGTAACACACAGCCAGCTCAATAACCAAAAACATTTTCAAGCAGCGGCTGCATCAGTGAACGTCATTCTGTCTCGATTGATAAAGTGTGCAACTCAACAAACCCGAAGTTAAAGGTAAATACAAAACTGCTGATTCTAAAACTGTTAGTTGCTGCTGTACTTCCCAGGGTAATACTTATCCCGTGAGAATAGGGCTTTAGTTACGTTTTTAATATGAGGAATAAAACTAAGCTCAGAGTTAAAAAATGACGCCCAAGTTCTTCCCGCATTGTGACGGTTTAAAGTCTTGTAGTTTTGGTAAAACTTTCTCTCTCTTGCCTTCAGGACCAACAACTAAAACCTCTGTTTCGTCCTGGTTGAGCTGTAAGAAGCTCTCTGCCATCCATGACTTAATATCTAAAATACAGCTTAAAAGGGGATCAAACACGAGGATCACCACCCCCAACCACTCGAAAACACTCGACAGCAACCCCCCCAAAAAAAAAAAAGAGGTAAAACGGGGCACAAACGGCCGCCAGCGTGAAGCTAAAGGCAAGCAAAGCGATCAGGAAACCAGCAAAAAGAGCATCTGTGAGAAACCAGTGGGAGGTGTTGGTGCTCAGACGTGTGTGAAGCTGCTGACCTCTATGATGGAGGCGTATTCCTCGACTGCCGCCTTCAGCTCGTCTATGTGTCTGCTCTTCTGCGGGGGGAGGTGAGCGACACAAGGCCAGTTTCAGTTTTGAAGAAAAGCCGATAAGTTCCTTTCACCCAGATGCACTCAAGTCAAACTCAAACACTAAGAGACTCACTTCTGACACTCATCTTGCTGCTATTCATCTCACAACCTATTTATTTACACATGTTATCTATTTGCAGTGCTTTTCTTTACCATATTTCAGGTTGCTGCTCATTACAGATGACATTTTTCCATATTTATCTGACTGTTTGACCTTTTAATAATCGCATTTTCCATGCATTAAGCAGAGCAGCCCAATTTCGTCGCATGCAGAGCTTCCACTGACAATAAAGGCTTTCTGATTCTGATTTTTAAACCCATGTGAAGGTGGCAACCATGGCCGGAGACGCTTCTGGGCAGCTCATTCGTCTGTAAAACACTCTCAGGGACGCCTTGGAGGGATTTTGTCGAATTTGGCACAAGATTTCCACTTGGACTGATGCAACTTTGGCGATTTCTGGCCCCCAGATACAACACCTCAGGAACCATTTCAGGGAATTGGGTCAAATCTGGCACAAATTCTCACTGAGTTGATGAAATATTTTGAAAGAAAAGCACTGTGACTTTGCAAAACACAACAAAATTCATGCAATGATTTAGGCAAAAATACTGAACTGATGATACTTTACATCCAAAAGCCACATGCTGACTTCACTGTGACATTATAATGCTCTGCAAAGTCGCCTTTCTTGCCGTAACAACTCAGGAACAGATTGGAAAATTAATGTACACTGCAACTTGACAGCGAGGCAGGAATTATAGTTTTTAATCTGTAAGAGTGAAATACAGCTGGGTCAATCCATGTCAACTAGGGTAACTTGGTAGGAATGATCTTTGGCATCTGAAACTGACATCTGCCTGTTTTAAAGCTGAAATTCCAACATTTTCATCATTTTTCACCCAATGGAAATTGAAGGAGATGCCACTTTCAGACGACCATATCTCTTAAAGTATACGTCCTGGAGTCTTCACATGTTCAGGAGATGTTCAGAAGTACGTTGGGTCAAGAGCAAAATGATGTTAGCATGAAGGCAACATGGAAGGATGTTGAAACTTGGCACACCAGTAGATGATACCTCCATCTCTTACCATCCTGAATGCCATCATCCTACCCATGATTCAAGACGTCCATCTGGCCGTTATCTATGTCAACTCTGATTGGCCATAACTCCCATTTCTACCAACATATGAAAGCTTTCTAAGCATTAGTGATGCCATTCAGATGTTATTCTCACAATAACATTGATCAAAAAGATCCTATGTATTAGAGATATAGTTTTCCTAAATCTTTGAAAATTATTTGCGATTTTTGAACAAATCCTGAATTTGAGAGGTCTTAAGCAAAACACTGAGTCCTGATTTCCAGAATCTGCTGCATTCTCTCCATCCACCACAAACTTCTGAACATCTCCTGAACATGTGAAGACTCCAGGACGTATACTTCAAGAGATATGGACGTCTGGAAGTGGCATCTCCTTCAATTTCCAACTGGCGAGAGATTTATTGAAACTGGAGTTATGGCCAATCAAAGTTGACACAGGTAACGGCCAGATGGACGTCTTGACTCATGGATAGGCTGATGAAATTTAGGATAGTAAGAAATGGAGGTATCATCTACTGGTGTGCCAAGTTTCAACATCCTTCCATGATGCCTTGATGCCAGAATCATTCCGCTCCCGACCCTACATATGCATCCATTCATTGTTGGAGTATGAACAAGGTGACTCACTAAAGACAAATACTCTCCATTTACCACAAACTTCTGAACGTCTCCTGAACATGTGAAGACTCCAGGACGTAGACTTGAAGAGATACGGACGTCTGAAAGTGGCATCTCCTTCCATTTCCAACTGGCGAGAGCTTTCTTGCAAATTTCCATTGGGTGAAAAATTATGAAAATGTTGGAATTTCAGCTTTAAAATGGGCAGATGTCAGTTTCAGATGCCAAAGATCATTCCTACCAAGTTTCAAGAGACTCTGAGATGGTCAAGGAACCACCATTGCTGAGTAACCCAATAAACTTGCCCCACAGTAGCATTATAATGAGGTGCAGTCAGACCATTCTACACATCCCTCTAGCGGCACTAGAGAATGTTGAATCCTGAATTTGACAGGTCTGAAGCAAAAAGTTGAGTCTTCATTGCCAGAATCTGCTGCGTTCTCTCCATTCACCACAAACTTCTGAGCATCTCCTGAACATGTGAAGACTCCAGGACGTATACTTGAAGAGATATGGACGTCTGAAAGTGGCATCTCCTTCAATTTCCAACTCGCAAGAGATTTATTGAAACTTTGAAATGAAAAACGATGAAATTGTTGGAATTTCAGCTTTAAAATGGGCAGATGTCAGCTTCAGATGCCAAAGATCATTCCTAGAAAGTATCTACGATACTGAGGCGGTCAAGCTACCATCTTTGCCGAGTTGATATGGAATGACCCAGCAGTTGAAGCAATCACAGATTCTGAAAGCAATTTAAAGAATGCAACAAATGGCTTTAAACAAGCCGAGGCACTGACCTCTGCTATGGCGGCTTCCTTTTCACTAGTGACAGCATCAAAAGAGTGAATTTGCACCTGAGGACAGGGAAAGAGCAGTTACATAACGACACAAAGAAAGCCCAGGACTGTGGTTTTAACACGGCTGAAGGTAGATTTTCAATTAGAAGGTCGCAGTTTGAGGAAGAAAAGGCCGACTGAAAAAGGGCCCGAGGCGATGGGAAGCAGAATGAGAGATGTGTGAGAGGGCAGGGGTGTAATAACTGAGCAAAATGTAAAAAAACGGTGGTGGACGGGCACTAAAGGTACCTGAAGGTCAGCGTTAATGTCACACAGCTCCGTTATTCTCTTCTGAAGCTCGTCCGTCTCCATGGCGACCTTGAAGTTCTGGGAAGCCATCAGAGGGGAGTTAGGGCGGCCGTCGTGAACAAACTTGCAAAGATGAACTCTCTAACAAATCTGTGAATGCACTGGCGAGTTTGTCAGAAGCCTGTGAGGTCAGGTCACTGGTTTTATTGCCAACTGTTCTGCCAAAAAGTCGGTTCAGTACCTCTTCCTGAAGAGAAGCAATCTTGGCAATGAGACTCTGGTTTTCTCTCTCCTGAAAAGAAGGAAGTCAATCAATATAAAGGCACACAGTTCATCCTTCGTTGTGCTTGGACATTTGAAATACAGTCAACCAAAAGGCCTAAAGCTATTCCTACATTTGTAAGGGAAGATTTTGGAGGTCTGGACTTGCACCATTTACCAAATGGTACCCAACAGTTTTGTGTTTAGTCAAATGGCGTGTTTCATCCGTCATTAACAGAAACTGTGAAAACAGAATAAGTTGCAGGATGTTCAGCTTTCTGATGGCAGTATTAACCCTAATGTAACCTCTGTTTTTGACTAGACAGCAGAGGTCTAATACCTCCTTATATCAGGAGGGAATGAAGATAATTGTAATGTGCAAAACGTGCAGCATATATGATAATACGCAGAGAGCAAAAATGCAGAAAATCTATATTGCAAAAAACACAGTGTGCAAAAACCGACTTGCATATCTAAGATCTCACAAAACTAAGCAGAGAAAAACTATATCTAAACATAAATAAGCTCACAGAGATAATGCTACTTAGCTTCATCGATCAAAGGCATGTCTGGAAGGGCACAGACATTAATATATAGCGTCGTGCAAAAGTATTTGCACGACGCAAATACTGGTCATTTGGCCAAATGAATCTGGCCAAATGACCAGATTCATTTGGCCAGACTTGTTGGATCTAAACATCATTAAATAGAATCTGTCTGGTGTTGTGAAGCAGCTAAAGCTGGAGTGCAGCAGGATGACATACACCAACGTTTAACAGTAAATTATCCAGATGAATTTAATCCTGTGTGTTATTTGGAGGTGGGGGGAAGATAATCGTCTGATTTTAGCCTCTCATATTTAGAGAGGAAGTTACCAAACGGATACAATAAGTCGCCCAGGTCGACCCTGTCATCCTCTGCTTCATGATAACCTAAAGAAAGCTGGACTTTGTGACTACAGCCTCGTTTTATTTCCAAAAAAGTCAAACTACATCTCAGACCTTCAGGCCCCTTTAAAGGCCCCTTTAATGCAGGTATCATCACCGCACAATGGTCGGAGGCTGTTTTGAGGAGAAGCGAACTGCCAGATAATGGTTTCCTACAGAAATCAAATACTTTTGCACATTTTTTCACACGTGAATGTTTCAGATCATCAAACTAATTTTAAAATACGTCAAAGACAACCCAGGAAAACACAAAATGCTGTCCAGCCCATCTTGCATAGTGCAAAAAAGTAATGGTAGAGGGCACCCTTAGCTACCAATCCACCAATAGGTTCAGTCTCTCCATCCAGTCTCTCATATGATCACTGCCAGTCTTGTTGGACCTAAACATCACTAATAGAACCTGTCTGGTGTTGTGAAGCAACACATGATGCCACGTTCTAAAGAGATCCAAGAACACATGAGGAACAAAGTCGTTGACATCCATCAGTCTGGTGGTTTACAAAGCCATTGCTGAGGCTCTGGGACTCCAGAGAAGCACAGTGAGAGACTTTATCCACTAATGGAGGAACATGGAACAGTGGTGGACCTTCCCAGGAGTGGACCAACCACCAACATTTCTCCAACAGCGCGTCGATATTCAATCCTGCACTCAGTTGAAAACCACACAGCCGTGAGCAAAAGTTTGCTTCCACTTGTAAAGACCATGTGTTTCATGTCAGTCTTGAGTTTCCAATGACTCCTATAACTCTTACATTTCAGTGACATGACCATGAAACACATTTATTTTTGTCACAAGAAACAATCATACATTTTGGTTCCATCAGAAATCTATTATAGTTCAACTGGAAATGGTTAAATCAGGCTAGAATGAAGGTTTTCAACTGGTCTCCCCAAAGTCCTGACTCAGATTCCCATCGATGATCTGTGGACTGTGATGAAGAAACACGTCTGCGTCAAAAACCCAACAAATTTAGTTGAACTGCACCATTTTTTTCCAAGAGGAGTGGTCAAAAACACAACCAGAAGCTTGGAGGAATCTACCAAAAGTACCCAGGTGAGGTCAAACGGGCCATTTAACCAAATATTAGCATTATTGTACGCATATACATCTCTGACCCAGTAGATTCTGACGTTTCCAGAAGACCTGACGTAGAGGTCCTAGATTCCATTATAGAAGATTACAGGAGGCACAGGCGGTGCAAGACTGCAATGATATGCATGAACATAACCTACTGAAGACCTATGTCAGGTAATAAGACATAGTAATCTGTGATGTGCTGCAGAAAATATGCAGTATACGAATAAAAACGCCTCTGAAACCTATAAAAAAATCACAACACAGCTGGCTTAAATGGTCTTTCCAAGCATTTGTAAACTTCTGTTCAGTGAGCTTCACGTAAACTGTCTCAGAAAGGAAGCCGAAAAAACTGTGGCACTGCAATACAATAAAAAACACCCGAGAGATGTTTCTATTCCTAGTTACAGGACTTTTGACTGACCACGTTTTTGCTGTGTGCGGAGGCTCGAGCTCTGCCCTCCTCTGTGCAGCTCAGAGTGGCTTTCATCTCCTCCACCTCCTCCTTCAGCATCTTCTCCTTCTGTAGAAGCTGCTGGTTGCTGTGAGAAGACAAGCGGGGATGAAAACGTGCGCAGAAAACGCAGCATTCGGTGTTTTTTTGCATGCAGCTAAAAGCATCGTACACTCTGGCCTGGACGCGCAGCTCCTCGTTCTCCTCCGCCAGCTTCTGGTTGCTCTCCTCCATCACCTCCGCTGCCTGCTTCAGCTTCCTCACCTCCTCCTGGAGCTTCTGGTTGCTCATCTGGAGGTCAGCGACACAGTACACCAGCTCCGATGTTTCACTGAGGAAGACAGACAGACATAGATTACTGCATGGATCATTTGCAGGAGAATAATTTGTCAAAGCAGCTACAATCTCAGTCACGAACCAGCATCTCACACTGAATATGAAACATGTCCAGCACAATAATTATTCACAGAAGTACTAAAATGTACTGAAGACTCAGAGGGAGATTAGAGGATGATTTCATTTACTGAAGGAAAAATGATGTCCAACCTGTCTTCCTCTATGTGAAAAGTAATCGCCCCCTGAGCTACCAATTGGTTCTGTCTCTCCATCCACCCTCACATCTGATCACTACCAGGCTTGTTGGATCTAAACATCACTAATAGAACCTGTCTGGTGTTGTGAAGCAGCTAAAGGTTCTCTAAAAGCAGCACATGATGCCACGTTCTAAAGAGATCCAAGAACACATGAGGAACAAAGTCGTTGACATCCATCAGTCTGGTGGTTTACAAAGCCATTGCTGAGGCTCTGGGACTCCAGAGAAGCACAGTGAGAGACTTTATCCACTAATGGAGGAACATGGAACAGTGGTGGACCTTCCCAGGAGTGGACCAACCACCAACATTTCTCCAAGAGCATCCATATCTAATCCAGGAGACACAGAAGAACCCAGAGGAACATCCAAAGACCTGCAGACCTCACTGGCCTCAGTTAAGGTCCGTCTACATGATTCCACAATGAGGAAGACTCTGGGAGGAAATGGATCCATGGAGAGTTGAAGGATCAAACCACTACTGACCAAAAACAACATCAAGGTTCATCTGGATGAGCTCCGAGACTTCTGGATAACATCCTGTGGACTGATGAGTCAAAGGTGGAACTTTTAGAAGACATGGGTCCGTTACATCTGGAGTAAAGCTGATACTGCATTAACCAGAAGAACATCTACCAACAGTGAACCATGGTGGTGGTAGTGTGATGGTTGGAGGACCTGGACCACTTGTCATCACTGATGGAGCCATGAATTCTGCTCTCTATCAGAAAATCCTCCTGGAGAATCTCCACCATCAGTTCATGACCTGAAGCTCAACACTAGTGGTTCATGCAGCAAGACGAAGACCCAAAGACCACAAGCAAGTCCACCTCTGAGGGGCTCAGGAAGAACTGAATGAAGGTTCTGGAGTGGCCGAGTCAAGCCAAGAACTTAGCAGGACAGTTGATGATGGAAAACCATCTAATGTGACTGAATTCAAACTATTCTAGAGAAGAGTGGACCAACATTCCTCCATGGTGATGGAAAAGACTGATCACAAGCTGGAACAAACATTTAACTGCTGCTGCCAAAGGGACCAACCAGGTATTAGGTTCAGGGGGGCAATTATTTTTTCACAAATTACAAATCATCATTTCAAAACAGCATTTTGTGTTTTGTGGGTTATCTCTGTCTAATATTCAATAAATATAAATATTAGTTTGATGATCTGGAACATTTAAGTGTGAGAAACATGCAAAAGTACAAGATCCCTGTAGGGGGCAAATACTTTTGCACGGCACTGTAGGTTATGGTACAGGACATTAACTATTTCATGCATCACTTACAATTCTGCTCTGGACGCCTCCCCTCCAAAGGCCTCCAAGCTTCCTGAGGTCATATTGAGCAGCATGGACCTCTTGGCTGGAAAAACAACAAAATACTTCATTAAAGCTCAAATTACAAACATGTATGACACAAAAAGTGAAACATATGATCAATTATATGGACATTCACCAGACAGGCTGTCTCTGAGTTTCACCGAGTCCTGAGTGACGTCGTCCGCCGACTCTTCTCTGAGATGAAACAGAGAAATCAACATTTTAAAATGCAGAAAACCTTCGAGATCATTTTCATGGATTTGGCAGCTATTCCCCCGAATACTTCTGGACATGCTATAACCGACTAAATTTTCGATAACTGGCAGCTCTCAGCTCAGTCTGAAGCTCACCCTGGATGCGATGAACAAACACACTCTGGCAGCAAAGCAAAGATGGATTTCTGGCTGCTTCACGCTCGTTTAAAACTTCTACCAGTGTGTGCTGAAGTTATCATTTAATTCATCATTTATCCTCTGAATTCCAAGCGGTTTCTGAGGAATCAACTTGTGCAAAATGTTTTCAAGTGCCCACAGTTGTCACCAATACTGAAATAACATCAGTGACTCCACATACAGTAGATACTTTACCACTAACCTTTCTCGTTTCCATACACTGCCTGCAGTTCAGCCGATAACTCTCTGTATTTTCACTGTGGGACTGCTGCTTGTAGCCAAGTCACTAGTAGCATCACAGCTGTGCAGAATAATGTGGAATTTTTAGCTTTTTGCTCAACCTGGATACGGCAAACGGGTAATTTTTGGCGATTTTTTTCATTGAGACGTGCAGCGACTACAATGAAATATTTAATTTACAGTTGGGTCATTCCGTGTCGGCTCAGCGAAGGTGGTTGCTTGACCACCTCAGAATCTCTTGAAACTTGGTAGGAATGATCTTTGGCATCTGAAAATGACATCTGACCATTTTAAAGCTGATATTTTAACGTTTTCATCATTTTTCACCCAATGGAAAGTTTCAATATATCTCTCGCCAGTTGGAAATCGAAGGAGATGCCACTTTCAGACGTCCATATCTCTTCAAGTATACGTCCTGGAGTCTTCACATGTTCAGGAGATGCTCAGAAGTTTGTGGTGGATGGAGAGAATGCAGCAGATTCTAGAAATCAAGACTAAATTTTTCGCTTAAGACCTCTCAAATTCAGGACTTGTTCAAAAATCACAAATAAAGTAGGTTTACAAAAAGTATCTCTCTAATACATAATAAGTTAGTAGAAATGGGAGTTATGGCCAATCAGAGTTGACACAGGTAAGTGCCAGATGGACGTTTTGAATCATGGGTAGGCTGATGGAATTTAGGATAGTAAGAGATAAATGGTAAAATGGTAAATATAGCACTTGTTTCTACCTTAGTGGTTCCAAAGTGCTTTACAATGGGTTTCTCATTCACCCATTCACACACCAGTGGCGACAGAGCTGCCATGCAAAGCGCTGATCTACCATTGGGAGCAACTTCGGGTTCAGTGTCTTGCCAAAGGACACTTCGACATGCGGAGGGGACGGGGATCGAACCGCCAACCTGGCAATCAGCAGACAACCCGCTCTACCACCTGAGCCACAGCCGCCCTTAAGAGATGGAGGTATCATCTACTGGTGTGCCAAGTTTCAACATCCTTCCTTGATGCCTTCATGCTAAAACCATCCTGCTCTTGACCCTACGTATGCATCCATTTATTGTTGGAGTATGAACAAGGTGAACAAACTTCTGAACATCTCCTGAACATGTGAAGACTCCAGGACGTATACTTCAAGAGATATGGACGTCTGGAAGTAGCATCTCCTTCGATTTCCAACTGGCGAGAGGTTCATTGGAAATTTCCATTGGGTGAAAAATGATGAAAACTTTGGAATTTCAGCTTTAAAATGGGCAGATGTCAGTTTCAGATGCCAAAGATCCTTCCTACCAAGTTTCAAGAGATTCTGAGATACCTTCGCTGAGTAGGTTGACACGGAATGACCCAATGTTAAGCTAAGATTTGGTCAAGTTTACCAAAGGAACGGCACGTCAAATACGAATCCTCCAAGGGTCGCCTGAAGTTAGAAAAACCCAACGATACTTTCCGCTTTTACAGCTTCTGTCTCTGATAAATGGTGTAGTTTTGGCGAGACGTCTTTCAAACCCACCTCTGCTTGGGAGGTCAGGGGGTTAATTAACATTCCTGAATTGTTTTAAATGGTTGTACTGAGAGTAAAATCAGAACCGTCTAATCAAAGCATTCTAAGACCTCACCAGTAACGTCTCATCTGATTCTCAAGCCGCCCACGCGACATCCACTCGCATAACTCAAACAGAAATTGCGAGCGTCTCGTCCCTGAAAGGCCACAAAGCACGATGTCCTCCACATCCTCGGGCCGGGTTAATGAGGCTGGAAACGCCGCGGCCAATTTAGCAAAATAACATCTACTCGCGATGCAGATGAGGACGTTGGAAGGGGAGGAAGAGTTTCTCAAAGAACAGAAAATATCAAAGTGGAATCTGGTCATGACTCACGCTGGGCGAAAACAAAACCCACTGCAGGAAACGGCGCAGTTTCCACACCTAAAAATATTCCACCTCTAAAACTGCACCGGTTTCATTACGAAAGTGTGACCTCAGACTGAAATCAAGTCCAGAACGCAGCACTTGAGGCTTGTATTTGTCTTAAACGTGCCACCCTTAGGTGTTTCTAAACGTGGAGTACCCGTTGTTGCGGCAGTCTTCGATCCACTCCCTCATGACGGCGTGGTAGGTGTCCAGGTCGATGGAAACGTCTTTGTGCTCAGGGTCCAGCATGTTGCAGAGTTCCTCCAAGCCTCTGTCCTCCGAGCCGCGACTGGTCGTGTGTCGCAGGTAATCCACGATGTGTGACACGTACACTTTACCTGCAAGCACAAGAGCACAGCAGCTTCAGACGTCGGACAGTTGCTCCTGTTAAAAACAAACCAACTGTGGTGTGACTTTTTTTTTTTTTAAATCATGACTTTGCAGACATCATCCTTCGTCCGTTTCAACTACAGACTTTTTCTCCGTCTGAGACGCCCCCAGACAGGCTGTGACAAATCGTGGTTAAAGGTGTGGGCGGCAAAAGCGGTAACCATGGCGACACAGTTAACTTTTTCTTTTTTCTTTTTGGTTTCACACGTTTCTGAGCAGAGCTTCTGAACAGCAGCTGAAAAAGAGGACACATTTTTTTGAACCATTTTAGTGATTTATTTGCATATTTCTGGTTGTATTTAGTGCACTTTTACTACGGGACAAATCAGTATTTATGTATATATTCTTGTATTTTTTAAAATTTTTCTATGGATGTTAATTACATGTTTGCACCATTCCCTTTGCTGCTGCAACACTGCAAATTTATTTATTTAATCATTTTTTATCAGATTATTAAAAAAAAATAATTACTCACCCCTGGTCACATTTTTCTGTATATTTTGCACCATTTTAATGATTTATTTGCACATTTCTGGTTGCATTCAGTGCTCTCTTTGCACATTTTTATTATTGGATAAATCAGTATGACTGACTTGGAACTACACCGTACTTGGCCTTAAGGTTAGCCTTATTTCATCTTGCTCAAATCTCCTGCTGCTTATTTCTTGTCTCAAAGCTGTAAATTAGGACGTCTTGTTCAAACTAAGTAGTTGTTTTTCACATAGAGCTGTTTGTCCTCAAACGCAGCTGCAACAGAAGTCCTATTTAGCAAAATCAAACCAGATTCTCCAGAGGAACATTTCTGGTTTTATCCTACTTATTTTATCCACTGAGCTTCCTCCAGTTAATCTGATCAGAATAAAGAACCAACATATATTTCTGTGTCCTGTGTGGATTTCAACAGACTACACAATGATACTCTGTCATTGGTAGATTGTGTTGGGGTGGACTGAAGCTGCTTGGCGGAGGTCTGCACTCTATGAGGGCTTTTCTAGTTTCCCTTTGATTTGGGTGATTTCCTTACAATAAAACCTTTGCACCAGCATTCCTCTCTTGCATCTTTTGTACCAACAGTGCTCTATACCACAGTAACCTTTACAGTCCTCATAACTCTCCGTTAAAAGGAACCTGCTCCTCTAGACTCAGGTAGGCGACACACAATTGGTTGATTTTGCGCAGAAAAATAATCAAATGACGCGTAATTCGTCCCATTTTATGAAACTACCTACGCATACAGATAAAGAAAATCTTGCTAGCAGTAAAAAGTGATCATAAAAAACACATTTTCGGACCGAGGTTTCAGGTTTTGTTAATCCAGCTGATGCAAACAAGCTGCTTCTGTCAGACTATGCATGTTACAGAAGCCTCGACCACAACTTTTAAAAACCGTTTCTCGCTCAGAGTCAACAACCTGCAAAGCTATGAGCAGAGAGTCGACTGTTCTCATAGGTTTGCATGCAGTATTTTGCTCATAAACAATAAAACACAATGTTAAGTTAGAAATCTGCTAGATTTTAAAAGCAATACTGGCTGAATACTAGTTTATCTTTTTATGTTTTGAGAGTTACACAGGTATCAATAGACTGCAACCTTGGTTGTAAGGGTTGGAAAAGCTAAAAGAGTCTTCATAAATGGGGGCAAATTACCAGAAAAACTCCAAAAACAAACAATCACCAGCTGTTTTCTGCTCAATCGCTTCTATTTGTGCTGCACAATACGACTCCCCCACCCAAGAAAAACACTCAACATGTTGAGAAAACACCGGATATCCCCGGAAAAGCATAAAAAAACAAACCACAGATGGAGATAAATTAAAGAGAATTAAATTAAAGGAGATCCGTGTTGCCAGTGCGAGGAGACAGAACACTGTACGAAGCCGAGGGGGATTTCTTCAGCCTTCTGCATGAAAAGAAAAACACTCAAGGACGAGCTGCAATTCATCGTCATTCCAGCTCGCCGGATGTCTGAATGCGTGGCCTCGTCGTTAGCTGCTGATGCGTGGGCGTACCTCTGCGCTGGGTGTCGCAAGCGTGAAAGATGGTGTCGAGCAGATTCTCCTCGCAGATCAGGCTGATCTCTGCCATCGTCTCCTTCCTGGTCTCAGAAGCGGCCGAAGGTCCTGAATCAACACACAAACACAGGGCGTATTGAGTCGACCAGAAAAGCCAGCACATGATGCGTTTTCACTTCGGGCAGAGCAACAACTGTAAAAGTATGACAGCCAGAGGAGGTAACCACACATTTATATCAGCTGGAGGCTTCGGCTGACAACTCCATCTTCACATTTATACCTCTATTTATTACAATTACATGAAATACAGGAAGAGTAAAGTGTTTGAAAGCACAAATCTGCACACTTTTGGGTTAGTTTCACCTGCTAAATAACAAAAATACACACAAACTCACCTGCTGGAGGAGGATTTGTTAAAAACAAGCTGCTGAGCCTCCGTTTTGAGCTCATCTCTCACAGTGAGGACAGTCTTTCCAGCCTCCAACACGGCCTATCTACCGACAACTAACCGTCAGAAACAGTCTAAAAGCTCTTCCAGACACAGAGGAATGGTTCATGTGTTCATCAAAGGAGCTCCCTATAGTCACTCCTTCTGTCCCTTCTGGCAAGTTCAACTTAAGTGGTTTGCAAACATTCAGCAAAAGAAAATGTGAGGACTCATTGTATAGAATGAATTCATTGTAAAGTGCCATCAAGTGGTGTCACTTTAATACACAATTCTCAAAATGTGATTTACTTGTTGTCCACTGTGGCTTTATGGAGGTGCAGAGAGGGAGATTTGAACCAAAAACACTGCAACTTGAGGGAAACGCTGTATTGATTTTTGAGTGTAGTAGATTTTGATTTTCTGGTGTAGTCTTTTAGGACGTTTGCACTGAAAAAGGCTGGAAATCGAAGGAGATACCACTTTCAGACGTCCATATCTCTTCAAGTATACGTCCTAAAGTCTTCAAATGTTCAGGAGATGCTCAGAAGTTTATGAAGAACGGAGAGAATACAGCATATTCTGGACTCTACATTCTCTAGTGTCGATACAGCCATGTGTAGAATGGTCTGACTGCACCTCATTATGATGCTACTATGGGGCAAGTTTATTGGTCACTCAGCGAAGGTGGTTGCTTGACCACCTCAGAGTCTCTTGAAATTTGGTAGGAAGGATCTTTGGCATCTGAAACAGACATCTGCCCATTTTAGAGCTGAAATTCCAACATTTTCATCATTTTTCACCCAATGGAAATTTTCAATTAATCACTCCTGAGTTGGAAATTGAAGGAGATGCCACTTTCAGACGTCCGTATCTCTTGAAGTATACGTCCTGGAGTCTTCACATGTTCAGAAGATGTTCAGAAGTTTGTGGTGGATGGAGAGAATGCAGCAGATTCTGGAAATCAAGACTCAGTTTGTTGCTTAAGACCTCTCAAAATCAGGATTTGTTCAAAAATCACACAAAAATGGATTTTCAAAACAAATCCATGGAATCTATTTGATATTTGATCAATGTTATTGTGAGAATAAAATCTGAATGACAACACTAATGCTTAGAAAGCTTTCATGTGTTGGTAGAAATGGGAGTTATGGCCAATCAGAGGTGACTCAGGTAACGGCCAGATGGACGTCTTGAATCATGGGTAGGCTGATGACATTTAGGATGGTAAGAGATGGAGGTATCATCTACTGGTGTGCCATTTTTTTTAGCAGTTAGCTCAAATTTGTCCATTTTGAAAGAAGAGTAACCGTCTTATTTGTCCATTCTATTTTCTACATCAGTTTCTTATTCGATTAAGATGCAAACCTTCCAGTCTACAAACCACAGACTGTAACTTAAACATTACTGCAGACCAAGCACGCCCCTAAAAAGCAACAAAACTCCCCGACGGCACTGGCCTCCCTGCAGAAGTACAACATGCTACCGCAAAATCTGTTCACCAACAAGTCAAGGAACATGACAAGGAAGCCAAGCCGGACGTATACAGTGGGGCTTCTGTCAATCCAACTGGTTCCACTGCATCCTGTTGATGCTTGATCAGAATGGGCTGTAGGAAGTCTGGAGGTCACATCAACATGTTGGACCATTGTCATGTTCCTCCACATGTTCCTGATTGGTTGGTGTTGTTGCCATGTGGTGGGGGGCATTTTCATCCAGTGGCATTTGGGATTTCCATTAGCATGAGGGAGTGTGTTTGTTGTGGGACGATGTTTATTTGGATGTCTAAGTCTGATCAAGGTTTTCCATCAGAACACCACATAGTACCAATATGATCCATGTTATTCACTTCAGCTGTCAGTGGTCAGAATTAAACTTCATGAAACACATCAAACTCAAGGACTTCTTTCTGATGCAACGCACCATTTTCTTCTAACTTTAGCCCATAACTTATAGACTTTCTTAGTGGGAAAAAAAGCAGACAAAACTGCACTGGACTCCTAAGGTGAATGACGAAGGAAAAGCTACTAAATTTAAAATAACTGTGTTTCTCTGCTCCCTACCTCCATCTCCCATGGACAGTCTTTTCACCACCAGGGCCGGGTAGGGCAGCTCACAGTCGGTCGAGTTCATCATGTCAGTGGAGGAGAAGTTGAGGTTGTAGGAGAGGGTGCTGTTGCCCGGGGTGAAGGTACGAGACAGAGGTGGGCTCTCGCTTGGCCTCTCGGGCTGCACCGAATGAGGTCCTTTCGTGAACGTAAAGTAAGGGGAGTCCTTGGGCTGGTTCGTGGGAGTCGAACAATACCTCTGCCATGTTTTGACCTGTCTTAAGTCGCTCCCGTCAGCACCCCTCCTCTCCCCCAGGGTGCTGGTGATGGTGTAGGTGATGTTAGCTGGCGTGGGAGTGTTGGAAGGGCTGGACAGAGGGACGCAGGGACCCAGGTTGCTTTTCTGGGAAGTCGCAGAGCTCCGCATCCCCATCGCCCGTCCTCTCCCCTTCTCCCTCACCCTCTCCTTCCCCCTCTCCCCCTCGTCCTTTTGGAGAGCCCCCTTCTTCAGGATGGCCTCCAGGTTGTGCCTCAGGCCACACTGGGGGCTGTCGTAGCTGCTCGAGGACAGCTTCGGGATCTGGAAAGGCGAGTTGGGTTCTCGGTCACCGCGCCACTGGATGGTCTGCAGCTTGCGGCAGATGCTGTCCACGGGGTTGTGACGACGCGAAGGCTGAGGCGTGCAGTAGTCCATGCTGCTGAGGGCAAGGATGCAGAGGTGGCGTCCTGGCTAGCAGAGAGGCTGAAGTCTGAGGCGAGACAAGCAGAAGAGACCTATTAGGAAGGGAAGTGTGGTAAAAATGGAGACTATAGCAATATAGAAACACAGAGAAAGTCACGGTTAATCTGCTGAAAGACAACCAAAGATAAGAATCACATTCAATCTGTTTGGAAGAAATTGAGCAATGGAACAATTTCTGCTTAACTATCTCTCATATGCCTACTTTTCTTTAACATAAACTAAGGAGAAGAAGATTCCAGTGAGATACACCAAGCGATTCCAGAAATAATTTTTAAAAATCTCTGATTATGTGCGAGTAGAAATATGAAAAAAATAAGCCGTCATGTAAAGTCCCATCTTTGAACACAGATGGATGGATGGATAGATGGATGTAGATGGATGGAGATGGATGGATGGATGGATGGATGGATGACGTATGGATAGAGACAGATATAGATGGATGGATGTATATGGATGGATGATGTATGTGGATGGATGGATGGATTATGTATGTGGATGGATGGATGATGTATGTGGATGGATGGATGGATGGATGGACTGATGATGTATGTGGATGGATGGATATGTATGGATAGAGACAGATATAGATGGATGGATGGATGTATATGGATGGATACATGGATGATCATGTATGTGGATGGATGGATGGATGATGTATGTGGATGGATGGATGGATATAGATGGATGGATTGATGGATATAGATGGATGAATGGATGGATGATGGATATGGATGGATGGATGGATATGTATGGATGTATATGGATGGAAGGATGGATGGATGGATGGATGGATGACATATGTGGATGGATGGATGGATGTATGGACGGATGGATGATGGATATGGATGGATGGATGGATATGTATGGATGTATAGGGATGGAAGGATGGATGGATGGATGGTTGGATGGATGGATGATGTATGTGGATGGATGGATGATGATGGATGGATATGTATGGATAGAGACAGATATAGATTGATGGATGGATGTATATGGATGGATACATGGATGATCATGTATGTGGATGGATGGATGCATGACATATGTGGATGGATGGATGGATGGATGGACGGATGGATGATGGATATGGATGGATGGATGGATGGATGGATGGATGGATGATGGATATGGATGGATGTATATGGATGGAAGGATGGATGGATGGATGGATGGATGGATGTATGGATGGATGGATGATGGATATGGATGATGGATGGATGGATATGTATGGATGTATAGGGATGGAAGGATGGATGGATGGATGGATGATGATGTATGTGGATGGATGGTTGGATGGATGGATGATGTATGTGGATGGATGTATATGGATGGATGGATGGATGTATATGGATGGATGGATGGATGATGTATGTGGATGGATGGATGGATGGATGATGTATGTGGATGGATGTATATGGATGGATGGATGGATGGATGTATATGGATGGATGGATGGATGGATAGATGGATGTGAATGGATGGATGATGTATGTGGATGGATGTATATGGATGGATGGATGGATGGATGGATGGATGGATGGATATGGATGGAGAAATCCAAGGTATCTAGTAGCTCACATGTTACATACATTTAGGTAAAGAATGTACAAAAGAACATGTAATTGACGTGCAAATCGTGCTAGTCAAAGAGATACCAATAAGGTGCCTAAAAGGTGCCTGAAAAAGCTGGTATTTGCAGATATATGTGCAAAATTGTTGGTATTTACAATGAAACAGTGCGATAAGAGTACAGAATTATTCAGCACAAAAGGTGTGATGTGTAAATAGTGACAATTTCTGAACCACGTGTAGCTGAGTGTCACAGTAACACAAAATAAAACATACAGAGTAGCTCTAATATGAAATACTTGGTTGAAAAAGTGGAAAAAAAGACATTTTCATTAAACTTTAATAACTGATTAAACAGGCTGTAACACAAGAACAAGAATTCTCAGAGCATTCTAACAGACTGAGGATTTAAGACAGAACCACCCAACATGGTAGGATGAGGTTCATCCATTACCAGCCTGGTCAATTCCTGGCTCTCTCTATCTGTAGTCACCACTCCAAGGCCTCAAGTAATCTCCCACCCACGGCTCTACGAGGCTGACAACACGTCACACAGTCTTGCATAACCAGAACATTCTCTAGTGCTGACAAAGCGATGTGTAGAGTTGTCTGATGGCACCTCATTCCTCATTACGACGCCACTATGGGGCAAGTTTACTGGGTCCTTCCGTGTCAACCTACTCAGCGAAGGCATCTCAGAATCTCTTGAAACTTGGTAGGAAGGATCTTTGGCGTCTGAAACTGACATCTGACCATTTTAAAGCTGAGATTCCAACATTTTCATCATTTTTCACCCAACGGAAATTTTCAATAAATCTTTCATCAGTTGGAAATTGAAGGAGATGCCACTTTCAGACGTCCATATCTCTTGAAGTATACGTCCTGGAGTCTTCACATGTTCAGGAGATGTTCAGAAGTTTGTGGTGAATGGAGAGAATGCAGCAGATTCTGGCGATCAAGAGTCAACTTTTTGCTTAAGACCTCTCAAATTCAGGATTTGTTCAAAAATCACAAATAAAGAAGGTTTACAAAAAGTATCTCTCTAATACATAGGATCTATTTGATGAATGTTATTGTGAGAATAACATCTGAATGACATCACTAATGCTTAGAAAGCTTTCATATGTTAGTAGAAATGGGAGTTATGGCCAATCAGAGTTGACTCAGGTAACAGCCAGATGGACGTCTTGAATCATGGGTAGGATGATGACATTCAGGATAGTAAGAGATGGAGGTATCATCTACTGGTGCGCCAAGTTTCAACATCCTTCCATGATGCCTTCATGCTAAAACTATCCTGCTCTTGACCCTACGTATGCATCCATTTATTGTTGGAGTCTGAACAAGGTGACTCACTAAAAACAAATGCTCTCCATTCACCAGAAACTTCTGAACATCTCCTGGACATCTGAAGACTCTAGGACAGTGGTTCTCAACTGGTCCAGCCTCAGGACCCACTATGTCTTCAGTAATATCAGTCACGACCCAAATTTTTGAAGTTTGTTGTTCCTGTTGACAAATTAAGGTTTATTTGGGTGTAGTCTCAACACATCTTGATACAACTTGGGAACATTTTTGGCTTATTTTTTGTTAATTTTGGTATATTTGGACACTTTTGCCAAGTTTTTGGGCATATTTTGGCCCATTTTGGTTCATTTTTGGCATATTTTTAGCATAAATTTCTCTAATAAGCTGGCAGAACCAAATCTAGAGGTCAATAAAGGGCAACTACTGGTGTCACCACCACTAAATATCCCGCTACTGAAAGCAAACTGTGTCACAAGAGACACGTCCTTTAAAATGGAAGACTCATACTGCTACTTTTTTGGGGGGGGGGCATGCTTCTGCGACCCTCTAAAAATGGCTTCGTGACCCACCAGTTGAGAACCCCTGCTCCAGGACGTATACTTCAAGAGATATGGACGTCTGAAAGTGGCATCTCCTTCCATTTCCAACTGGCGAGAGATTTATTGAAACTTTCCGCTGGGTGAAAAATGATGAAAACGTTAAAATTCCAGCTTTAAAATGGGCAGATGTCAGTTTCAGATGCCAAAGATCATTCCTAGAAAGCTTCAACAGATTCTATAAAGTGGATTTTTTGAAGAATTAGTAAACATATCTCTAAAACATAGGATCTATTTGATCAGTGTTATTGTGAGAATATTATTTTAATGACATTATTAATACTTAGAAAGCTTTCATATGTTAGTAGAAATGGGAGTTATGGCCAATCAGAGTTGACACAGGTAACGGCCAGATGGACGTCTTGAATCATGGGTAGGATGATGACATTCAGGATGGTAAGAGATGGAGGTATCATCTACTGGTGTGCCAAGTTTCAACATCCTTCCATGATGCCTTCATGCTTAAACCATTCTGCTGTTGACCCTACATATGCATCCATTTATTGTTAGAACAAGATGACTCACACATGTTGCCGCCCAGAGGTTTGGCATCATTGTTCGCCTTCGTCAAGGGGACTTTAAAAACCGTAACACATACAAGCTGCATTGAAATTCAGGCTTACACCTGCAATCTGTTAGGACATCCAGTGAGCCAGGCTACACGTCAACATGCAACACACCGAGGCAACTCAACATAATCTGGAGTTCTGACACCACAAGGTTCAATTTTACCTCAACTGCACTTTATACTGGTCCCAATGATTGGCTACCGTCTCCTTCATCACCAATAATCAGTCAAACAAACAGCACATCATTCGACAGCTCAGGTAAAGAGGACAACTGGGGGTTTTCAGCAGTGAAATTTAAAAAAATAACACCTGGGTGACAAATGAAGCCACTTAGACACGATCAGGAGAGAAGTCACAGAGATAAGAACAGGAGAGACAAATAGATGGAGAATCAACAGCTTAATTAGTGGATCAAAGTCTGCAAAAGGAGCTTCCAAGCTTCCTGTATGGTCTCACCTGCCGAGGCTACAGGTGTGCAGACGAGCTAATTAACTCAAGCAGCATTTAATGAACTAAACATGTCCACAACTCAATGCACCTGGAAATTAACGTCGCAGTTGATTTAAATAAAGTTATTTTGCAGAATGAGGTACTTTTTCTACACACACGTGCAAACAAAACCACGTAAGGACTTCGCAGGTGAAGTCGTCCTGATAACCTCCAGGAGCCTTAAATGTTTCTCATCAAGCGCAAATAAACCAATAAAACACCGACATGCACCTGGACAACAGGTTCAACCTCGTCCTCTGAGAGCTCCTCGCTGGGTTCCTCCTGCTTTTCCGGACTAACGTGTGTTTTATTCTCCGTTACCTGGCGCTTCTTCTCCTCACAGCAGACGTCCTCCTCCACCGAACCTCCGTCCAAGTGTCCACGAACACGGCAGAGCACGCGCACAGGTGGCTCCGGCTGCCGGGGGAAGCGCGCGCGCGACGCTGAAAGCTCGGCGGGCGTCGGAGGCTCCGACAAATGAGCCTGCACCCCCTCCGCGCGGCCGGAGGGGGGCACAGCAAGCCGGAGGAACAGCCTCGGCAGCCGCTGCGGTGCGCCTTCACGCAGCGGCTCGCAGCTTTGTGCGTCAGTTTGTGGTCAAAACGTGAAGGTTATAAGAAATTACAGCCTATAAAATAAAATAAAACAAATAAAATAAAATAAAATAAAAAATATAGGGACAACGAAGGAAGGTATAGTCAATTACAGCCAATAAAATAAAATAAAATAAAGATAATAAATAGAGAAAAACAAAGAAAGTTGTAGCCAATTATAGTCTATGAAACAAAATAAAATAGAATAAAATAAAAATAATAAATAGGGAGACAATGAACAAAGTTATAGCCAATTACAACCTATAAAATATATTCAAATTAAATAAAAATAAAATAATAAATGGAGAGACAGTGAAGAACATTATAGCCAACTACATAATATTAATTATAATAATCATAAAATAAAATAAAGTGAATTAAAATAATAGATAGAGAGACCATTTTTTTAAAAGTTAATGCCAATTACAGCCTATAAAATGAAAATAAAATAAAATAAAATAATAAATAGAGAAACCACAGAAAAAGCTCTAGTCAATTACAACCTATAAAATAAAATTTTATTTTATTTTATTTTATAGTAAATAGAGAGTCAACAAAGAAGATTATAGCCAATTACTGCCAATGAAATATAATAAAATAAAATAAAATAATAAATAAAGATATAGTGAAGATAGTTGAAGCCAAATAGAACCTATAAAATTAAATTAAATTAAAATTAAATTAAAATAAAAATAATAGATAGAGACAATTAACAAAAAGTTATCGTCAGTTACAGCCTAGAAAATAAAAAAATAAAAAAATAAATAAATTGAAAGATAATAAAGAAAGTTATAACCAATTACAGCCTATAAAAATAAAATTTAAATTAAATGATAAATAGAGGGACAATGAAGAAAGTTATAACAAATTACAGTCTATAAAATAAAATTAAAATTAAAATTAAATAATAAATAGAGAGACAATGAAGAACTTTATAGCCAATTACAACCTATCAAATGAAATAAAATAAAACAGAATAAATACAGAGACAACAAAGAACATTATAGCCAATTACAACCTATAAAATAAAATCAAATAATAAGTATAGACTCCCACAGATCCTAAATTCTAAACACAGTGAATTCTAATGCAGTAAGACCCTCTGACATCAGCTGCATTCAGTGAACATAAACTGGTTGTTGATGAAGATGAAGCTAAATTCATCTGCTCATCTCCACCATGAACACCTGAGGATGGGAGTCCAGACTGGACCCCTTCAGCCTTTTAATATCAGTTTATTTTACCTCCAGCTGTTCCTGTTTTATCTGATCTACCTGCTCTTACTGGTATATATTTTATAATCATTGTCATCCATGTTTGCCTGTATGCTTTACCTTCTTACCTGCCTGTATTGTATATGTACATATCTGAACTGAGGCTGCAGGGTTCACCTGAGGATCAGCTTCCTCATTGGTTATTGTCTCACCTCAGTCAACACTTACAGGCCGGCTTTGCCCTCAATGTGCCTCTACAACTCCTGTCAATGATACATCAGTTCACTTTAATCCATTTGGAAACTCCTGGACTTTGAAGTTGCCTCTTGCCCCACATATTTACCCTCCTGTTCACCAGATGTAGTTTTTCATTTCAGGTTGGTTCCTAGACGACAGCGACTTTGCAAGTCATGCTGATGCCACATTTTAAAACCCTCCTCTGTGTTTTTAAAGATGTTTTTACTGTTCACATTAACATTACACAGAGAGCTACAGAGGGGTTTCAGACTTCCTGGGTCAAATGCATTTATTCTAAGTATTAAGGCTGATTTATCTCCTGCATCCCCCCAGAAATCTGCTCTTATGGACGCATATTTTTAATTCTCTCTGCTTTGTAGTGGCTCGTACACAGCCAGCCCTCTCCACACTCACTCATGCAGCAAGTTACAGCCAATAAAATAAAATAAAATAAAATATAATGTAAAATAAATAAATAGAGAGACAGTGAAGAAAGTTATAGCCCATTACAGCCTATAAAATAACATAAAATAAAATAAAAAAGGAAATAAATATGTAGAGAGAAAATGAAGAAAGCTGCAGCCAGTTACAGCCTACAAAATAAAATCAAATCAAATGAAAAATAAGTAAATAGAGAGACAATGACGAAAGCTATAGCTGATTACAGCCTATAAGATAAAATAAAAGAATAAATAGAGAGACAGCGGAGAAAGTTACAGCCATTTACGTCCTGTAAAATAAAATAAAATGAAATAAAAATTAAAAATAAATAAAGAGAAAGAAAACAAAGAAAGTTATAGCCAATTACAGCCTGTTAAAAATAAAATAAAATAAAATAATAAATAGAGAGACAGCAAAGAAATTTATAACCGTATAGCTTATTAAAAACTAAATTAAATTAAATAATAAATAGAGAGACAATGGAGAAAGTTATAGTTAGTTAGAGCCTATTAAAAATAAAATAAATAATTTAATTTAATTAAATAGAGAGGAAACAAAGAAAATTATAGCCAATTACACTCTATAAAATAAAATAAAATAAAAAAAATAAATAGAGAGACAGAGGAGAAAATTATAACCAGTTACAGTCTTTAAAATAAAATAAAATAAAATAAAATAAAAAGTAGAGAGACAATGAAGAAAGTTGTAGTCAATTAGAGACTTTTAAAAACAACAATAAAAATAAAAATAATAATTAAATTAAATTAAATGGAGAGACATGAAAAAGTCATAGCCAATTGCAGCCTATAAAATAAAATAAAAATAAAATAACAAATAGAGGGACAACATTGAAAGTTATAGCCAATTACAGCCTATTAAAAATTAAATTAAATTAAATCAAATGAAATTAAATTGAACAAAATAATAAACAGAGAGACAGTTAAGAAACTTATACCCAACTACAGCCTATAAAATAAAATAAAATATAATAAAATTAAAATAAAATATTAAATGGCGAGACAGCGAAGAAAGTTACTTCCAAAATCAGCCTGTTAAAAATAAAATAAAATAATAAATAGAGAGGCAACAATGAAAGTTTTGCTGTTTTTAAAAAGCTGTTGCCTTTATGATGTTTTTATTGTTGCTTTTTAATGTGTTATTGTTGCTCTTCTGCATACAGCGTCTAGTAAATCTGCTTCATAAAGGTCTGTCTATAAAGATAAAGTTTATTACTGTGATTCTTCAATGATTAGAATCTATAATAGGAGCATAACCTCGCTAACGGATGCTACAGGGCTTCTGACGGGCTTGTCTTTACTCTTTCTCTATAGTTTGTGTTGTCACCTTGTGCCTGAACTTTGTGCTCCATGTTTACACCATCAGCTGATGCAACAAGAGGCACCAACCGCTGCAACCCTCCGCAATGCAAGAAATGATTACCCACCAGCTCAATATTCAACCAGAAGCCCAGATCCATGCCAGCAGCAGCAGCAGCTCCAGTCTGGACACATTAACCAGACTGGGTTTGATTTCTGCAGCACGATAACAGGAGCGGCGCCAGCCTGAGCGGCCAGTAAGCGGTTTAGCAGGATCCCAGCGATCAGACGCCTCTCCTGCTCTGAAGGTAACGCATCCTAATGGTGACTAATGGTGAGAATAAAGGTGCATGATGGGGCTGATACTGGTGGGAGACATGGTGCAGCCTTTTAACCTTTCCTACAGCCACGTGCACTGATGTAGTTTGTGTTTACGTCTCACATTTTTAGGATTTAAAGTAGTATTTCATGATGAAGAGTGATATTAAACACTTTAAAACAATGAGCTGTAATTACAATATCAGTATCCGCCATGCATCAGTTATTTTCACACAAGAAAACCACTTAATTAGACGAGGAAGATGCACAGTTCAATGCAAACTCATAGAGATTTTCAGTATGTTGTGAGGACGTTTATGTGAACCCTAGCATTCAGCATCTTTCCACTTCCTCCTGCGTTGCTAAAACATGTTTGTGTGCAGGTGCGTGCCTCTATTTCTAATGCGATCTCTGCACTGTTCAGATTTTTTCAGGGAAGCAGCTGCCTGTCCGTCGTCCCCATGGCTGAAACCAGCACTCCGAGCTTCAAGGTAACAAAGTTTTAACGCTCCTGGATGCACCTACCCTCAGTAGCTGCTCCAAGTGCAGCATCTTGATGATTCCTCGGCTTCGTGATGCTTAAAAATCCCCCCCGTTGCTCCACACAGAAGATTTCCCAGCACTGCAGCTCGTCTTCATGTTGAAGAGCGGCGCTGACGGGCCTTTAGAGCCGCAGTCAGGCATCTGCGTTCTTATTGTGACTCAGAAACTCATGAAAACTAATCCACTTGTCGTCAACCTGAGCGAGCCTTTCTCCTGGTTGTTGCCATGTTTCTTCTAGGAGGAGGCGGGTGGAGGGGATGCAGCGTCCACCCGCTGCCTCTTCTTCCTCGTCCTGTCCCGCTCAGCAGAATCCACTTTCACAGCTCACGCTAAGTCGCCGCAGCTTTGCTTGTTTTCTGACCCTGAACACCTGAGCAGCAGGTGGCGGCTGGAGATTAGCGTGGACATGTGCAGACGTAAACACACAAAGGGCAAGTGTTGGCTGGAGTTTCGGGGGATCGTCTGCCAACTTTCGCATCCACTGAAAGCGCTGAAATGAGTGTTGCTTGCTTGGTTTTGGAGGGAAAGTGTCTCAACCAACCCTCCGAACATCCCCCTAAAACCTGCCTTATGTCGGCTTTACGAATCTGTCATTTAAAAGCATGTGAATAGAACGTCCTGCAGCGCTTCGGCCGCCTTCCTTCACTGCTCTCTCACACACTGAAGAGCCAAGTTCATATTTATAGCCGCCTAATCCCAGCCGAACACTGGCTGGACCGAGTGTGTGAACAAAGGTACCAGCGCTGAAGGATTATGGGTCATATTGAGGACGGTGAGCTCTGTCACTGTTTCAATGGGGCTGCTGTGTTGTTGTCTTCCGAAAGGTCAACATAGATGTCAGGAAACGTCCGGTATAGACCCTGATATTGTTTCTTCTGCAGAGATAAACAGCATCAGACGAGGTTTATGTGTTGCATCCGATGGAGCACGATGTCAAATAACGAATAAGAAACAGCAAATCTGCACGATGCTCTGATAAATTCCCCGCATTGCTGCTCTGCTGTAGCTCACCACCTCACGGTTCTGTAATCTGGGATTACGGTCCTGCAGGAGGAGGGAGGAGATAACGCGCCCGTCTAATCCTTCTAACAGATAGCTAATAGTTAGCCAGCATGCTTCTCATTAAAGGAAGGATCACAGAAATCAGTCATGCACTTTATTTCCCTGTAAGTTATTCAGATATCTCTTTCCACCTGCTGTTGCTGTGGTGTCTTGGAGCATAGTGGACTCTTAGATTTAACTAGATTATACTCTGTTTACTGATGTTTGACCTCCACATGAGCTGGTTGAGACAGACACCAGCATAAAGCATCGCTCTGTTATTGATTACAGTTTGGTTTTATTTGTTCTGGTCCCATCGATTCACATTTGCAGCCTCATTACAAGAGCTGAAGGTCCAGTCTTTGAATTACACCGATCAGGTATAACATTATAACCACCTGCCTAATAATGTGCTGGTCCCCCTTAAGGCTCTGAACCATTGGACCAGAGGACCTCTCAGGGGGTCCTATGGGGTCTGGAACCAGTGGATCCTTTGGCTACTCTGGCTTGTGCAGTGGGGCCTCTGTCAATCCAACTGGTTCCACTGCATCCTGTTGATGCTTGATCAGAATGGGCTGTAGGAAGTCTGGAGGTCACATCAACATGTTGGACCATTGTCATGTTCCTCCACATGTTCCTGATTGGTTGATGTTGTTTCCATGTGGTGGGGTGCATTTTCATCCAGTGACATTTGGGATTTCCAGGAGTGTGCATGTTCTGGGACAGTGTTTATTTGGGTGTCTAAGTCTGATCAAGGTTTTCCATCAGAACACCACATAGTACCAATATGATCCATGTTACTCACTTCACCTGTCAGTGGTCAGAATGTTGGGGCTGATCTGTGTATACTGTCAAACCGCTGATGTTACAGCAACCCCTGCTGGTCAAACACGGGACAACCCAACATAACTTCAGCACAGACGCATCTAAACAACAGGGATCAGTCACAGGCTTCTGTCAGCTCTCTGGCGTTATTGGGAAACATTTGGACAAATACGTAAACAAACGACATAAAGACAACAGAGGCACATATTAGATGCTTTAAAGGTCCCATGTTGTGCCATTTTCACAAATTTAATTCACATGTCTCAAGCTTTATTTTCATTTGGCTGTATTGAAAAGTATTTGCCCCCCACAGAAATCTTCTATTTTTCCATATTTGTGATACTTAAATGTTTCAGATCATCAAACTAATTTTAATGTCGGACAGAAATAACCCAAGAAAACACAAAATGAAGCATTTAATGAAAGAAAAATGTTGTCAAGTCCATCTTGTCCAATGTGAAAAGTAATTGCCCCCTTAGCTACCAATCAACCAAATGACCAATGGGTTCAGTCTCTCATATGATCACTGCCAGGCTTGTTGGATCTAAACATCACTAATAGAACCTGTCTGGTGTTGTGAAGCAGCTAAAGGCTCTCTAAAAGCAGCACATGATGCCACGTTCTAAAGAGATCCAAGAACACATGAGGAACTAAGTCATTGACATCCATCAGTCTGGAGGGTTACAAAGCCATTGCTGAGGCTCTGGGACTCCAGAGAAGCACAGTGAGAGACGTTATCCACTAATGGAGGAACATGGAACAGTGGTGGACCTTCCCAGGAGTGGACCAACCACCAACATTTCTCCAAGAGCATCCATATCTAATCCAGGAGTCACAGAAGAACCCAGAGGAACATCTAAAGACCTGCAGACCTCACTGGCCTCAGTTAAGGTCCGTCTACATGATTCCACAATGAGGAAGACACCAACCAGTTATTAGGTTCAGGGGGCAATTACTTTTTTACAGAGGTGATATAGGTTTTCAATAGTTCTTCAATAAACCATCATTTAAAAATTGTATTTATCTCTGTCTAATATTCAGTAAAAATAGATATTAGTTTGACTATCTGGAGCATTTAAGTGTGACAAATGTGCAAAAATAGAAGATTTCTGCGGGGGGCAAATACTTTTTCGTGGCGGTGTATATGAGCACAGAGAGCAGGAGATAACAGATGCTAACAGCAGCTTCGTTTAGGTTGCTTGTTGCTCCTGAAGTTTCTACCATCTCTGACTGTCCCTCTGCATTAGCCATACAGCATGCTAACGCTAAGGATTCTCCTGTTGTTGTGGTGATATTTCCATAAATAATAGAAGCAATCCACTAGAGCTTCAGGTCCTTAGATGCTTGGAGTGCATGAGGACTCTTGTGTTCACTCTTGTAGCCAACATCTGTTTAGATTTATTCTAAAATGTCGCTACTTCTTTACTCTTGCTTATTAACCAGGCAGCTGACCTGGTCGTCCAGCTGTCCTCCTCCCCAAAGACCAAACCAGATGTTGGTGAGTTTGGAACCGTCTTCACCGACCACATGTTGACCATAGAGTGGAGTCTGACCGGAGGCTGGGAGGCTCCAGTCATCAGGCCCTTCGAGAACCTGACGCTTCATCCGGCCTGCACGTCGCTACACTTCGGTATTCAGGTACATTCATATAGTCAACTTTACCACTAGGGCTCCCTGCAAGTCAGCGAAGGCTTCGAAACAGCAGTTAGATCTTTATACTGGAGAGTAAACCTGCAACGGTTTGTCTTCTGGGCTTGTAATTTGTGAGTGGAACCAAGTATGTGGTTTTCCGGAGTCTTTACCAGAAAGACGTCCTACGTTTATACCAACTTTTAAGTGTTCTCA
Organism: Dascyllus trimaculatus; assembly: GCA_024666655.1. NCBI lineage: Eukaryota > Metazoa > Chordata > Actinopteri > Pomacentridae > Dascyllus > Dascyllus trimaculatus. The sequence continues at coordinate 3,646,837 of CM045465.1, read as the reverse complement.
ACTGAAGATCTGACTCAGGAATGAAACATTAGAGCTGTCAACCGGAGATTCTTGGTAAACTTACGCAACCAGTAAGTCTAAAGTCGCTATGTCAACCTAATGGTCGGATTAATGGATAAAGATATTTAGAATTTAGAGCAATATGCACGATGATGACAACTACTAACTACTATTCGTACTATGGAACGAATATCGAAGTTACTCCTCCCCATTAAACTGTGGCCATTCTTTCTATTTACATTTGGAATTTAAGAAACAATCAGCTCTTGAAGTCATGGGTTTGTTTCGGTGAAGGAAAGATGATTTTATTTCTTGAAGGAAAAACGCTGTCCAGCCCATCTTGCCCTGTGTGAAAAAGTAATTGCCCCCCATAGCTTGTGCCCCCTGATCACAAGCTGGAACAAACACTAAACTGTTGCTACCAAGGGACCAACCCAGGTTTAGGGGGGCAAATACTTTTCCACAGCACTGTATGTAGTAATTATAAACAGTATATATGATCTTTTGGTGATATTTCTTTTTGTATTTTCTGTCTTCTCAACAGCTCTTCGAAGGCTTTAAGGCTTACCGTGGGGAGGACAACCGAGTCCGCCTCTTCAGACCGATGCTCAACATGAACCGCATGGTGAACTCTGCCAGGAGAGCCTGTCTGCCTGTAAGACGGACGTGAGGGAAGAGAAAGCTGATGAATGAACGGACGGGTTGATGACGGCGATGAGTAACTTGCTGCTGTCTTCCAGGCGTTCGACCAGGCGGAGCTTCTGGAGTGCATCAGGAGGCTGGTGGAGATCGACCAGGACTGGGTTCCTCGCTCAGACTTGACCAGTCTGTACATCAGACCAACGTTTATCAGCACCGAGGTGAGGAGGACCAAGAAGGTTGAAGGTTTCTAAAGGTCTGGTCGCTGATTAAACCATATAAACTCATCTCTGTGTGGGAAAGTTACACATTTATAGTTGTTTGCATGGAAATAATCCACTTCCTGCCTTAAAATGGCTTCGATGTGACTCCAAACTGGATCTATGAAGTCTTCACCTCCTTTACCATCCATCCCTTTGCAGCTCAAGCACACCAGCTCACCTCTGGCACTCCTAAAACACAGTGAAAGTACTCCTTCACATTTCTTTCGTAGATTTATGACGCTCTGTCCGTCTTAATCCATACTTTTAGGGTTAAAGGCTCAGCGACGAATTATTTAGCTCGTAATATGTCTTCTAGTACACTGAACAAAAACATAAAGGCCCCATGTGAAATATTGATGCCACATGAAGTGCACCACCCAAAGTGAGCGTATACTGTCTGGTACTTGTACTAAATGGATATTTCTCTTGATTAGTGTCCCAAATTTGAGTCCACCACTGCCTCAGTGATGCATTAATTCCATTCAGTCCATGGGTGTGGCATATCCAGACGCTGCTCCAACACAATGAGCAGTACTCAGACACTCCTTATACTGGGGACAATAAAAGGCCACCCCAACATGTCACATGTTGACCAAAGCAGCAACGCCTCAGATGACTCCGGTCATGAGGGAACGTGTCATTGGCATGTTGGAAGCAGGAATGTCCACCAGAGCGGTCGCTGTGCAGCTGAATGTTCACTATCAGACGACAGGACGTTTGAGAGTTGGTTTCCAACAGACGGGCAGTACTGCAAATCCACCTCATCCACGTCGGCCACGTGTGACCACCCCAGCACAGGATGGACACATCCGGCTTGTTCACTTGTGGGATGGTCTCAGACCAGCGACACGTACAAAAAGATGAAACCTCTGGTCTGACAACAGACGCATCACACCAACATGCCAATGACACATTCAAATTTGGGACACTAATCAAGAGAAATATCCATTTAGTACAAGTACCAGACAGTATACGCTCACTTTGGGTGGTGCACTTCATGTGGCATCAATATTTCACATGGGGCCTTTATATTTTTGTACAGTGTATTTTAAAAAAGCACCATATTTAGCCGTTTTCGTGGTAAAACATGGATCTTCATTTGTGTTCATGTGTCCTTTGCAGGGTACTCTGGGTTTAAAGAAGCCGAACCATGCCTTGATCTACGTGATTTTGACTCAAGCTGGTTTTTACTTTGAGACCGGGGCCAAGCCCGTCTCCCTGTGGGCCGACCCGAAGTACGCCAGGGCCTGGAAAGGAGGGACCGGAGACTGCAAGATGGGAGGGTGCGTGAGAATACTCTGTATGCATGTTTTTATCCTCTCACGATCAGTTCATGCTCTTTTGGATGCTTCATGGGGATTCATTTGAATGACTTCAGATGGATCGGTTAGAATTTGGAGGTCAGAGGTCACCGTGAACTTTCACAATCTTTGGTTTTTTTTTTGGTCAAAACTAAAAAATTTAAACACAAACTTGGAGAAGGAACGCAGCAACCAGAAAGTAATTCTAGTTCTGATGTGAAATGAGCGATGTCGTCCAGTTTTATAGTTTTATACACTTAAATAATGTGATAAAACAACAAATTAAAGGAACAGTTTGTTTTTAAGGTGTGATTCCAACTGCTGTTTCCACAATATTTAAATTCTTTCGAAGTGTTTTAATTGTAATAATCATGAATGTTTTTAAGTTTAGGGGCTTGAAATCTTGACTTTAAGACAAAGAAAACTTAAGTTATAAGGCCAATTTCATTAAATTACCTCAACCAGAATGTAGTTTTACATCAACTAATGCAAAAAAAAGCAGTTTACACCACACACAGTATTAAGTTTTTGCAATTACTGACATTATTAAGTCGACCAAACCCATCAAAAATAACTTGAAAGGCTTACTTGAATCATACATCTGGATTTTTCAAACAACAAAAGCTTTGTGGCCAAACACACAAGCTCACTTTGAATGCAACAGTCCGGTAGATTACTGAGCTGTTTAATCAACCAGAGTAACGCCAGACGTTGGTTTGGATCTCTGCAGGAACTATGGCTGTTCCCTGTTTGCCCAGTACGAAGCGGCGGATCACGGCTGCCAGCAGGTTCTGTGGCTGTACGGAGACGACCACCAGGTCACCGAGGCCGGAACCATGAACGTCTTCCTGCACTGGATCAACGAAAGCGGAGGTGAATCCACTGTAGTGCAAATAAAGCGTCTGCAGACTCTGGGCTGCAGCGCATGGACACGAAGCATTGACTAAAGCTGACCTCTAGTGGCGGAATGGCTTCATTACAACTTCAGGGCATCGTTTTTTTTAGATTGATGTTTTTTGTCCGATTGTATTTAAAATAAAGTGTCATTCTTATCAGAGGAGGAGCTGGCAACTCCACCCCTGGATGGCGTTATTCTCCCAGGAGTCACCCGACAGAGCATCTTGGAAATGACCAGAAAATGGGTAAGACATCAGCACGAGCTCCGAACAAACGCTCCTCACCTAATAGAAATGTGCTAAATCGACATGCATCTTCCTAATTCCCTCTGGTGCATGTTCTATAGGGTGAGTTTGAAGTGACAGAGCGCTACATAACCATGGGCCAGCTGTGCTCGGCTCTGAAACAGCAGCGAGTCAAAGAGATGTTTGGCTGCGGTACAGCGTGCATGATCTGCCCCATAGGACACATCGTCTACCAGGGACAGGTATTCTTTACATGTCACACTCAGTAACATCAGGTTAAAATAGAAACCTGCATTTAAATGAAAATGTTCTCGAGGATTAAGCAGACAACGGGTGTCAAGCTGGAGTGCAGCAGGATGACATACACCGACGTTTAACAGTGAATTATGCAGATGAATTTAATCCTGTGTGTTATTTGGAGGTGGGGGGAAGATAATCGTCTGATTTTAGCCTCTCATATTTAGAGAGGAAGTTACCAAGCAGATACAATAAGTCGCCCAGGTCGATCCTGTCATCCTCTGCTTCATGATAACCTAAAGAAAGCTGGACTTTGTGACTACAGCCTCGTTTTATTTCCATAAAAGTCCAACTTCAGCTCCTCAGACCTTCATCCTAAAGGCCCCTTTAATGCAGGTATCATCACCACACAATGGTCGGAGGCTGTTTTGAGGAGAAGTGAACTGTCACATAATGGTTTCCTACAGAAATCAAATACTTTTGCACATTTTTTCACATGTGAATGTTTCAGATCATCAAACTGATTTTAAAATAAGACAAAGACAACCCAGGAAAACACAAAATGCTGCCCATCCCATCTTGCATGGTGCAAAAAAAGTAATTGCCCCCTTAGCTACCAATCTACCAAATGACCATTGGGTTCAGTCTCTCATCTGATCACTACCAGGCTTGTTGGATCTAAACATCACTAATAGAACCTGTCTGGTGTTGTGAAGCAGCTAAAGGGTCTCTAAAAGCAGCACATGATGCCACGTTCTAAAGAGATCCAAGAACACATGAGGAACAAAGTCATTGACATCCACCAGTCTGGAGGGTTACAAAGCCATTGCTGAGGCTCTGGGACTCCAGAGAAGCACAGTGAGAGACTTTATCCACTAATGGAGGAACATGGAACAGTGGTGGACCTTCCCAGGAGTGGACCAACCACCAACATTTCTCCAAGAGCGTCCATATCTAATCCAGGAGTCACAGAAGAACCCAGAGGAACATCTAAAGACCTGCAGACCTCACTGGCCTCAGTTAAGGTCCGTCTACATGATTCCACAATGAGGAAGACTCTGGGAGGAAATGGATCCATGGAGAGTTGAAGGATCAAACCACTACTGACCAAAAACAACATAAAGGTTCATCTGGATGAGCTCCAAGACTTCTGGATAACATCCTGTGGACTGATGAGTCAAAGGTGGAACTTTTAGAAGACATGGGTCCGTTACATCTGGTGTAAAGCTGATGCTGCATCCACCAGAAGAACATCTACCAACAGTGAACCATGGTGGTGGTAGTGTGATGGTTGGAGGACCTGGACCACTTGTCATCACTGATGGAGCCATGAATTCTGCTCTCTATCAGAAAATCCTCCTGGAGAATCTCCACCATCAGTTCATGACCTGAAGATCAACACTAATGGTTCATGCAGCAAGACGAAGACCCAAAGACCACAAGCAAGTCCACCTCTGAGGGGCTCAGGAAGAACTGAATGAAGGTTCTGGAGTGTCCTTTACTTACAGAAGTCAGAATTAACTTTTAAATTAGGTCTTGTAGATCTAATAAAGGTACAAATCCAGCCGCTAGTTATGTCTCTCCTTAATTTAGCTGGACTTAAATGAGTTAAAGGTTATCATACAACAGTTGGACCCTTCTCTTTATCATAGTTACACTATAAAGAAAGTTTTACTGTTTTTATTAGATTTTTTCCACATTAAAATAGTTTATTTTAATACAAAGTAGCTGAACGTGAACAGCCTCCTAACTTCTAGAGGGTTATTGTACTGATTAATGAAGCTCACGGTCTCTTGTGACCACATGGACGCTCTTCATCTACACTAGATTGCCACAACCTTCTTTTATTAAATAATGTGCTTTCTTAATATTCTCCATGTTCTTATTCAAACTGTGTGTTTCAGAACTTGTCCGTCCCCCATCAGGACGCACGGGTGACCTCACGGATCGCCAAAGAGCTCATGAACATACAGGTTGGTGGACTCACGAACGCCCGCATGCATGTAGATGTACAGGTGTTCCCCCCGTAGCTCGGTAACAGCTGGTAGAACATCTGTATTCGACCTTCAGGATTCTGCTTTCCTGAATTAATAGGTTAGTCCGAATAAAGCCTTCAGTGATGTGAAAAATGAGGAGCATCCAACGGAATGCAGACAAATAAATGGAGACGTCACTAAACCGAACACGAAATACGGCAGACGTAAGGCAAGACCTAAGAGAAAGCAATCCCCCCTTATCTTCTGTCTCCATAACTGCATTACAGAACTAAATGATTATTACGTAACTCGATGAGATGAAGTTATCCGCTTGTTGTTTTTTGGACGAACACCCCCCACTGGTCCTTATTTATCACACACCCACCGTGTGCGTTGCGTCCCCGTGAGCGCACGCTAAGTGAAATATCCTATTAGGTGATGAGTAATGGCTCGGTACCGTCGCGCAAGGCCCACCAACACTTTACAGTCCACTCAGCACGGCAGGTTTGAGCAGATTCACGACGACGCTCCTTGCTGAGGGCTTGATTTGTGTTAACGAGCGCATTGCTGACTTGCCGTTATTGTGTCGTGCAATTAGCCTATTAGCGCCGGTATGGATGCTCTCTCGCTGAGAAATGCAAGGGGGGGGGGCCTCGCAGATCTCCGTCTTGCAAAATTACAGCCTCTGAGTAGATTTATGTTCTTCCTTAGAGCTCCGTTTCCCAGATCATCAAACTGATATTCATATTTATTGAATATTACACAGAGATAAAACACAAAATGCCGTTTTTAAATGAAGGTTTACTGAAGAATCATTGAAAACCTGTATCACCCCTGAGAGAAAGTAATTGCCCCCCTAACCTAAAAACTGCTTAGGCGATGCTGTAGTTGTTTGCAAGTCCTACATCCCACTTAGCATTGGGCCTGATTTCAAGGTTGCAGTTGCGTTTTAGCTCTTAAACACCCCTGAATGCCTCAAAACAAATATGAACCAACCAGTTCATTTGCAGCATTCAACAGAAGCGACTACACCTCTGTGTCACTGCGTCACATCTCAATAAATGCATTATTTCTAAGTCTTTCCTCTTATAAACTATCAAAAACTAACACTTTACAAAGACGTCACTGTAATTATAGGCCCAAAAGTAGAAACAGCCATGATTAGTGACACAAACCTGAGAAAAACCTTCCATTTCCAATCAGCTTAACTGCATGAAAATGGTTATAAAATGAGCTGCGAATGCAAAAACGTTCTCAATTTTGGATGCATGAGCTGTGTCATGCCTGCATCATGGCTCCACGTGGGGAAAAAATAGCCAAGAGAACTGAAAAATCTGATTGTGAGACTTGAAAAGATGAAAAAGAATACAGGAAGGTCCGTAAACAGCTAAAAATCGGTGAAATCTGCAGCAGTAATCAGCCGTAGTACCACCAATCATGGCTGCAGTGCTCCTGAAATGATGCGATACTTTCACGATCTAGCTGCTCTGTACAAAACTGCAAAAACTGGGAGCGCATTATTTGGTCAGTTAAAGCCCAGATAAATCCGTTTGGCTCAGATGGAGTCCAGCGTGTTTGGTATGACGCTGCCACAGTGAATGCACAGTCCCGACAGTGAAGCACGGAGGTTGGAGTTCGAGGATGTGTGGCTGCATTAAGGCAGAAGGTCAAGGCCAAAATCACACAAGAGTCTCTAAAGTATGAAAAAGTGAAAGCTACGATCTGATCGAGCGTGTTGCCTGACTTGACAGCATAACCCCTCCAGTGAAGAACAGCGGAAAAGACAGTCTCTAAAGTGAGTGGAGTGACTTCTCTACTGTTTAACTTCGACTTAAAATGACTGTATTTTATGAAATTATCATTTACTGTCATCATCTGTCATTAAAGCAAGAACTAAAAAGCCTAATGCATAGATCTGATGTTAAATTAAGCCAAGAAAGTGTATTTTAATCATGGAAAGTTGCTGTATTTTCATGAGACGGTTATTGTGGTTTTTTGGTGCCACAGTAAATGGTAAATGTTCTGCACTTACATAGCGCTTTTCTCTACCTTAGTGGTTCCAAAGCGCTTTACAATGTGTTTCTCATTCACACATTCACATTCCAATGGTGACAGAGCTGCCATGCAAGGCGCTAATCTACCATTGGGAGCAACTTTGGGTTCAGTGTCTTGCCCGAGGACACTTCGGCATGTGGAGGGGCCGGGGATCGAACCGCCAACCTTGCGATCAGTGGACAACCTGCTCGACCACCTGAGCCACAGCCGCCAGTAACTACAACTGCAAGGGGGGCAGTGGTGGTGCAACGGTTAAGTCCCTGGGCTACTGATCAGGTGGTCAGAGGATCGAACCCCAATGCGGTCACTGTCGGGCCCTTGAGCAAGGCGCCCTTAACCCTTCCTGCTCCAGGGGCCGTACCATCTGACCCCAACTGGGAAATGCGAAAACAACATTTCACAATACTGTAAAAATGAATCCCTTACACTAAAGCTTTCTTCTTCTGTACACTGTTGAATATAATCTTGACTACAAAAAAACTGCATGAAGAAGTATCATTGACACCACCAGCGCCTCCTTGCTGCACGATATGAGCAGATAACGTCTGCATCGTCTTCAACTTTCTGATTTCTTGATCTCCTAAATGTCCTCTAAACACTTTGATTAGTTTGCTTATCTTTCTTTTGTCTCTCCGCGTTTCTTTTCTGTCAGTGTGGGGCAGCACCGATTAGCATATCTGCGTCCTCCATCACCCGGGCCTCGCGTGTTATGAGCGCGTCGCATCTTTGCATGCGATAATGCCCTCCTCCTCCTCCTCCGTCGAGCGAGCGGCCTGGTGCCGCAGACGGGGCCGAGGCAAACTCCTGGATCCTCTCATTAAGCGCTTGTTGTAATTGCACAAACCCAATTATTGCCTCAGCCTTTTGTGATCTTCAAAGTGGAGATGCAGCGAATGAAGCCTCGAACAAGTGGGAGGAAGAGGAGGAGGAGGAGGAGGAAGATTTGGGGGGTGGGGGGGGGCAGCGGAGCTTAATGAACAATAAAATCGACAAAGTGCTGGAAAACGCCGCGCTTCTTCTTCCTTCGCCGCGCCGTTAAATCTGTTGACATTTCATTTGGAGGGAAGCGGTACGGCGCCGTTACCCCCCTCCGCCGCCACCCGCCTTGCGCACTCACAAACACATAGACACCGACGCGCGACGCACACACTCCCCCCCCTCTTGAAGACAACATTGTGCAACAAACAAACGATGGTCTGAGGCAGCAGATGAAAGATGGGTTTACTAAGTCGCCCTGCTGTTCCTCTTTCAAGTTAATTAGAAATCACATTCTTTTGTTTCCCCTTCGCAGGCGTTTATTTACTTTCTCACTTCGACCATTAGAACAAATTTGCAACATGAGACACAAATAATTGGATTTGTCTCCGCGGCTGTCACGGATTGGGGGAACATTTTGTTTTGATTTTTTTATTATAGTTCCCCCTCTTCTTCTTCTTCTTCTTCTTCTTCTTCTTTTTTCTCCTCTCCCTCTGTTGTGCTGCGTTCCGTTGGGCGGCTGAGTTTGCAGATTTGCTCACGGATATTTGAGTTCATTCGCGTTTCTCCCTCGCAATTAAGCAGAGAAGTTTCACTGGTTCTTAGTTTTCTTTACCTCACCTCTCCCTGAACTTTCCCTCTCTTGCAGTACGGACGCACGCCCAGCGACTGGACTTTCCTGGTGTAGCGGCCGGACTCGACCGAGGACGCTCTGCACATCAACGGGGGCGACGCATGTGCAATACCCCGAGTGCAACTGCAATACGCTGCGGAGCCAAAGCCAAAGCCAAAGACGCACCTCCTTCTAAATTAAAGGCAAACACACAACTGTCCAAAGTAATTAACAGAAGTAGGCTAATGTCTCATGCAACACTGCACAAGAACTTACAGGGACCCGCCAACGTCGGCTTGTTCTGCAGCTTCCTCTTTGCAACAAACATCCAGGCCAGAGTTCGATACGACATGAAAAGAAAAGTTAGGAGGGACCCGTGGGTTTGTAGACGGCGGCCTCTGAAAGTTACCTACATTCTAAAAAGACCAGAATGGATTTTAAAGCAGCTCCATGTTGTTGCTCATACGTAATGGAGAGTCCTTATGGCTTGCCGTGCAAACTAAAGGAGAGTTCTGGGTTATTTCTACCAGTAAAGTGGCTCTAAGGCCTTGTCCACACGTAGCCCCTCTAGGGCTAAAGTGCTTTGCTTGACAGCAGCGTGCGCTAGCAGGATGATCACAACCATCATGAAGAATCTGTTTAAATCAACCCGTCTTTTTTAACTGACTAAACATGAATGAGTGAGTTCTGCTGATTTCAAGTACACTTTTTAAAACGTCAGCCATCTTGAAAATGATCAGTTGAATGAATGAACACCAGTGAGTTCACGCAGCTCATTCAATCACATTTTTAAGAAGCACATAAGCAGACCTCCTTCCAGACATCACTGTTACAAGGTGGTCATTTCCTACAGATGATTGTTTTCTTGCTGTTTGAAAACTTGCTTTGTGTCTTTAACGCGTGTTAAATTAACTTACAGTTGATTCTTTCCATTATTTCGTTAGCCTGAGGTCAATGAGCCTCATACAAGTCTCTGTTATGGTGCTCCTTTACCGGCTAAACACCAGCCCTCCTCCTCTGGTCACTACAGAATTAGGCCTTGTCCACATGTAGCCGGGTATCTCACAAAACAAAGATATGTTTCTACGATTTTTCCTGTCATCCGCACAAAAACACAGATTAAAAACGATTCTTTTAAAAACCTCCGACCAAAGTGAAGATTTGTGAATCCTCCATTTATGCGTCTGCATGTGGACGTCAATAACCGGAGTTTTGCGTTTTGAAACGTCACTGCTTGCGACTAAATATGTTCTTAGGCCACATAATAGACCTGTGTTTACATTTGGAAACAGTATGGACACCCTCACAAGGTTTTTGGCGCTGCTTCTTAGCCCTACTCTGATTGGATAGGATTTGGGGAACTACTGCCACCTAGAGGTCTGGCATGCTTATGAATGTGCTTAAAAACACACTTATGCGGTGTGGATGAATCTTTTTCTAAAAACAAGGTGGTGTGCATGTAAGGTTTTTCTAGACGGAGGGATCTGCAGCCGCTGGCCTCACCACCACCTGTCCTCCCATCCCCACCCAAACCTCTCCTGCTATCCCTCTGTTAGGTTCAAAACCTGAAAATGCACACAGCACAGGAAGGAAGACAGCAATACTCACGAGCTCAGGTCTTTTACTTGCGCACAATGAGAGAACGGACACTACAGCTCTGCAGTATGCATCGCTACAGCATTCCAGCTCTCTGGTAGTCCTTCTGTCCTTGGCCCTTTTTATTTGGTAAACAATCAGCATAAGATAAGTGTCACTTACACAATCAGTTCTCTGTGTTCTTTACTGTGAGTACATACAGCTTGGAATGTTTTATGGTCATTCATGGTTGCTGACATGTAGACTTTAAAGTCCTGACAGTCACTCAGTGATTACCTAATAAGAATAATTCTTAACATAAGCACAATTCTTCTGACACCCTCCCTCCCTCCTCTTACCCACTCCCAACCCAACCAGTCAAGGCAGATGTCCTCCCTCCCTGAGCCTGGTTCTGTCGGAGGTCCTCCCCCCCTTCCCTACCATAGGCGGTTTTTTGGTTCCTTCCCACCGTTGCTGATTGCTGCTCAGAGGGAATCCAAAAGCATCTTTGGATTGTTGGGTTTTTTGTTTTCTTGTTTTCTGTTCTTGTTACAATTGAATTGAATTGAGGGTGCAGGATATTCGGTTTTATAAAAACCCGGTTACGTGAGGACAAGGCCCGAGTCACGCTAACTTTGCACTCTTCAGCTTTTCTGTACAGATTCGAGGATTTCCCAAAGAAAGCTGCTCTTTAAGCAGTGTGCAGTTCAGGGCGGAGCTCAACATTCAGGGCGGAGCTCAACGTTTGACTCCACCCATCTCAATGCTTCATAAACCAATCACGTTCAGTCTTATCACATACAACTTTACTTCATTTTGCCCCAACCATAACCCTTCAGGAACATGTGTATCTAATGCAATTCAACCACATACAGGGCCAAATACAGGTTTGCGACTATGCTGGGAGCAGAAGACGGCGCTCATGTTTACATGCAGGCAATGTCCATGTGGGCGGAGTCAAATGTTAGATTCAGCCAATAGCATGCCGACGTTGAGCGACGTTGAGCTCCGCCCTGAACTGCACACTGCAGTCAGGGGTACTTGGTTTTGCCTGAAGTAGCTGCCACACATTTTAACGACCCACCGTGCACAGATGAGGAGGTCAGCCGGCCAGTATCCCCGGACAGAAGATCCCTCATGCAGTCAGCAGAATGTTTCTTCCAGCCGTCTGATTTCTGGGTTTGCTTTTGGTCCGACTGAAAACTGGAAATCTGCTCTCTTTAGATCAGGCTAGCTGCTAAACGTCCCTGCATCTCTACAGCGAAGGTGAAGAGTGCAAAGGTGGCATCAATCCTGTAACTATTCTTTTAAAAAAATGGCTTAAATTCAATCTGAAAACGGTAAAGGACTGTAATTTTTAGACATGCAGTCTGGTAGATAAATCCAGGCTAGCTTCTTCACCCATTTCCAGCCTTTATACTAAAAGAAGTTTAGCCTTACATGAGTGTAGCGTCAGTCTCTTTTAATCTTCACTAGGAAAGCAGAGTATAAACTGTACCATGTATTAAGAAATGTTACCTCTCTTTTATTTTGCACAACTTAATAAAGCCATTGCTCTTGCTCTGTTGCTTTAGTAGAGGCGTAGAAAGCCTGCAGTTATATGAAGCAGTGTTGCCACATGCATCTCACCTTTGTGTTTTCATGATGTGGAGGATGTTCAGTTTGAAGGTCTTTGCAGAGAAAGAGCTTTTGAATGAAACACACTGTACTCATTTCTTCATTGTGAACATCAGAGGAACAAAGTGTCAGCATAAGATGAGAACAGCCTGCATCTCCAGCACCGAAAGTACAGCCTGGATGCTTTTAGAAGTAGCTTTATTTGCCATTCCTTGTCACTGAAAATCATTTTGGATGATTCTGTTTGCATGTTTGCAGTCGGTATCCTGCTGCAAAATAGTCTAGGAACAAATCTTATGCCGCCCTGACGGTATTCTATCACAGGTCGAAACACTAAAAAAGTGCCAAAGCTTTTGCACAGCAATGCATATAATGTCTTATTAAGTTAAATATTAAATGTCCAATATTATTCAGCAAATGCATTAAAGTCTCACACGTCCCCACAATGTGTCTTTCAGTTCATTTAACCATGACTGTATTACTCCTGGTTTCAGTTCTGTTTTAAAAATGACTGTTTTAGCGTCTGGAGCTGCTGCTGGCCACGCCCCCTTCAGGAAGAACACTCTCTCTGCATCTGTGATTGACACTGCAGAGTAAAACAGTTGAACATGGCAGCCAACGCAGACATGAATGAGTGTGTAAGACCAGGACTTTCTATTGCTTCTAACGCTCTTGTATTTGGGGACTTTGTCAAACGGCACTGTAGCTTGGAAGTGACTGTAAAGTGACTGTGAAGTGACCACTAGTTAGCGTGTTGTGCTAACTGGCTGCTCTTCAGTCGCCATTTTACACTCGCTCTGTTGTCTGACAACCGAAACTGAAAAATATACGTCACTGAGAACAGATTTATTGGGATTTCAGCTGTATTAAAATGCAGTACATGTGAGCACAGAGAGCAGGAGAGAAGCTAACGGACCGAACCAGCCGACTTTAGCTTGAGCTGACGTCCAACAAGCGGCATGAAAGCACAGTCACCCACCCAGTCCTTGTTTACTGGTTTCAGATCACTCCTAAAGCTTCCACCATCTCTGAAATGTCCATCGGCTTTACAGTTTCCAGCAGAGCTCTATAACCAATCATATTTGAGGTCCTGTCTACTCAGGGAACCTATTAAAGAGCCGCTTAGGAGACGTGTTTCCTCTTTAATCTCCAAGACAAGATGGCCTCCACAAGTAAGAAGCACAGGTGAGGACTTTTGTTAACTTAATGTCTTCTTTTTACTGGCTGTTTCCTTTAATCAGACAGTAAACGTAGCATTAAATAGTCCAATTTTCTCTGTAGCCACTGGACTAAATTCGTCGTTCATGTCCACTTCTTCCACACAAAATATCTGCATGTAGTCAAGTAGGAAGCTCGCACTCCTTAACATCTAGATCTTCAGTTCCTCAGATGCTGGGAGTGCATGAAGTCTCTTGTGTTCACTCTTGCAGCCAGCAGCAGAACATTTGCATCTCTAGAGAGTAAATAAACCCGGTGGACTGAGAGGAAGCTGCTCCACCTGAACGACTCACCTGGAGGCCGCGAAGGGGGCGGGGCTATGCAAACGTTTAGACGACTGTTGGTTTCTCAGTTTGAAAGAAGCAGCTGAACAAAAGCTGTTGTGAGGATTCAGGAAGTTTTTAACCACCACTAAACACATTTAAGTTGGATTTTTGAGCGCAGTTCCTCTAAAAACACACTTTAGGCCAAATGTGCTTGAACCAAGATGAAAACAATCATCTGCGACAAGAACATACACTGATCAGGGAGCATGGACAGGTGAAGTGGTACTATGTGGTGTTCTGATGGAAAACCTTGATCAGACTCAAACACCCAAATAAACATCGTCCCACAACAAACACACTCCCTCATGCTGATGGAAATCCCAAATGTCACTGGATGAAAATGCACCCCACCACATGGAAACAACACCAACCAATCAGGAACATGTGGAGGAACATGACAATGGTCCAACATGTTGATGTGACCTCCAGACCTCCTACAGTCCATTCTGATCAAGCATCAACAGGATGCAGTGGAACCAGTTGGATTGACAGAGGCCCCACTGCACAAGACACCCAAAGGATCCAGTGGTTCCAGACCCCATAGGACCCCCTGAGAGGTCCTCTGGTCCAATGGTTCAGAGCATTAAAGGGGACCAACACATTATTAGGCAGGTGGTCATGATGTTATGTCTGATCGTTGTATTCTTTCATTTAAAAACAAACTCTGGAGGGACCAGAAAACATCTGCGCAGACTTTTTCAGATTCACCGATGTAACCGAACACGTTGTTTGCTGGTTCAGTCGATGATGAAGCGACTGGAAGTCAAGTGGACACGAAGTCCAGAATCCTCTCAGGAGTCGGAGCCAGGATCTGCAGAGACGCTTCCACAATCCTTAATGATGCTGTGGAGTGCAAGTGTTTTTCCCCCCGTCATCCTACACACACACACACACACACACACACACACACACACACACACACACAGAACCTGGAAACGAACCAAAGCCATCAGCATAATGGAGTCATAACAGAAAGCCATCAAACTGGAGAGCCCTTGGCTGTTTGTGCACGTACACACACGTACACACACACACACACACACTCAAAAAAAGCACAATTCAGGATACACAGCTCTAGTTTAAAAATGAAACCTCAGGAGGTGAGTTGTGTCCACTGCTAAATCCATGCTTCATTAAACTCACCTATACGTCTGCTTGTGCATATTGTGTGTGTGTGTGTGTGTGTGTGTGTGTGTGTGTGTGTGTGTGTGAGGGGATGCCCAGTGGTGTGCTGGATGATTTTTGGCTCTTTGTGCAGACAGCTCGTTTTGGCGGCAGCTCCTTCCTTGTGTGCAGCGACACAGCTGGTGTAGAGCCTCGCATGTGGACACGCAAACACACACACACACACACACACACACACACACACACACACGCACAAAAACACAGATTTCAAAAATGCCAAACACCACCTCGCCTGCTTAATCTAGGCCACCGGTTGAATCGCCGCGGCACCTTTTCCCTTCCTTGACGCTTCCTCTGCGACTGAATGCGGTTTTGTGTTTTGGGTAATCAGCGGTTATGAATTAGCTCCCTGCTCTGCTGCTCGCCCACAGGGGTCATTAAAACCACATCTAATCCAACCTGAGCGTCGTCTCACAGGTGACGTTCGATGGGCTTTAATCAGGAAGTAGTCTTGTGTCATCGGTATTTACTTCCAGCTTTGATTGCGTGTCAGAGACGATCCTCTGAGGCGGCACATTAAGAATCCTGTAGAGTGGCTGGAAGTTACGCCTCCTATTATTACATTATTAGTGGAATCTCCTGGCAGCATCAGCAGCCGCCTCATTGTTATTTAAAGTGTGCCGTATCTGTTGCACACAAGCATCCGAACGTGTACATATCAATCTTCTCGGCTCGATTCATCGAGCTTTATTGGCGTTAAGAGTTGGGATGCGTTGCCAGAGCGTCTCTCGGCTGCCTCCCCTGCAGCTCCTCCTTTCACTCCATCCTCTTCCTCCCTTCGCGGGGAGCCCAGACCCGGCAGGCCTCGGTCCCTTTCAGCCCGGAGACGGCGATGATGTTTTAATTGTCACTTCTTGTTAAGGCAGCCGTGACATTCAACGCGGGGACGGAGGGGAGGCGGTCGGCATAATCAGGAGGAAATGGAGAGAGAGAGAGAGAGAGATGGCATCCATTCAGATCCTAAGAGTGGTGTTTGGCTCTGAGCAGTGTGCCTCCTTCCCTCTCTCCCCTCTCTCTCACCCCGCCGGGGCATGATCTGATTTGACAAGCGCAACGCTGTCATCTTGAGTTTGTCCAATTTGAAATTCTAATTAATGAACTCGGAGCCACTTTGTGTTTTTGTTGTTGTTGTTGTTTCTTCCCCTTCCTCCTTCCTTCTCCTCCTCCTCCTCGCCTCTTTCTCGGGCCGCTTTGCCTTCTATTTGTCTTTTCTTTAACCTTCCTCCTCCGGTCTTCTCGTGGCTGCACCGCCGGTCGCTCTGGGAGAATCCGAGGCCTCCACACCACAGCAGATGATATCAGTGGCTCTGGGTCGCCCAATTAGAATCAAACTGTGTGCGTCTGTTTGTCTCGGAATCCTAATGAGGACGCTGACCGCTGACGCTGAAGGGCAGAGGAGTGGTCAGCCGCTCTTTTATTTTCCCAGAGCTTCACACATTTACTGTACATGGAAAGAAATCCATCCTTCTGCTCTTGCACTTTGTTTTCCTGTGGCCAAATGTGCACGAGGTGAAGTTCCAGCAACATTTTTGCTGCATGGACGTCACCTATCGATGGCAAACTTCAGTTTTTGAGGTTTGGATGGCGGCAACAGCAAAAAGCAGACTTATTTCTGAAGATGTAAACTGATGTTTATCTGTTATGTAAGAAGAAATGCATCACAGGAAGCTGTAGCCTGAATTTTGGCAGATTTATTGCCAGTAATGTTTGAATACAACTTGGTTTTATGGGTCATTTAGAGCAGCTGTCTGCCTTTTTGGCACCCAGGACCGGTTTCAAGCAAGACTATTTTCTACAGGTTGGTCATCAGTAACCGGTCTGATGAAGTGAAGCATGGTGGTGGCAGCATCATGGTGTGAAGCATGGTGGTGGCAGCATCATGGTGTGGAGCATGGTCGCAGCATCATGAAGTAAAGCATGGTGGTGACAGCATCATGATGTGAAGCATGGTGGTGGCAGCATCATGACGTGAAGCATGGTGGCGGCAGCATTATCACGTAAAGCATGGTGGTGGCAGCATCATAAGTGAAGCATAGAGGTGGCAGCATCATGATATGAAGCATGGTGGTGGCAGCATCATCACGTAAAGCACGGTGGTGGCAGCATCATGATGTGAAGCACGGTGGTGGCAGCATCATGATGTGAAGCACGGTGGTGGCAGCATCATCACGTAAAGCACGGTGGTGGCAGCATCATGATGTGAAGCACGGTGGTGGCAGCATCATGATGTGAAGCACGGTGGTGGCAGCATCATGACGTGAAGCACGGTGGTGGCAGCATCATGACGTGAAGCACGGTGGTGGCAGCATCATGAAGTGAAGCATGGTGGTGGCAGCATCATGAAGTGAAGCATGGTGGTGGCAGCATCATGATGTGAAGCACGGTGGTGGCAGCATCATGATGTGAAGCACGGTGGTGGCAGCATCATGATGTGAAGCACGGTGGTGGCAGCATCATGACATGTAGCACGGTGGTGGCAGCATCATGATGTAAAGCATGGTGGTGGCAGCATCATGACATGAAGCATGGCGGTGGCAGCATCATGACATGAAGCATGGTGGTGGCAGCATCATGATGAGAAGCATGGTGGTGGCAGCATCATGTTGAGAAGCATGGTGGTGGCAGCATCATGATGTGAAGCATGGTGGTGGCAGCATCATGACGTGAAGCATGGTGGTGACAGCATCATGATATGAAGCATGGTGGTGGCAGCATCATGACGTGAAGCATGGTGGTGGCAGCATCATGACGTGAAGCATGGTGGTGGCAGCATCATGACGTGAAGCACGGTGGTGGCAGCATCATGATGTGAAGCATGGTGGTGGCAGCATCATGATGTGAAGCATGGTGGTGGCAGCATCATGATGTGAAGCATGGTGGTGGCATTATCATGATGAGAAGCATGGTGGTGGCAGCATCATGATATGAAGCATGGTGGTGGCAGCATCACGATGTGAAGCATGGTGGTGGCATTATCATGATGAGAAGCATGGTGGTGGCAGCATCATGATATGAAGCATGGTGGTGGCAGCATCATGATGTGAAGCATGGTGGTGGCAGCATCATGATGTGAGGCATGGTGGTGGCAGCATCATGATGTGAAGCATGGTGGTGGCAGCATCATGATGTGAAGCATGGTGGTGGCAGCATCATGATGTGAAGCACGGTGGTGGCAGCATCATGTCGGGCTGATTCTTGGCAGGCCCCTTTTCCAAGCAAGACAATTTTCTACGGACCGTCCATCAAGCGCGATGACCGCTTTGTAGAAAATTGTTTCGCTTGAAATCGGTCCGTGGCACAAGAAAGGTTGCTTTTTTTTTTAATTTAATGTTTTTTTATTTTTTTTTAAAAAGTGTAAAAATCATTATTTTTTGCTAAATGTGTTTTTACTTTTTCGAGTCTCTCCCTCTTTTCAAAGAAGCTCTCCAGAGACATTTGTTTTTTGTTAATTTTGGCGGGAAACGAGCACAGACGGAAGTGGTGGGAAGACGATCTAGCAGTTTTTTCAAAATAAAACACCCTGCGGACTCCGCCGGAAATGAGAAAAACAACGTTTTTATTCTTTCTGCGAGGCCCGGTACTGATCCAAGGCCCGGTGGTTGGGGACCGCTGATGCAGAGGGTCAAATCTGGATTTCAAGTTCTGTTGCTAAGTCGGTTTCAACATACGAGGAATCTGACCTGATCTGGTGCAGAACATTAAATTCACACACTGCAAGTCAATAGAAGGCAACTGCAGCAAATCCCAGGGATTATGAGTCACAGAAATATGTGCAGTGTTTGCCTCAGAATGTGCAGAATGACGGTGTTAACAACTCGACACGTGCAAAAGAAAAGAAAACGTGTTTTCAAGTCGAGAAAAGCTCCTGAAACTCACTTTTTCATCAACGTAACGTATTTTGACGAGATGACAAGAGGGAACCCGGCATGCACGGTGCACCTTATGTATGGCTTAAGTACAGAAATAGACCCGTAATAGAGGCTGGGTCTTAGAATCCGGTGCGGAAAATACGGTAAATGACACGAAACGTTTTGCTGTGGAAAAGTTCAACCTTGACCCGAGTCGTGAGACGGTTTCTCCAGTTGGGACGCTTCAGAATTTAAGATTTTCATGCAGCAGAGCTAAAAAAACAAAAAAAGGCCTGTAATCAAACTGCTTCGTGTCTCTGGTGGTGTTTCTGACTGAAATAGTCTCAGGTTCTCTGGATCGGGGTGAAACTGGTCCTGGTTCCTGCGACATTTCTGTCTCGTGGACGGACAGAGCAGCTCCTAGATGCAAAAACGGTTGATTCTTCTCACTTTTGCGTGCTTTCTTTTGCTGCATGATTAACAAAATTTCTTGAAATGCTTCTCTGCTCGTCCTGCTACAGTTTCCTCTTCCTCTCTCTGCTGCACCGTCCTGCTGTGGCCCGTCTCCTCCAGCTGGTGGTGCTGTCTGCCCGCTGAAACCTCCTCGCTGCTGAGCGAGAGGCGAAGGGGAAAAGAGAAGCAGCAGCAGCAGCAGAGGGAGTGAGTTTCTGGAGGCCTGCCAATCATGATGAAAAACCACTGCAGAACTAATCTATTTCCATGCCCATCTTAATCCACGAACACAACGATGGCATCGTTTAATCACAAAATCATCACCACCACCGTCCTCCTCCTCCTCCTCCTCCTCTGCCTCGCTCCCCTCCCTCCCCTCCCTCCCCTCCCCCCGCCGATGCATTAATAATAAAATACATTTTTTTTTTGTAAATAAGAGCTTGTGATTAAGAGCAGATTAGCGCGCCTTCAGACGGACAGACAGACCGTGATGGGTTTTGTTAACACGAGAGCAACACTGGGTGTCAGTTGTGTGCGTCTGACATTACATCAGCGTTATCCTCCCGCCGCTCATGTTATCGCTCCTGGCTTAGAGTTTTAGGGGACTTTTTAACAGCAGCACTGCTTAAGAGCTTAGAGTAAATGGATGGACGGCTCGATGGACGGATGAAGATCAGGCTGGCGCGTGCACACGCAGATCAGTGTCACTCGCGCAGCGTCAACGCCAAAGCCTGATTTGCTTTGTGGCGGGGAGAAGAAAAAAAAAAAAGAAAAAAGCTGCTTTATTTCTCACCAGCGCCGTAATGGAGACGCTCTGCTGTCACTCGTGTTTGCCGCCGAACAAGAGGAGAATCGGCCATTTTGACGCTCCGGAACTCGCAGCGCTCGAGTTCGATGTGGCGCTTCGGAGGCCGACGCCGTTCATGACGAATCAGAGGAAGGTTAGACATCGGATCAATTGTGCAATCACGGCCTAAATTGCAGCTTCGAATTGCACGGATGCAGGAGAACAGACACGCAAGATGTTCTCCAACCTTGCATTTATCTAAAAAAAAGCATTCCAGGAGGACTTTCCTACATTAAAACTAATGCATTTACATGTATGCTAAAGCTGCTAGCATCAAAACACACCTATAAGTGCTGTAAGTATCAGTAGCCACTCTGCAGGAGGCCACGTTTCAGAGCAATACGTGTTGTCAGATTGTGATTATTGATGCTTTCAGGTGTTTTTCTGCTT
This sequence comes from Dascyllus trimaculatus, assembly GCA_024666655.1. Taxonomy (NCBI): domain Eukaryota; kingdom Metazoa; phylum Chordata; class Actinopteri; family Pomacentridae; genus Dascyllus; species Dascyllus trimaculatus. The sequence goes on along the minus strand of CM045465.1, from coordinate 3,626,177 downwards.
TTAAATTTGAGTTTTATTGTCATTCAATCAGGTTTAATCTCCAAAGTCTCAAAAGTTCGTTGTTGTGTTTTTTATATCTGCTGAATGCGTCTTTAAACCGTCCTCGTTTACACTGAAGTGCGTTAAACGTCTGCCGATCGGCTCCTCTTCATCTCTTCTTCTTGCTGTAAAGGAGCCGGCGTCTTCTCAGGCTCACGGTTTTGTCCTTGTGTAAATCAAAAGGAGACATTCGTCAAAGGGACGTCTTTGCTCTGCTTTTCAGCTCCTGTGAGATCCGGAGGTTCGTTTGCTCACTTCATGGACAGTCCAGCAGGAGGTTTAACCAGGAGCCATGGAGCATCTTTAAGTACTTCCCTGTCAGCGTTTCTGTTGTTGTTTCCACGTCTAGAGGATTACGAACGTCTCAACCAGCTCTTATGGCTTTACTGCTGGTTTGTTTTTCTGATGCTGTTTCTTAAATGTTTGCAGCTGCAACTTGATGAAGGCTTCTTGTATCACGTCGTAGCGTCGCTGAAGCAACGTAGAATGTTTAAGAATACATGTTAAAGGCTTCGTTGTTTCACCTCGAAGTGGACGGTTTGTAAAATGTCATTAATCCCCTCTGAGTGTGGAAGTCGAGACAATAGGAAAAATACCTTTAGCATAAACAGGGGCAACTTTTGCATAAAAATGGGCAACTTCAGTACAAAAAGGAAACATTTTTGAATGAAAAGGAGAAACTTTTGGACTGAAAGGGGTGACTTCGGCATGAAAAGGGGCAACTTTTGCACGAAAAGGGCAATTTTTACACAAAGTGGGGCAACTTTTACACAAAAAGGAGAAGATTTTGCACAAAAGGAGCAATTTCGGCACAAAAAGGGGCAATTTTTGAACATAAAGGAGAAACTTTTGGACAAAAAGGGGCGACTTTGGCATGAAAAGGGCAATTTTTACACAAAACGGGGCAACTTTTGCACAAAAGGAGCAATTTTGGCACAAAAAGGGGAAATTTTGGAATGAAAAGGAGAAACTTTTTAGACAAAAAGGGGCGACTTCGGCACTAAAAGGGGCAACTTTTGCTCTAAAAGGGCAATTTTTGCACAAAATGGGACAACTTTTGCACTAAAGGGTCAACTTTTGCTCAAAAAAGGGGCAATTTCAGCACAAAAGGGGCAACTCATGCACAGAACGGGCAATTTCTACACAACATAAGGCAACCTTTGCACAAAACGGGGCAACTTCTGCACAAAAGGGCATCTTTTGCACAAAAATGGGCAACTTTTGCACAAAATGGGACAACTTTTGCACAAAAGGGGCAATTTTGCATAAAAGGGGCAATTTTTGAACAATTAAGGCAACTTTTGCACAAAATAGGCATTTTTTCTACAAAATGGAACACTTTTTGCATGAAATGGAGCAACCATTGCTTAAAAAAGGACAATTTTTACACATAAAAGAGCAACATTTCCACAAAAATGTGTAACTTTTGCACAGAATCTTCTTGTTTTGTACCATAAGGATGTTTTCTGTCTGTGACCACTGAAGCTATAAGGTTAGTGAATTACCACCACAGAAGACACATTTTTAAGTCCTGTATTCTTCGTTTTTTCGGCCTGTCCCTGTGGGTGAACTGCGTGGCTTCATTTGCAGGTGGCCACATTTGGCCTTGGAATGCAGGACACCTACTTACTATTCAGCTGAGTGTTTGTGTATGTGAGCATCAAACGGAGACGTCGGTCCTGTCGGTGAGTAATGTTCTCCGGGCCTGGCGGCTGGCACTGCTCTGTCTGCCTGCAGGTGGGAGTGAGTCACGTGCACGCACAGCGCTGCTACGTGCACGGACACACATATGCAGCGACACCCATTTTCATGCTGACCGCCTCGGCGCTGCCAAACCCGGCAACCGCGGCACCCAGCTGGCCGGTGAACAACTGTCTGTCGGTCTGTCTGTGTGTGGAGCGACAGCAAACAGCAACACAGCAGCAGCGACACACACACACACACACACACACACAGGAAGGCAGTCATTCTCTCTCATTACTCACACACGTCTGACACATCCCTGTCAAACGCCAGCTCATATTAAGGTGGAGAGAAGGTGCCTCTCCTCGGTTTATTCTGTTTTTCTCTGCTAGATTCCTGCCGGAGCTGCTTCCCTCTAACAAGCATGAACGTAAACAGCGTTAGGTTTCACCACATTACCAGCTCCGAAGCACCGACCCTGATAAAGTCATGCATTTATATCAGATCCTGTGACGCCACACACACTGTTACATGTATGTTCGACCACTAACTGCTTTTTAATTCCCTAAACGGTCGGATTTCTTGAAGCGTTCTGTGTTGATTAAAGGGGATTTGCACCGTCTTGCATATGAACTAACTAATAGACACTGACAGGACGGTGAGGCCTGGCTGCAGATCCATTAATGCATTTTTATATATGTCATAAGATCCTATTGTCTGTCCATCGCTGTGATCCAAAGCCTGAGTGTAAACCAGGTTTTAAAGATGCGCTATGCAGATTTTTAATGTAAGACATCATGAAGGAGTTTAGCCTCATCAGCTGGTTTATGTGGCGTAAATGTTCACTTTTACATAATTTTTCTTTTCAGATCACATTAAAACTTCAAAACATTTGAGCTCCAACTTGAGTCGCTTTGACCTAAAATCACAAGTTGAACTGATGAACAGCTGGAAGCAACCTCAGCTCAGTGAATTCAGTTTATCAGAAACAAAGTCAGCAAATGAGCAGGATGTCAACTCGGCAGAGACGTCGCCGAGATGGAAAAGGGGCAGCAATTTTACAAAAAGGAGCAAATTTTGCACAAAAAGGAGGCAAATTTTACACAAAAGAGGCAACCGTTGCCCAAAACAGGCAACTTTTGCACCAAATGGCCAACCTTTGCATAAAAAGTCCTACTTTTGCACAATATTGGGGCAACTTTTGCACTAAAAAGGGAAACTCTTACACAAAAAGGGACAATTTTTCACAATATTAGGCAGCTTTTGCAAAGAAAGGACAACTTTTGCACACAATGGGTCAACTTTTGCATGAAAAGGGCAACTTTAGCACATGAAGGGCAAGTTTTCTACAAAAAAGGGGCAATTTTTGCAGGAAATGGGGAAATGTTTACACAAAAAGATCAACTTTTGTACAAAAAGGGCAACTTTTGCTAAAAAAAATATAACTTTTGCAGCAAAAGGGCAACTTTTGCACAAAGAGTCAACTTTTGAACCAAGGGGACAAATTTGCACACAAAAGGGCATCTTTTGCATAAAAATGGCAACTTTTGCACACAAAGGGGCAACTTTTACAAAAAAGGGCAATTTTTGCACAAAAAGGGCAACTTTTGCATTAAAGAGAAATTGGTACCCAAAAATATCTGCACAAATGAGCAATTTTTATACAAAATGGGGCAACTTTTGGACAAAAAGGTCAACATTTGCACTAAAAAGGGCAAAATTGTCACAAAAAGGGGCAACTTTTGCACACTAAAGGGACGTTTTTACTCAAAATGGAGCAACTTCTGCATAAAAAGGGCAACTTTTGTACACTAAAGGGAATCTTTTACCTAAAATGAAGCAACTTTTGCACAGATCAGCAACTTTCATACAAAATGGGGCAACTTTTGGACAGAAAGGTCGACATTTGCATATAAAAAGGGCAACATTGTCACAGAAAGGGGCAATTTTTACCCAAAATGGAGCAACTTCTGCACAAATGAGCAACTTTTACACAAAATGGGCAACTTTTGCTAAAAAAAGAGATAACTTTTGCAGCAAAAGGGCAATTTTTGCACAGTCAACTTTTGAACCAAGAGGACAAATTTGCACACAAAAGGGCATCTTTTGCATAAAAATGGCAAGTTTTGCACACAAAGGGGCAACTTTTACAGAAAAGGGCAATTTTTGCACAGAAAAGGCATCTTTTGCATTAAAGAGAAAATTGGTTCCCAAAAATGTCTGCACAAATGAGCAATTTTTATATAAAATGGGTCAACTTTGGACAAAAAGGTCGACATTTGCACAAAAAAGGGCAAAATTGTCACAAAAAGGGGCAACTTTTGCACACTAAAGGGACGTTTTTACTCCAAATGGAGCAACTTCTGCACAAAAAGGGCAACTTTTGTACACTAAAGGGAATCTTTTACCTAAAATGGGGCAACTTTTGCACAGATCAGCAACTTTTATACAAAATGGGGCAACTTTTGGACAAAAGGGTCGACATTTGCATATAAAAAGGGCAACATTGTCACAGAAAGGGGCAATTTTTACCCAAAATGGAGCAACTTCTGCACAAATGAGCAACTTTTACACAAAATGGGCAACTTTTGTACAAAATAAGCAACCTTTATACAAAATGGGGCAACAAAAATCTTATTTTACCCATATGGAGGCTTTCAGTGAAATCCGACGTGTCTGTGACGACTGAAAATACCACAAAACACACATTTTATAAAAGTCCCTGTCGTCTTTGCCCCTCCTTCAGCTGGTCCCTGTGGGTGAATTGTGTTGCTTTATTCGCAGGTTGGGCACATTTTGCACAAAAAGGGGCAACTTTTGCACAGAATGGGAAAACTTCAACGGCTGATTCTGAAAGTTCTCAGTGTTAAAAGAAGAAGACACTCTTTAAACTTAGAATACTGGCGCTCTCAGGATGCTGTCTGACTGTGGGTCATTTCATATAAAACGCTGAATTTTACTCAGTATTTCAAGCCACTCCTGTGTACTTCGGGGGCCTGTATTTGAGAAAATATCCACAGTATGAAGCCAGAACTCGGCAGGGACCCATTAAATATGCTATCAGACTATTGTCCAGAAGACCAGCTGGTTCTGAGGAGGTCAGAGGGAGGCAGAGGTGGACGTTTCATGGGACGACCCACACAGAGGAACACCTCACACAGCTGAACATGACTGAAGCCCTGCATGTAAACGCTGCTGCTGCTCCTCTCTGACTGCACAGGCATCACAAATCATCCCCGTAATTGACCACATCACAGCACTTAACTGATGGGTCCATCCATCAGCTGCAAGTCATGGATTTACAATGAACTCCCGATGTGTGTGTGTGTGTGTGTGTGTGTGTGTGTGTGTGTGTGTGTCGGCCTTTTCCATCATTCGCTAATCAGATATCATAATTTGCTCCAGTGGAATATTGAAACATGTCTGCCGGTATTTGTATCGCTCCATCATGGTTGAGTAAATGATGATGTGACAGGCATGAATAAGCCGGCAGACGTGACGTGACAGTGTGTGTGTGTGTGTGTGTGTGCGGTCGTGTCTGAGTGTGTTCTAATGACGTTCTGTGGGATCTGCTGGGATGTATGGCCGCCTCGGAGCGGATAAAACAGTTAAACACAGTAATTGCCATTTACTCTCAGCTGGGCTTGTGTTCCCACGGGAGACCACGGCACTCAGCGGCTTCCACACACACACACACACACACACACACACACACCAACACACACACTTCTTACTCTAAAGGATGCTGCAGCCCTTCTCCAGATCTCCTGTATGCTGCTGTCATCAGTACCAGACTGAGCCTCGAGGCAGCCGAAGGTCTCCGGGTCGGTTCGGCCCAAACGGAAACAAAACATTAGGAGAACGTTCCTGTGGACGTTTGGCCTTTTGCTCCCAGAGAGACGCTCTTGGAGGTTGGATCTGTAAAAACTTTATGCTCATACAACACTGGGACGTTTACAGCAGGAAGTTTGTTTGTTTGTTGTTCTTAAAACGTTCTTCGTAATGTTTTTATTGGCATTGTTTTGGCATTTGTAAAAACACTATTTATTTACCATTGAAAACTTTTCCACTGGGAGGTTGTGTTTGTTGTTTTTGTTTGTTTGTTTGTTTGTTTCAAGAATATTGTACCGCTCTTTAAAACCGGCGAAAACACCTTTTGTGGTAACGTTCTTAAACTGTTTTAGAACATCACGCTGTAAACAGCTCACATTTTTCATTCTGAAAACATTTTGAGAAAGTTCTGCAACGTTCTAGTGATGTTTACAGTGGGAAGATTGTTTGTTTGTTTGTTTGTTTGTCTTTCTTAAAACATTTTAAAACGCCCTGCAGAGTTCTAGTAATGTTTGTATTGAAACGTTTTTTTATTGTTTCGTTGTTTTCTTTTGTTCTCAGACAATTGTTAAAACATTCTAACGACGTAGAGCGATGTGCTGTAACATTATTAAAACGTTTCCAATGGGAACTTTTTATTTGTTTGTTTGTTTCTGCGATACATATCTTTTGTGGTAACGTGCTTTTTGAACATTGTGCAAAGCTAAAAAAAAATCATTGTAAAAACATTTTGAGAAAGTTCTGCAACGTTCTGGTGACGTTTACAGTGGAAAGTTTTTTGTGTGTTTGTTTGTTTGTCGCTGGGTTTTGTTCTTAAAACGTTCTAAAACGTTCTTGAAATGTTTTTAGTGACAAGTTTTTTTTAATTGTTTTGCTTTACTTTCCTGTTTCCAGGATGATCACGTTTGTAAAAACATTTTTTAAATGTTTGGTGATAACATTGTTTAAATTGTTACCAATAGAAACTTTTGTTTGTTTGTTTTTGTTTGTTTTGTTTCAAGAAGGACTGTTTGTGTGATGTTTACAGTGGAATTTTGTTTGTTTGTTGTTGTTTTTGTTCTGAAAATGTTCCTAAACATTCTCGTAATGTTTTTATTGACAAGTTTTTTTATGGCTTTGCTGTTCTTTGTTCTCAGGATGATCACATTTGTAAAAACATTGTAATAATGTCGACCAATATGCTGTTACATTATTAAAACGTTTCCAATGGGATGTTTTTGTTTGTTTGTTTGTTTGAAAAAAATTTACTATTCTTTAAAACTGCCATTAACACCTTTTGTGGTAACGTTCTTAAACTGTTTTAGAACATCACGTTGTAAACAGGGAGCATTTTTCATTCTGAAAACATTTTGAGAAAGTTCCGTAATGTTCTGGTGATATTTACAGTGAGAAGTTTGTTTGTTTGTTTGTTGTTTTTTGTTCCTAAAACATCCTAAAACGTACCGCAGAGTTCTAGTGATGTTTTTATTGGCAAGTTTTTTAAAATTGTTTTGTGTTTTTTTCATTCCCAGGATGATAAAACATTCTAACGATGTCTGGGATATTCTTTTTGTTTATTTGTTTTTGTTTGTTTGTTTGTTTGGTAGCTTTCTTAAACTGTTCTTGAACATTATGCACGGATAATCTCATTCTACAAACGTTTTGAGAAAGTTCCGTAACGTTCTAGTGACGTTTACAGTGGGAAGTTTGTTTTTTTGTTCCCTGATAGACGTTGTTAAAGGTCGGATCACGTTCTGCAGAAACATTCCAACAACGTTTGGTGACAACATTGTTAGAACGTTATGCTCGTAGCATTATTAGAACGTTTTCAGTGGAATGTTCTTACTAACGAGCGGGATAACGTTCTTTAAAAACACTGCTGGTGTCTTCTGTAGAAACCTTGTTAAAAAGTTCCAGTAAAGACGTTTTATTTTAGTTCCCAGAATGTTCTCCCCAAAGACAACGTTCTTAAAACGTTTTCTTAACGCTGCATTGAGAACGTTTTATATCCTCAGAGCATTACAGGCAAGACGTTCAACTGTCAACCTCTAAGGAACGTTTCTTGAACTGATAAACGTCCTTAAAACGTTCTCGGAACATCGAGAACGCTCCCTGCTTGCTGTAATCTACGTTTCGCCTTTTTGTCGAGGGAACGTTAGAACAATGTTATCAGCAAACATTCTTAGAACGTCTCTAGTTACGCTGCCTTCGAGGAGAACGTTCCGGGAACTGAGCTTTCCGGACGTGGAGGTGTTCTGGTCGGTGTTCCTGAAGCCATTCTTTAGTTCAAAATTCTCATTATTGAGTTTTGTTGTGTGCAAAACAGCTCAAACCTGAACAATGTGTGTGTGTGTGTGTGTGTGTGTGAGGGAACGAGGTGTGTTTCCTGATGTGCAAATTAGGAGCTCATAACTTCTCCTGCAGGTCACTGAAACAACAGAACCGTCAGCCGCCTGCCAAGCATGAATGTGTGGAGCGGAGAGCGACATAAATGACCCATTGTTGGTGCCGCTGAGAGTGTGTGATCATTTACATGTGTGTGTGTGTGTGTGTGTGTGTGTGTGTGGTTGACTGGGTTTCTGTGTGATTAGGTGATCACTGCTTTCTATTCCCCACAGAGGAATAAAGAGAGTATTTCCCCTGAAAAAACAACAGCAGCACAAAGGCCCCATTGACGACTCGGCGTACGAGTGTGTGTTTGTGCGAACGGTGGGAGGGTGGTGGTGGTGGGGGTGGGGGAGGGGAGGTTGGCAGCGCAGGTCTTGGACCCTCTGAACTCCCCTCAGCTGTGACCCGCTGCTAGCGAGGCCTGACAATACCTCGCATGTGCGCGCAAAGACAACATTACTCAGCCTGGTCGGACGCTGAAGTCAGAGCTGTGTTTTCACGCCGCCGTGCTTCTCGACGACACGCCACGACGCCGTTTGCAGCTTCAGTGCGGCTCCGTTTGTTTCTGTTCAGCTGTTTTCGGTGCGTTTTGCCGCCCTCCTTCCACCGGTAGCCGTGTCTTCAAGAGTCGCCACAAAAGACGCTGATGGAAGCTGAAAATTCGGAAGCTTTTACGCTCACTGAAGGTGGTTTTTGAGTTAAGCGCATCTCAGGACAGCATGGTCCAGTTCCACCCAACAGAATGGTAAAATGGTAAATGGTCTGCACTTATATAGCACTTTTCTCTACCTTAGTGGTTCCAAAGCGCTTCACCCATTCACACACCAATGGCGAAAGACTTCCATGCAAGGCGCTAATCTACCATTGGGAGCAGCTTCGGGGTTCAGTGTCTTGCCCAAGGACACTTTGTCATGCGGAGGGGTCGGGGATCGAACCGCCAACCTCGCGATCAGTGGACAACCTGCTCTACCACCTGAGCCACAGCCGCCAGAAAAGACAAATCTGCCTGACTGAAAACAGCTCCAGAAGATTTTACTTTTCTTCCATAGACGCCAGCTTTTTAGCGACTGGTTGGTGCATCTTAACAAAGTTCTCACTGCTCCATACAACTGGGACGACCCACCTCTTCGTAATGTTGTGGGTGAAGCTTTAATCGTCGCATGTCATCGGTCAGACAACCATGCTGTCTTCTGTTCTGCAAAACCCGACCGGATGTAGTGGGACATCCTGGTATTTTTGGCATCCAACATTCAGCATGCTATGTATTGGGACGTACTGTACAGTCTGGTGCTATAGATGTTGGAGTAGACCCTTTGTTTACAGCCTTGACCGAACCATGTTGAGGCAACGTTCCCTGCAGATCAGCCTCAACATCCTGACCACTGACAGGTGAGGTGAATAGCATTGATCATATTGGTACTATGTTGTGTTCTGATGGAAAACCTTGATCAGACTTAGACACCCAAATAAACATCGTCCCACAACAAACACACTCCCTCATGCTGATGGAAATCCCAAATGCCACTGGATGAAAATGCACCCCACCACATGGAAACAACACCAACCAATCAGGAACATGTGGAGGAACATGGCAATGGTCCAACATGTTGATGTGACCTCCAGACTTCCTACAGCCCATTCTGATCAAGCATCAACAGGATGCAGTGGAACCAGTTTGATTGACAGAGGCCCCACTGCACAAGCCAGAGTACCCAAAGGATCCAGTGGTTCCAGACCCCATAGGACCCCCTGAGAGGTCCTCTGGTCCAATGGTTCAGAGCATTAAGGGGGACCAACATGATATTAGGCAGGTGGTAATAAAGTTATGCCTTATCTGTATGTACCCACTGGTGTTTCTCTTTCTATTGTTTCTCAAGAACCTCTCATCCAAACTACTTCCCACTTGATGCTGTACTTCCTCGGCTTCCCAGCGTCACACCTGCCAAGTATGAAGTAGACTGAATGAGCGTTTTTAAAGTTACGCTACGCAATTTAGCAACTAGCTGATGAGCACACTGAAGCATTTAGTGGGCAACGAGTCGGACTTTTCAAACCTCAAAGTAGAGCTTAAAGCATCCAGTTGAAAGCTAATGCTACTCCGCATATGCTGGATGAGTAAATATACAACATGATTGACTTTACAGGGTGTTGTAACATTGAAGTCCCTCTTCGGTCCTTGATTGAACCCTTAGAAGACTCATCTCTGTGTGTCAGAGTGTTTTTTAAACCTGAACTGCCCTAAAACACCTCAGATGTAACTCCACATGCCTCCATCCTTTATCTCCACACCAGCTCGCCCGCAACCCTCGTCACTCACTTCAAAACCAGTAACTCAGTGTTCAAACTGGAAACCAGTTCTGGAGACCAGCGATACAGAAAACCTCACGCTGAAGGTCTGATTGAGTCTCTGCAGTGACTCCCCTGTATGCAAGGAGAGGAGACGCAGCTTCTGAGCAGAACTTTAATTCGCACTGTTTCTCCAAAGTGCTCCGTCGATCTACGAAACTCAATCTGTGTTTGTGAGACGGTCATCGTAGCAAAAAAAAACACCATATGGACGCGTTAACAAGGCAGGAAGACCTTGATTCTCACCACAGGGAGCCTTAAATGTTGTTTCTGCAGCTTGCTTCACCATCCCCGAACGGCCTGAAAAACTATTTACGTCGGCTTAAGTCACACTTTGCAACGATCGGAGGCTGAGCGCTCCTCGAAGACGTCCACGAAGCTTGTGTTCTGGTTTAATTTGTTGCAGAATACGACCTTATTTTTACACCACGGTCCCGACTAATGCAGGTTTAAATGTACAGATGAGCTCCTGTGCACGTTTTCCTCCTCCGTCCTCGCCGTCAGGGTGTAATTCCACGTCGCACCGAGTGTTAATACCTCAGCTGTCATCACAAAATCCCACGTCTCCTGCCCCGGGGCCCCTCTCCACCCCCCTTTCAGATCAGAGGTTACCGCACCTCTATCCCTTCACCCCTTTTGATAAAGACAACTATTAGCGGAAAAAAAAAGAGGCAGCCAGACAGACTGACAAACAGACAGTTATACAGATAGATGCTTTCCATTTTCCCCGGAGACCGACGCCGCGCCGCACACCGACAGGCGCACAGGGGGATTATTTGGGAAAATTCCAGGGCATTTGTTCCAGAGTGGCACCGCGGGCCTCTGAACACCGGCGATTCAGCTAATGTCACTGTGTGAAAGCATCAATCTGTCAACAAAACCCTACTTTGCGGGTCAAAAGGCTTTCAGCATTGCGGCAAAACACGGCAGAGGTGGGGGGTGGGATGGGGGGGAGAAAAAGCCACAACAACTCCACGAGAGAAAGAGGGCCTCGAGTGGAGACTGAAAAGAGAAAATTGTTACCATTACCTCGGAAAAGGCGAAGAAAGTACAGAGGAGGAGGGGAAAAGAAATCCTCCACGAGAAGGAATAATCAAGATGGGTATTTTTTCCACCGGATACCACTGCTCCCTTGCATTATCAAAATTGATCGCGCCTATAATTTTACAGGGGGAGGAAGAAAGAGGTACGGAAGGCCCCATTGTTGGGCCGGAACATATCAAACACGGTGATATTGTAGCAGTTAAGTGGCAATTTTTGCTGGGTGCAAGCGGATTTTTATTTGTTCCCGGGCAGAATGATGCCGTTCTCTGCTGTTTTTAGTGGCTTTAACCGGTGAGGGGGGACTCGAGGAGATGATCGCAGCCACATAAACCACTCTTTTACGTTTTTACGCAGCACCTGAACTGTTCCTCTTTCGATTCGGAGCGTCCACGCTGACCTCCTTCACATTTAAATATGGTCACTGCAGGGCTGTTCAAACACCTCATGGCCTCTAAATCACCCAGTCAATACTTCTGGGTGCTGATAATTATCATCATACGTCTGTTTTTCCTGTAGATCAGTTTTATTGTGTGCAAAGCAAAGGGGAAGTGCGTGTAAGTTGTTGTGGAAAATTGCTATAATTGTTAAAAAATACTTGGTTGGATATGAAAAGTATCCCCACCCCTTGGAAGTTTTCCCTTATTTTTGCTCTTGAACATTGAATCTTGGTCAATTTGATTCGGAATTTTTGACAAAAAGACACTTTAATGTCAAAGTTTAAACACATATCTACAAAATCATGTCAATTAATTAAAAATAACTGGTGGGGGATGATGCCTGAGGATCATCTGAGAGCAGTGAATGTGTCTCAAGTGGTTGCAGTATAAAGACACCTCTATCTGGAAGGTCCAGTCACTGGTAAATCCCTCCTGGGTGTAGCTACACCATGAGGACAAAAGAACACTCCATCAAGTCTGTGAAAAGGTTATTGAAAGGCACAAGCCAGTGGAAGGATGCGAGAACATTTCCAAGTCACTGAATATCTGGAGTAGTTAAATCCATCATTATGAAATGGGAGGAATGTAGCACATGCATTAATCTGCCTGGAGCAGGACGTCCTCAAAAACGGAGTGACTGTGCAAGAAGGAGACCAGTGAGGGAGGCCACCAAGACTCCTATGACTCCTCTGAAGAAGTTACAAGCTGCAGCGGCTCAGATGCAAGAGACTGTGCACACAAAGAGTGACATAAAGAAAGCCACTACTCAGAAAATAATTACACATCTCAATTAGAATTCACCAGAAAGCATGTGGGAGGCTCTGAAGTCACCTGGAAGAAGGTTCTTTGGTCTGATGAGCTTTTTGATCATCAAACTAGATGCTCTGTTTGGCAGACATCAAACACTGCATATCATCACAAACACACCATCCCTTCTGTGAGGCACGGTGGAGGCAGCATCATGATGTGAAGCACGGTGGAGGCAGCATCATGATGTGAACATGGAGGTGGCAGCATTATAATGAGAAGCATGGTGGTGGCAGCATCATGATATGAAGCATGGCGGTGGCAGCATCATGATGTGAAGCATGGTGGTGGCAACATCATTACATGAAGCATGGTGGTGGCAGCATCATGATATGAAGCACGGTGGTGGCAGCATCATGATGTGAAGCATGGTGGTGGCAGCATCATGATGTGAAGCATGGTGGTGGCAGCATCATGATGTGAAGCATGGTGGTGGCAGCATCATGGTGTGAACATGGAGGTGGCAGCATCATGATGTGAAGCATGGTGGTGGCAACATCATTACATGAAGCATGGTGGTGGCAGCATCATGATATGAAGCACGGTGGTGGCAGCATCATGATATGAAGCACGGTGGTGGCAGCATCATGATGTGAAGCATGGTGGTGGCAGCATCATGATGTGAAGCATGGTGGTGGCAACATCATTACATGAAGCATGGTGGTGGCAGCATCATGGTGTGAACATGGAGGTGGCAGCATCATGATGTGAAGCATGGTGGTGGCAGCATCATGATGTGAAGCATGGTGGTGGCAACATCATGGTGTGAACATGGAGGTGGCAGCATCATGATATGAAGCACGGTGGTGGCAGCATCATGATGTGAAGCATGGTGGTGGCAGCATCATTATATGGGGATGCTTCTCTACAGCAGGCCCTGGAAGGCCTGTAAAGGTAGGGGGTAAAATGAATGCAGCAAAGCAAGACACTGACTCAAAGCAAACAGCCAAAGCTAAACAGAAACAGTTTAAAGACAACAAGGTAAACGTTCTGGAGCGACTGAGTCAGAACCCAGACCTCAGTCCAACTGAGAATTTATTGAATTTATTAAATTCTTCTCAAGACAGCCACGAGGATGAATACCTTTCATGAACACTGTTTTTTATACAATATGAAGAATAACAGAGTTCTTCCATCACAAATGTAACAGGCATTATAGCAAACAAACAGTCATAAATTCCTTTTCGTTGGACGTCAAACCTCTGACTTCTGTCCTCTTATGTGACCTTCACACAAACAGCCGAGCTAACCCTAAACTGAAAGTGAACAAATAGATTTAACATATAAATAAATCTCACAGAGGACACAAGAGGAGACAAAACAAGAGAGATGACATCAGCTAAAGAAACAAAGACATAATCGTCGATGTGACATGCACATGAACCCATGTGCAAACACACACCTCTCTGCCCTCCCGAGGTACACTATCTGCAGCAGGAAGTCCCACGCAGGCACTTCCTGTTGGTCCCAGGAACAATGGCTATTGTCGCAGAGCGCGCCACTCCGATACGCCGTGACCTCACCTCCACGCCTCAGCTGACAATAAATCCTCCACCTTTAAATGGAGCGGGCGATGATAGATTAACAAGGTAACGGCGCCGAAGGCATAAAAAAACAACATCTGGGTTAAAAATGGTTGAACGCGTCGGACGGGGGGGAGAAAAGCTTGTTTGTTTCAACCCATATTTTCCTAAAATTGTTCACGGCGTTTCCAATTAAGCGGCAAACTCTCCGTGCCAGACTCCAGGTCAGGCAAGGCTCAAAGACAAAGCAGTCAGTCTGACGCCCGAACACTGGGCTGAAGTGTTTCAGATGCCTCACATATCTAATAAGACGTCCACAGTCCGACCTCCAAGAGAGACGAGTTCATCCAGTCTGAGTTACTTTAACCCTCACTCACAGACGAACCTCCACAGATTAGAAAGCTTCTGATCAGCCCAGGATGTCTGTGGGGACACTGTGCATTGATTCACCAGTTCAGTCCCAGTGCAGGACACAGTGGTCCCATTATGCAGTAAGTGACACTTGAAAATGGGCAGACTGGGTTTAAGATAAGTGCATCGGTAAGTTTTGGCTGCCTTCGTCTGAACTGTAAAACTTTGCAACAACTTCCTGTTTAGGCATTAGTAGTAATAAGTCCACTGCTCACAGAGTTTGGATGTTTTAAAATATATTTTTTTGATCTACTTCACCCGCTAAAAAATACAAAATAATTCAACACACCTATTCCCACCAAAAACTTAAATGCACGGTTGCAAGATTTTAAAAAAGTCTTTCAAATTTTACATTTTTTAACATAATTTATATGTAATATTTTCATGTTTTAGGTTATATTTATTTTTAAATGTATTCATCATATTTTTTATTTTATATTCATTTATTTATTAATACTTTTCTATTTTCTATTTTCATATTTTTTAATATTTTAATGGGTTGGGTTGACATACTGATGTTAGTAACTGCATCAAATTAATACTGTCTGTAATTTAAACTCAAATTTCTCTGTTAGTTGATTTATGACTAAACTCAAAATGAGGTGACTGAATTAAAATGGCTTGATAACTTCATTTTTTTCGCCTTCAGGTCAGGATTTTGCTGCAACTTAACTTTTTTAATTTGCTGATTTGAAAACTAATCTTCATAGTTATAATGAATAAGTAACACAACACTTAAAAACTACTTTTATACAAAGTGGACTTTTGTTTTTGTGAGTAATCAACTTTAAGACTTGTGTTTCTGCTTCTAAAAATTACATAATTGATAGCTGAATATTTTGTGCAATATGAACATGATGTCTGACAATTCAATTAGTTTCAGTAAATTGTACCGAATGGTGGTGGCAGTATCATGATGTGAGGCATGGTGGTGGCAGTATCATGATGTGAAGCATGGAGGTGGCGGCATCATGATGTGAAGCATGGTGGTGGCAGTATCATGATGTGAAGCATGGTGGTGGCAGCATCATGATGTGAAGCATGGTGGTGACAGCATTATGATGAGAAGCACGGTGGTGACACCATCATGATGTGAAGCATGGTGGTGACACCATCATGATGTGAAGCATGGTGGTGGCAGCATCATGATGTGAAGCATGGTGGTGGCAGCATCATGATGTGAAGCATGGTGGTGGCAGTATCATGATGTGAAGCATGGTGGTGGCAGTATCATGATGTGAAGCATGGTGGTGGCAGTATCATGATGTGAAGCATGGTGGTGGCAGCATCATGATGTGAAGCACGGTGGTGACACCATCATGATGTGAAGCACGGTGGTGACACCATCATGATGTGAAGCATGGTGGTGACACCATCATGATGTGAAGCATGGTGGTGACACCATCATGATGTGAAGCATGGTGGTGGCAGCATCATGATGTGAAGCATGGTGGTGGCAGCATCATTACGTGAAGCACGGTGGTGGCAGCATCATGATGTGAAGCATGGTGGTGACAGCATTATGATGAGAAGCACGGTGGTGACACCATCATGATGTGAAGCATGGTGGTGGCAGCATCATGATGTGAAGCATGGTGGTGGCAGCATCATGATGTGAAGCATGGTGGTGGCAGCATTATGATGAGAAGCATGGTGGTGGCAGCATTATGATGAGAAGCATGGTGGTGGCAGCATCATGATGTGAAGCACGGTGGTGGTAGTATCATGATTTGAAGCATGGTGGTGACAGCATCATGATGAGAAGCATGGTGGTGGCAGCATCATTGCATGGGGATGGTTCTCTGCAGCAGGCCCTGGAAGGCTTGTAAAAGTAGAAATCCTGGAGGACGACTTGATGCAGTCTGCAGGAGAACCTTGAGTGTGATAAACGGCACAATTCAGAGGTTTAAACTTCCGTTTGTATTATAAAATGGACAGAGGAGATCCAGATACTGGGAAAGACAGAGCTTTGGATTCATTAATCAGCTGATGACACGGCTCCAGCGGTCTTAGTGGAGGGGGGACATAATGGAACACAACCCGGCTCCCTCACCTTATGTTCAGCACGGTCCTCCAGGGTTCCAGAGCTGTTTTTTTCTCTATTTGACACAGCGGATGTCTGTGTTTCAGCATCCCTTCGTCCCCATCTGTACCGAGCAGCTGCCGTCAGGATGCTTCTGGGGATTAACCGCCTCTCTCAAGCACAGTCTGCCTCCCCCCCCCCCCCCCCCCCCCCCCCCCCCCCCCCCCCCCCCCCCCCCCCCCCCACCATTCACGTCTTCTTCACCTTTGCACCTTCTTCAGTTCCACCCTCTTCCATTATTTCATCTCATTGCCCCCATTTGTCTCCACCCACGTATTCTAAAGTGCCAATTGTTGTTCAGCATCACGTCTGCCCGGATGTTGGAACCCATTCGGCTGCATCTGAGACCACACCGGCTGCATTTAACATGTGGTTTTGATCTTTGAAGCTGTGCTTATCAATGTCTTTACTGGTTAAATGTTGGTGTAATCTGAAATGTATACCAACCAGCAGTGAATCATCACCCAGCTCTCATGTATGGAGAGATTTTTAGCGTCTTTAGGCTCATTGTTTTGGTTTTATAGCAGCATATCGGCAAGAAAGCTCAGATAAACGCGATGCATTACTTGTTCACCAGTAGGCAAATCAACTTCTATAGTGAATCAACTCACTTCACGAATACGAGCTACTTTTTATTTCACAGCTCTATGGTCCCCTAATTGTTTTTGCCCCACTCTTTGTCAATGAAAACTAATGCAGTGCCTCTTTGGAACACCTCAAGGGAAACATATGGTACCTTTCCACTTCAGGAACTCCACCAGGGACAAGGTGGCGCGAACGTTTACCAGAGCAGCTCCGTAACCGCCCCCTTTAGTCTTTTTGTTTAAATCATGGCGCACGATCCAATGGCTTTGGCGTTTTTTAAGTTGAAGCTACTGGACACACCTCCAACTCTACAGGCAAGCAGGAAATGGAATTCAACAGTATTCGTACATCAAAATAAAAGTGGCAAACATGCACCGATCAGCCTCAACGTCATGACCGCTAACAGGCGAAGTGGATAACATGGATCATATTGGTACTATGTGGTGTTCTGATGGAAAACCTTGATCAGACTTAGACACCCAAATAAACATCGTCCAAGAACAAATGCAAATGGAAATCCCAAATGTCACTGGATGAAAATTCACCCCACCACATGGCAACGACATCAACCAATCAGGAACATGTGGAGGAACATGACCTCCAAACTACCTAGAGCCCAAGCATCAACAGGATGCGGTGGAACCAGTTGGATTGGAGGCCCCACTGGACAAGCTGGATCCATTGGTCCTGGTTCCAGACCCCCATAGGACACCCTGAGAGGTCCTCTTGTCCATTCCCAGTGGTTCAGAGCATTAAGGGGGACCAACACGATATTAGCGGCCTGATCCTTATGTACCCACCAGTGTTTCTCTTTGCACTGTTTCTCAACAACCTCTTATCCAAACTACTTCCTGCTTGACGCTGCACTTCCTCGGCTTCCCGGCGTCACACCTGCCAAGTATGAAGTCGACTGAATGAGCGGTTGTCAAGAAGGGTGAAGAACAGACACACACACACACACACACACACAGACGCATTTATTCATTTATATATATGGAAGATTTGCTGAAGATGGACCCGGCCAAGACAATCCAACCCTGCGACCGGAACAGGATCATACATGGTGCGAGTGTTGCTTTTCCAGTGCAGACGCTAACTCGCTAACTGCTAACTGGAGCTGCACGTATCTTTATGTTTACCAGGGATGAGATTAAATGCGAGGTTCAGCGTGTGGACGGGACTGTTTGTGACAACAGCTCCGCGTGACAGGAGACGAAGGAGCAAATTGTGCATGTGCGTCGCGTTAGTAAGCATGGCTCGGGGGGTGAGTGAGTTTTATCCCACTGTCAGGGAGAATGTGTCAGATTTGGACTCCTTTGTTCCCTGTCGCCGGAGTGTGTGTGTGTGTGTGTGTGTGTGTGTGTGTGTGTGTTTGCCTGCCATCCCTGTCGGCTTTAGTTATTAGTCACTGGCTCTGTCGAGAGGCGCCTTTTTTCCCCCTCCCAAATAGTTTGGAAGCCATAAATCCATAAGCAGACAGTTGTAAGCTGGTGACCAAATACAGACATATATTAGGCATTCCCCTGGATCCAGCAAGCTGCTTGATGGCACCTAAATGCAATCATATCCTTTCTCACAAATCCCTCAGCGCTTTCACATTCTCCCTTCACCGCCGCTGATAGACTATTAAGATACAGATGCTACTGTGTGCACACTGCGCCCAGATAATTCCCATGTACGCCATATGTCTTCCATTAAATTCTGATGCGCCGCGTCTTCTTCTGAAGTGTTGATAAGACGTTTTCGAGTGGAAATGCGCCGAGCGTCAGCGCAGTGTTGGGGGGGGGGAAGAAAGAAAAAGAAAGCTGGAAGGGCCGCGAAAGGAAAAAAGCAGAATGGAACAGAAAAACTGAGTGAGCACATTTTGAAATGGACGCTTAGGTGGGCTTCACCGAGGCTGTGTGAGAGCGAGAGCCGCCCCGACTGTAAACCCTTTGAAATAATTACACTCCTATTACTGTAATTGAGTTGGAGAATAATACCAAATGCTTCAATAATACCAGATTATGAATTCATTATGATATGCTGTAATAATGCTGGCCAGATGCTGCTGTTTTGTCTGGCCGGCGCATGAATCTAATCCAAACTGGACATCTGACAATGGAGGTTTTCATAACCCCCAGATGACTTTGAGCAGGTTTCTAGATTGGATTCATTTGCAAAAATACTAATTAAACATGAAAAACACAGGAAATCAAAGCTGGCTGCAGCAAAAGGCGCTCGGTCCTATTTGCATACGTATAAATGAGCCTCTGTTGAACCACCTACGGATTGATTCTCACTGCATGTGTGTTTACATGTAACATCACCGACTCTGTTCTGGAGCTGCTGGAACTCTGTTATCTCTGTTTATCCACTTAATGTTTCATCCATTTGAAAGGAAAGTTCACAGACTAGAATGAAACAGGTCATCAAAGTCTCCGTCGATGCACTATTGCAATCAGTCATGTGTCAGTTCCAGTGTCTAGTTTGAGCTTTTGCAAATTTAAATCTTTTTTTTTTTGGAAACATTTTATTTATGACATTTTTTTAAGGAGCATTTACAGAACAAGGAGCAGGGGAACCATATTAACAACATGATTAATACTGACAAGAAAGAGAGTTAAAAATAAATAAAATGATAATTTAAAAAAAAATAAAAAAGGAGAATAATAATAAAACAAATTAAAAAATATAAAATGATAATTACAAAATAAATAAAAAATATTTTAACAAACGAGAATTGTAATAAAATAAATTAAAAAATAAATAAAATGATAAATAAAAAAAATAAGTAAAAAAATAAAAAATACTTTAACACAGGAGTTTAATAATAAAATAAATTTATAAATAAATAAAATTACAATTAAAAATAAATAAGTAAATAAATAAAAATATTTTCAAAAAGGAGAATAATGATTAAACAAATTTAAAAATAAATAAAATGACAATTAAAAAATAAATAAGTAAATAAATAAAAAATATTTTAACAAAGAATAATAATAAAATAAATAAAAAAATAAATAAAATGATATTTAAAAAAATAAACAAGTGAATAAAAAATATTTTAACAAAGAATAATAATAAAATAAATTCTAAAAAACAAAAAAACAAACAAAAATAGAAAATAAAATAAGGATGGGTTGGAGGTTGTGCCTCGGAATGAATTGCAAGTCTGAGCATCACAGTAACAGGATGTAAGTTTAAATCATATTTTTATGACTAAATAAAACATCCATCAGTATAAAACAACACACGGATAACTGCACTGTAAAAAAAATCTTTCAAAATAGTTTAAATCTGGCAGTAAAAACAAATAATAAAAGATAATACAAAAAATATTTTGTTTTTAAAAACCCAGTGAACTACTTTAATGTTCAAAAAGTGCAAAAATAACACCAAATACCTGGTAAATAATTCTGTTTTTAGATGATTTGAATTCAGTAAATAGTCTGATTTTACAGTGAAATACTTTAAAAGAAAAAAACAGCTTTTTGATGTTTAAATTCTGAACATTTTGGGCAGTTTTTTTAGATTTAAAATGTAAATTATTAATTTTAAAGTTATTTAATTAATTTTTTAAAAATTGGCAAAATTTGTAAAACAGCTTTAAAAAATGATTTACTATTTTTCAGTCTTTAACATGGATAATTTTTTAACAGCAAATATAAATAAAATGATGATATATTTGCTTATTTAAAGTAAGAAAACTGTAAGAAGTAGTTCAGATTTACACTGTAAATGAACAAATTAGTATTTATATATAAACATACAGAATTTAATATGTTTTTTTTTAATGGTGAACAAGTAAATTAATATTTTTTTCTGTGATTTATTATTATTACTATATTATTATTGTTTACTTCAACAAAAAATGGAAAAATCTGAGAATTGTTTTTAAAAAGTTGCAGGTGAAATGTGTTTTTACAGTGTAGCTTACTAATAACACCAGACTGACCCGTTGATAGGGTGAAAACCGGACTGTTTTTGACACTTCTGCATTAAATTAAATCCAATTAATCATCATTTTATCATCGATAAAACAAAACATAAAAGTCACAGAAGCCTTTGGTAGAAGCTGGACTGTAAATGAAGCAGCTGCTGTTCTTGTGCAAACACACTTCCTCAAACTGCCCTCTGAGTTCATCATGATGAGCTGAGTGTGCAGCTTCGTAGCACCTCATCCTAACACCAATAGGAGAAGTCCTCTTCTCGTCGGCCTGCAGACACTCAGAGGTTCTCTGGAGCAGGAAGCGCCGCCTTGACCTCCGCTTCCTCCATTGCGCCTTGTTTATGTTCCAACGACTTCCTGCATGCTCTCCGTCGTTTCTCAGGCTGGGAACAGCTCGGCCGGGCGGACGGACGCTTCATGATTTGCTCGTCTGGCCTCATACATGCAGAAACGGCCGATGAGAGCTGAGAGCTGCTTCCTACTGGGGCTGTAATGGCGGCCTGCAGTCACTAGAGGGGGGTTAAGGCTGAGCTTTGTGAGCCGGGAGCGACTGTTTGCATGACAGGAGGTAAGATTATTGACATGTTTCACGGATGATCCCTCCTCTGGGTGCAGTAACGCTGGTGTTTAAGCTAAACGGCTCATTCAGACACAGACATGAGGAGGAATTCAGTGCTTTTATTTGAATTTGTACCGACTGGTGCTGCTTTTCTTGCAGTTTCCTTCATAATACGTTTCAATAAATCAACAGGAATCTGTGAGTGGACGCATGTTTAGGTTTAAATAGCAGAGGTTTGGCACCAGGTTGACTCTGAAGGACACACAGGACGAACAAGTTTAGCTAAAACTGAGATTAAACATAATGTTAAACCCAAAAAATCACATTAAAAACAAGGTAGAAATGATAAATAAGAGCAGCTTCTTTGGGCTGTTTCAGGGTCACTGCTTTCCTGCTGCAGGAGTGAGAAGGTGTGAGATGTTTGGATGGTCAGGAGTGATGCAGTGTTTTCCTATCAGCTGTCAGAGGGACTTACAGGAGTTTATGAATGACTCTAGATCTGAGGTCGATTAGAAAAAAGGCCTGAGCCGGATAAAGCTGGAGCTGCCTGTCGACCCTTTGAAGCCCAATTTGTTGCTTCTGTCGCCTTTAAACTCACCGTAGGTTCATTTTTCACTGCTCTATAAAGTCTTACAGCCTCTATGGAGGCAGAAAAACTGGGATTCTGTCAGTTTTTACAGTTTTATTCTGAAAAATGGTGGAATTTTGCTGATTTTTCAAATATAATACACCTTTCAAACCTTGCAGTGATGGGCTCTCTGGGGTTTCTCCATTAGAAATCTTTTTTTAAAATTTTCTTCTGCTTCTTCTTTTGCCTTATTTACATAATCATATAGTGATTTTAAAACTATACTAAAAAAATAAAAATATATGTTTTAAAAAATATTTTTAACAGTAATTTCTGGAATAATTTACTCTTATTTTACAGATTTTCCACGTTAACTCTTAAAAAAAAAACAAGCAAATAAATAAAAACAAAGTCCACATCAGAAATCTGTAGTCATTCGTCCTTTTACAGCGTTTCACTTTAAAATCACACTATTTTTTCTGTATTTAAATCAGCAAAAGACTAATTTCTGACAGACATTTGCTGCTATTTAAACGGCAAAATTTACATGTTAATGATTTACAAATAGAAATTCTTTTCCCTGCAAACTTCCACCATCTTTACAGCATTTAAACCAGTAAAATGTTATAATATAATATGATTTTATAAATATTTGCCCTTATCTGAAAGAAAAAATATGTATATTAAGTCTTAAAATATAGTGAATATTTTTTAAGTATTTTACAGATTTCATTTTATGTTCTGTTAAATTAATTTTTAAATAAATGTTAAATAAATCACAGGAAAAAATATTTATTTATATGTTTTACAGTGTGGGAGAATAAAATGTCACAGTATTTAAATCAGCTAAAAATTTTGATTTTTAAATTATTATTATTATTAATATTATTTTACCGTTATTATTATTATTATTATATTACTTTTATTATTATTGTTATATTATTATTATTATTATTGTCATTATTACACAGTTGTTATATGTTATTATATTCCACTGTTTTTCATATATTTTATTTCGGCTTTGCTGCCAGATTTTTACCATTTTTATGATTTTTATTGTTATTTTTTTACCATGAGCACAACAAGCTGCAGACATCCGGTTCAAACATCTGGTTCAAACATGCCCGGCTGAATTCTTCCAGTGTGAAAACTTGTGTTGTGTAGTTTTACAGAGTTTAACCTGAGCTGTGGGTGAGCTGGTGTTTGGTATAGAGTCACATTTAAGACGCTATTAATAAGAACTGGGTTATTTTTTGTTTGGAAAACTGTATTCTGTGGAGTAAAAAGAGGATTCTTGCTTTGTGATCTTTGGTTTCGGGCCGTAACGACGTCCAGTCTTCAGTTTTCAGTTCGTTCATGGGCCTCATAGTGTCACAGCAGCAGGTTGAAGAGCAGCCGAGAATAAAGATCTCCATCATCTCAACGAGTTAAATGATATTAATCCCAGCAAAAGCTAAAGGACCACATCTCCTGAGCAGCTAATTGGAGTCATGTAAATCCACTTGATCCCTGAGCAGGTCAAGCTGCTTCCTCTCTGGATCGACTTGTTTGTTTCTGAGACGCTCGTCTTTAAGAAACTGAAGTCCTTCAGCGTTCAGATGTTTTGATCCTGAAGGAGACGTGAAGAAGGCGTCTCCACTGGACGGACGGCTGCAGCTCTTTGACTGGGAACCGGTTGGGTCTTCATTAAAGCTGGTTCTGTGGAGCCGGCGGCTGCAGAATGGGGGGCGAGGACCCTTCCCTGTTACCCCAGCAGGGTATCATTTGGCCAGACTCTTAAGCTTCACACCCCAGGGGTCTGGAACAAGCTGCCAAACCCCGAGAAGGTATCTGTACTACAAGCTATACTCAAAGCAGCGACAGGCGAGGAGCAGAACACGCTCAGTGTGAGTGCATGAGCCTTTTGTTCTCAGTAATGGCATCAAAGAGCTGCTGCAAAGCTTCAGACCAAACATTTGCCAGAGAAACTCATGAATCACCTCACAACATGGAATTCTGCAGTCTCTAATATGATTAGTGTTTACATGAGGTGTCATTTTCCTCCTGTAGTGAATGAAATGTGTCGTTGTTCCAGCTGATATGAAGTTACATGGACTCATAAGGATCTTTGGGGGAAACGTCTGAGAGGTCAGGAATGGATCTAAATGACAACAAACACACAGTGGACGGCTGTGGCTCAGGTGGTAGAGCGGGTTGTCCACTGATCATGAGGTTGGTGGTTCGATCCCCGGCCCCTCCGAAGTGTCCTTGGGTAAGACACTGAACCTGAAGTTGCTCCCAATGGTAGATTAGCGCCTTGCATGGAAGCTCTGTCACCATTGATGTGTGAATGGGTGAATGAGAAACACATTGTAAAGCGCTTTGGAACCACTAAGGTACAGAAAGGCGCTATGTAAGTACAGACTATTTAACATTTACAGTGACAACCACAAACTACATGGTCTTTAAGGACATTAGAAGTTTCTAGGATCCAGGTTTGGATTTAAAATGTCAAAACTGACTTTTCCCAAAACAAACCCAGACGAGGGAACTCTTGCAACCAAATGTGCTCTGGGGAAAAACTGATTAGAAGATGAATATAGCACGGCTAATACATGGCTAGCTTCATAAATCGGAGAGAGACACACTATAAACACCTAACAGGAACAACACTCTGACCACCTGCCTAATGTTGTGTTGGTCCCCCTTAAAAATGCTCTGAACCTTTGGACCAGAGGACCTCTCAGGGGGTCCTATGGGGTCTGGAACCACTGGATCCTTTGGCTACTCTGGCTTGTCCAGTGGGGCCTCTGTCAATCCAACTGGTTCCACTGCATCCTGTTGATGCTTGATCAGAATGGGCTGTAGGAAGTCTGGAGGTCACATCAACATGTTGGACCATTGTCATGTTCCTCCACATGTTCCTGATTGGTTGATGTTGTTTCCATGTGGTGGGGGGCATTTTCATCCAGTAACATTTGGGATTTCCAATGTGTTTGTTGTGGGACGATGTTTATTTGGGTGTCTAAGTCTGATCAAGGTTCTCCATCAGAACACCACATAGAACCAATAAGATCCATGTTATTCACTTCACCTGTCAGTGGTTTTAATGTTGCGGCTGTTTGTTGCATTTCTTACATAGAAATGATGCATATTAACGCACTTATAAACCAATAGCAGGCATTTAATCAGCTCAGAGGAAAGACTCCCACAAACAGCTGGAAGCGGCAAACTGAACTTCACGTCTTGTCGAAACCCAAACACTGGTGCTGACATATGGAAAAAGCCTCGGACAGCATGTTTACATTAAAATAAAGCAATATTACAGTCAGACGTCATAAAAGAACACATCAGCATTTATAAAGAGACGGATCATTTCAGATTATTTCAGTTTTGGACTGTTTTTTCTGAACAGTTAACATGTTAATTAAATAGTCGTTATTATTGGCAGTTCAACAAAACAGGAGAAATCTGCAAAATACTCATGAATTCCAGTTTGTTTTTAAAAATTCTAGCTCTGTTCCAGCCTTCAGGGAGCGACTGTGGCTGAACCGAAGTGAAACAACAGATTTGAATTGAATTGGGAAAAATCACAGGCACACACACACATCCTCACACACACACATCCTCACACACACACACACTCGGACGGGGAGCTGCTCCCTGAGCTACCGAGCTGCTAAACACTGAGGAGAGGAGGCCGCATTCGGAGTGACGTCCCCGTTATTGCTCTTGACATTTGTGCATCGTCCAGGCGCATATGTGCAGTAAAAGCCTCACCTAGGGGAGGCAGTGCACGAGTGTGTGTGTGTGTGTGTGTGTGTGTGTGTGTGCTGATGAGCTAAGCGCAGCTGAGGACAGACACTGAATGAATAATAAAGTGTGTCAAACCTGACCTATGTGGTCACTCTCTATCCAGGCTCTCCCCGGTTTGACCGCCACCCCCAGCCTCCCCCCAGCCTCCCCCCAACACCAAGACGACGCCCCCCGTGCGAGCTAACTTTAGACGCCCGTGACGGCCTTTGTTTTCCAGCTGCAACGTACAGCAACTGTTGAACTGTGAAAGGGAATTGGACGGGGATCAAGCATATAATATAGTTTTGACAGCCTTTGAAGCGCATCCGCTCTGCCCCCCACGCTTCTGCTGATTGCCCCTGAGCCCTTTTCCCTCCCCGCGCAGGCATAATGTGGCATTTACAAGGTACAGTGGGCAGCAAAACGCACATTAGAAACAAGTGAGCCTGCATGGGAGGAGGGCAGAGGTACAGTGAGCGAGGCGGAGGGTGAATCATTTTGTAAGGCTGAGTGACGCCGTAGTAAATAAGAAGCTCAGTAAACAATGATGTGGAGCTGGTGACCGCCATAAACCTACAGACACCCCCTGACTCCGCACCGGCACATGGAAGACGGGCTCTGCTGCATGCGCTGCAGACGGGGCTGTGCAGTCAGAGCTATTATGGACTGTAGAAATAAAGAAATAAATGAACAAATAAAAAATCTGCCCAAGAATAGATAAAATCTGGCAGCATGGGTGCTGGAGGCTGTGGACCAGTTAAACATTAAAACACTGTAGAAATGGTGAAAAAAAGGCAAATATCAGTAAAATAATGACATTTATAGCTCATTTAAATCCAGTAAAACAGTCTAAAAGAACAAGTAATAATTTGTAAAAATACAGATTGTTGAAGTCGACTTTACGTACATTTTTTAGTAGTTTTTTTTCTACAGTCAACTTGTAAATTTGTGCTTTTTACTGTGTTTTTACGATATATTCGGTGTAATTTAACAACCAATCTGTAAACTAACAGGTTAAACAATTATTTTAAAAAATAAGTCCTTAATATACAGAATTTTTCTTTCAAATTATAGCAAAAAATCTGTAAAATAATGACATTTTTAGTTGATTTAAATTCAGTAAAACAGTGTGATTTCATTGTGAAACAGTCTAAAAGAACAAATAATCAATTGTAAAATAATCAATTTTTGTTGATGTCGACTTTATGTACATTTTTAATAGTTTTTTCTACAGTCAACATGTAAATTTGTGATTTAAAATAAATAGTTTTTATGTTTAATTTAACAAACGGTCTGTAAAATAACAGGTTAAACAATTGTTTAAAAAAGTTAAATCTTTAACATACAGATTTATTTTTCAAATTAAGTTTTTAAATTAAAGTATTATTTATTTCTGATTTAAATACAGTACAAAAATGTGTAATTTTATTTTTTATTATTTATTTATTTATTATTTAATTTTATGGTCAAATGTAAAAGAAAAAATAATATATATAAATATTTTATATAACTTTTTCAGTCAACATGCAAGTCAATATATTTATGGATAATTTCTAATATTTTGAAAAAGAGAAAATCTGTAAACTACCAGTTTAAAGAATTATTTTCCACGTTTCAATCCTTAATATACTGAACATTTCTGTCAAATAAAGACAAATATCTGTGAAATAACAATATTTTCTGCTGATTTAAATGCAGTAAAATGTTTGTTAAAAAACAGATTGTTAATTTAGTTTTTTTTAACAGTTAGCATTTAAATTAATATGTTTTTCTGTGATTTTACTAATTAAAACTGGGAAATTCTGTAAATAACAAAACATTTTTCTAAATATTAAAGTTAAAATGGGTAAAGATTGGTCATTTTTCACAGTGTATAAAATAAAGTTTGCATATTGGACTTTATTCTTAGTAAAATGAGTTTAATTCTGTTTCAAAGAACTTGTGATGGAAGCTTGTTGAGAAACAATACGCGGTTAAAAAGCCACACAGGGGTTCAGATCCTCGTCGGCCCCCTCGGCCCCAAGCGGCGCTCCGACTGTGTTCCAGTTAATCAGCGTTTTGTGTCGCCGTCTCGATAATGGCACTCTACAATTCGGGTTCAGACGCTGCGTCAAACCAGCCACCTGCGTTTGCCACGAGCTCCACTTGTTTCAAGGTTGTTCGGTTTGTCGGCTGGTTGCGTGATTTTCAAGATGAGAGCTGTGGGAGCACAAACAGCCCATTCACTCTCCAGGCTCTTGTTGGGGTGAAATTCCTGCTGTGGTTTAATGGAAAGTTACCGACTTGTAGCACAAAGCAGCCCCGTGTTGTCGCCTGGTTAATAAGTGGAGCCTCTTGTCTTTGTATTTGCTAAATAGGTGCAAACAAACAAGGCACCTTTTCATGTCTCGTGCACGATTTGAAACACTGATGTCTCTGCAGCGTGGAAACAAGCTACTGTTTGCCATGTAAAGATGTAGTGGAGGTGATGATGAAGTTGCGTTTGCGTGTTGTAATCTGAGCTTTTCCGCTTCATGTTTTGGCAGCAGGTGTGGTCGTGCATGCTTGTGCGCATGAGTCCCTCCCGTTGAAACTATCAGTGCTCCTCGCAGTCTTACACCACTTCACGTTTTCTCCACAACACAGGAGCTGATAACTGGATATTCTGCTTCTGGAAACTCTGGGAACCACGAGTAAACCAGCGGAGTGAAGGGCTCTGCTGGGATGATAATCTACAATAAGATCTTTAAGATAAGATGGAGCTGGTCGTTAACAGTTTTATAGGTTAAGAGCAGGATTTTAGAGTCTATCCTGGATATTACAGGGAGCCAATGAAGAGAAATGTGAACTCTGGCTGCAGCATTTTGTATCAGCTGGAGGTTTTTAAGAGAGTTACTGGGACATCCTGATAATAACGGATTGCAATAGTCCAGCCTAGAAGTTATAAATGCACGGACTAGTTTCTCAGCATTACTATGAGACATGATAAAAGAATGCCATCCTGCAGACTTGCTTTATTTGTAAGCTCATATCGACATATCCTGATCAAGAATAACTCCGAGGCTTTTTACGGTAGAACTGGAGGCTGAGGCAGCGCCATCTAGAGGAACTATCAGCTTAGATTATCTCCATAGATAAATATAACAGGGTGTCATCTGCGTAACGGCGGACGTTTATGCAGTGCTTCCTAATAATATCGCCCAAGGGGAGCATGTACAGAGTAAATAATATTGGTCCCAACACGGAACCCTGTGGAACTCCAGAACTGATTAAAACCAGTTTAGCGTTCCAGTCTGTGTAATAAGTGATCAGCTGGATCAAATGCAGCACTGAGATCCAGCAGAGCAAGTATAGAATCTAGTCCACTGTCTGAGGCTGTTAGAGCAGTGGTTCTCAACTGGTGGGTCGGGACCCGAAAGTGGGTCACAAAGCCATTTTTAGAGGGTCGCAGAAGCATGACCCCCCCAATAAGTAGTGGTATAAAGTCTTTTATTTTAAAAGACGTGTTTCTTATGACCCAGTTTGCTTTCAATAGCAGGATATTTAGTGGTGGTGACACCAGTAGTTGCCCACTATTAACCTCTACATCTGTCTCTGCCAGCTTATTGGAGAAATTTACGCTAAAACGTCCCAAAAATATAAGAAAATGTGCTCAGAATCTGTCCAAATGGGCCAAAATATGTCGAAAAGCTTGGCAAAACGGTCCAAATATACCAAAATTAGCAAAAAAATAAGCCAGAATTTTCCTAAATTGTATCAAAATGTGTTGAGATGACACCCAAATACACCTTAATTTGTTAACAGGAACAGCAAACTTCAAAAATTTGGGTTGCAACCGTTATTAATAGACATAGTGGGTCCTGAGGCTGGAGATCATTGGTGACCTTCACCACTGCTGTCTCTGTACTGCGATGGATTCTAAACCCTGACTGAAACTCTTCAGACAAACCTTTTCCATGCAGATAATCACAAAATTGGCAGCAACAACTTTAGAAATGAAAGAGTGGTTGGATGTGGGCCTATAGTTGGATCCAGAGGAGGCTTTTAGAGTAGAGGAACCTTAAAAGCCTAATAAAAAAATGTAATTAAAGGTCCTTGAACAGTCTGGCTGGGATGGGGTCTAACAGTCAGTAAAACAAGCCTCAAAAACATAGAATTTAAAGACAAAGCATTTTATTTGCCTATTTTGTAAACTGTAGAAACGGCCAGTGTATTCATAATATTTTTAAATTTCTAGCTAAATAAACATATATATATCTTTTTTAAAATTGTCTTATCTCATCTGTCTTATCCTTAAGGCTGAACAAAGATTTTAAAAAATACAAAAAATGGGAACAAATTAAAATAATTAATATATCTTAAACCTATCCAGTAATTAAAATGCTTTCTCGTCCTCTAAATAGGTAAAACATCCCATTTCTGATCAGGCTTTGAGCTTCTATACACGGTCCATGTGTTTTCATATCAGCCAATCAGTGAGCGAGGTGTGACCGGTGCGGACCAATAGGAGAGCAGGAGGCGGGCTCTGCGAGATGCGCAAAGCAGTCGGCGGAGTTTTCCTTTTCGTTTATAACAGGAGGATTAACGAGGAGCGACAGATCGGTGAGTTTCCCGTTTCCAAACACACTTTACTGCCTTTAATGTGCCGGTAGATGTGTGTGAAAACAGCTCACCTGCAAACAGAACATGCACAGTGCGTGATTTGCTGCTTCCAAACACCCCCTAAAAAACACCAATTTAGGCTTCTAGTTAATATAATTAGTGAAACTACGAGCTGCACCTCTGCTCCACTTGTTGCCTCCAGCCTGGTTGGTTTATCAGAGCTGTTCTTTAAATGGCAGCTGCTCCATCACTCAGATCTGCTCCTTGAAAATGCATGAAATGTGCCATAAAGTGGTTTTTATAAGTCCCACTGCTGCTGCAGCTCCTGCTGGGAAAGGCAGAGAAATTAATCCTAATGCAAATATTTATGTCTTCAATCATTCTGAACATTCTCAACATGCTTTAAAAGTCACAGGCAAGCCACTGCAAACTCTAAACTACTGCACGTTTTGCATTCTTCCATACAGAAGTATTAATAATGACTGAAATAAGTAGAATAAAGTACATCAGGGTCGCTGCATGTGAACTCACCACCTCAGAGTCTCTTGAACCTTTCTAGGAATGATCTCTGGCATCTGAAACTGACATCTACTCATTTTAAAGCTGAGATTCCAACATCTTCATCATTTTTCGCCCAATGGACATCTTTAATAAACCTCTCGCCAGTTGGAAAATTGAAGGAGATGCCACTTTCAGACGTCCATATCTCTTCAAGTATACGTCCTGGAGTCTTCACATGTTCAGGAGATGTTCAGAAGTTTGTTGTGGATGGAGAGAATGCAGCAGATTCTGGAAATCAAGACTCATTTTTTTGCTTAAGACCTCTCGATTTTTAAATTGTGTATAAAATACGTAGCGTACAGCAGACGAGTGGACATGGAAAACGCAGCTACGGCCGCTTCCTCTTGAGCTAGTCGGTCTCTGATTGGTTGGTGGTGAGGGAAGCCAGTGTCTATAAGAGTGTGGGGAGGGTTTATAAAGCCTTAAAATATATATGTAAATAATATAAATATAAGGTCGCTACTTCGCAGATTTCGTCTGTCGCTTGGGGGTTCTGGAACCCAACCCCCGCCATAGACGAAGGATCACTGTGGATTCAATTATTGCTTGTTGCATCCGGTTTTAAAACATCAGCTTGGCTAAATGCCAAACTGGAGACTTCAAAGTGGTCGTTATCCAGTCCCTCCAGGATTTCTTGGGCGTTTTTCCAGATTGTTGCTCCTAAAATGCCTGAATTCGCGGGAGTTGCGATGTTTTAAGTGTATTTGTTGCGATGAAATTGCGGGAGACGGTAAAAAAATTGTCCAAAAGTTGCATTTTTTTCTTTGTTTTGTATAATTCCTTAAAAATGTTAAAAGTTTAAAAAGTTAATTTCACATCCTGGCTTCTGACATTCTGCAGTAGTTTTTGTTGCATCTGTATCTTCAAACCATAAACAAGGAAGTGGATCCGGTGACGTACGTGCATTACTGGGGACTGCTGTGATTGGTGGAACTCACGGGAGGCGGGACAAAATTGCGGAAAAGTCACAGTGATTGGACAAAATTGCAAGGATGCGCAGAATTCAAAGAGATTGGTTGGATTTGCGTTAATTGTTGCGATCGCAGCATCAAGAATTCCTGGAAGGACTGGATATTCACAAACTAATGGGTGACATCTTTTACATACAGTCTTGCTGTGTAATATACACAGTTTTATGGACCAGAACCGCAAGACACACTAAAATTACATCCCTATGACAGTATAGGTTTTAAAAAATGTGGCGTTCTCCTTTTTAATAGCAGTCTGGTCTTGCTGCAGAATATTTAATAAAAAAAAACAATAACGGCCATCTTTTCCCATGCTAAGCCCAGGATGCAGCAATGGTGCCCCTGTGAAACTGTGATGGGGGAGGGAGGCGAGTGCTGTCACTAAAACGACTAATTTACTAAAAAACAACAGCAGGAACATCTTATGCATGGTGCAGATCTGACGTTTCCTTCTTTTGAAAGCTTGGAGGTTCTTGTTCTTGTTTCATGTGGTCATTTTGAAACACTTCGACAACAGACGGGGAGAAGAAAGCCCCGTGAAATCGGCGGCCAATGGGAAGCTTATACCTCTACACCCAGTAAGTCTATGAGTCTAAATGAATCCACGGCCAAATATAGAAGCTTGTTGAAACTGCAGCATGAGATTGTACTGTATTGAGTTCCAGTGAAGCGGGGCTAGCGACACCGACGGCTGAGAAGTGTTGAGAAAGAAGCAAAACGAGCCAACTGAAGAACCCGACGAGGCTTCAGAACCACCAACTTCCAAGCAAACTAGTTGCTAACTTGCTCAGCGGAGCCGATCGCTGCAGCCAGCAGAAACTTGGCTCGCTCCAGCAGCTCTGTTAAAAGGATAATAAAGCTTTGTGTGCCGCTGACATGCATAACAACTTGTGGTGGTGACACATTAAAAGTTATCCCCGCTGACAGTCCACAGCTGCATCTCGCCGCGGGGCATCCCCCCACGATTCCAATCCTGTTAATGGTTAATTCTTCGGCTGCTAATGAATTCCCCTCATTATGATGCATCATTAGGAAAACGTGTGAGATTTACGTCGGCGTGGCCCTTTTGTTGCATTGTGTGCTAGAAGTTGTCAAATGTTTTTTTTGGGGGGGGGAGCAGAGGGGGGACTCGGGATCCAGATTTGCCCGTTTGTCGGCTGTTTTCGCGGAGAGGAAACAAACTGACGTCTCCTCCCCTTCGGTGCCTCGGCTTTGTGTAATTTTCCCAAATCTTTCGCCGTGTGCACGCATGTGTGTGTAACGTGAAGTGAAGTGAGGAGAGAGAGCGGGGGAGAGGTGGAGTGGCGAGAGGGAGACGGAGAAGTGACACAAATCAATGTGAGCACCCAAACCACCATCACCAGCAGCAGCAGCAGCAGCAGCAGCCTCCCCGACCTCCATCACCTCTCTGCCTTCTTCTTTTTTTCTCCCCTTCCTGGGAGACTCGCAGGAAAAGACCGACCCCAGCAGCATCCGGTAAGTCATTACGGGGATGGAAATGGCTCCCGCCGTGCACAAGTTGTGGCGGCGGTGGCACCGGGGTTAGGCTGGCCGGCTCCACTTGGCTCTCCAAAGCCACTGAGCGCTCGGAGCAGTCGCGGCTGAGCGCCTTTTCTTCCTGCCTCATCCCTCTTCCCTCCGCTGCTTCTGCCGCCGCCGCTGCTGCAGCACAGAGAGAACAAGACTCGGATGCCGCCGCCGCCGCCGGTCCTCCTCCATTCATATGTTTTAAAGCCTGTTGGGGATTAGGGATTGGATTGAGGGAGGCATTTTTTCCGCCAATCATCACCCTGCCTCTTGGAAAGCCCGAGTAGGGGAGAGAGAGAGAGGGGGAACGATGGAGTGGTAGTAAAGAGGGAGTTCTCTGTGAGGCATGACATGAATGCTTTAATATTTACACTTGGATTTTGTCTGTGGCGTTCGCTGAGGAGTTTAAACCTGCGTCTTCGGCGTCCATCAGTCAACGAAAAACTTCTTTAAAGGACTTCAATAGTGGTTTTCCAATCAGCCGTTTACATTCAGAAAGACTTCCCACTGCCTTCCATTCCCCCAACGCCATGAAAATCAACTCATGTAGTCGTTTAGTTTTCCCGTCATGCTCGTCTAAGTTGCGCGCAGCTCTGACAGGATGACCGGTGGCAGAACAAGTGGAGGACAGAAGCCGGGTTTTAAACGTGACGCCTGGGTTTCCTCAATTTTAACCTCAGTTGAAACTTCAGCTGAAGTCGCAACTGTCAGATTTGGACTAACTGAAACCCAAAAACGTGAATATTTGTGCCGTTTCATGCAGCTTTAACGGACGTGCATGCATTGACGTGTAGCTCTGGTAGACTTAGCCATCGACTGTCCAAACCCTCTGATCAGTGCTGACCTGAAATCAAAGTTGTTTTTCTTCTTTGGCCGAGTTCTGCAGTGAAAGGAACTGAAGTGGCTCTTCTTCGGTCGTAGCAGCAGCATGAGTTTAGGGTTTGCAGCGTCTGTCAGACTTTGGACGATGTAAATTAACATACGTACAAAAAGTCTATCCAGTAGTTGGGTCGCCATGAAGTTCTCCACACATACAAACGCGTATATGAATGTTTAGATGCTTCCTTTTTGAGGTAAGATGGTGAACGTGGTGAACTGTTATTGAGTAGCTGATAGCATGTTAGCATTCTGAGCTCGTTAGCATCCTGAAACTAGCATGTAGTAGGTAGTGTGGTGTATAATGCAGATATCAGGCTATTGTTGTTTTCTAAATGTAGTTTTTGAGCATTTATTCTACGCTGGTTCAGTTGACCTGCACTCTAGTGTCCTTACTTTAAATGAAACACTTTACGTAAAATAAACTAACTAAATATATGTTGACAAGTGGTTAAAAAAAACAACAACAAAAGCTCAAGTTTTAGAGCATTTAGCAGCATCTACTCTTACTGATCCACTGAACGAGTTAACATCTGACGTTGCATTAAGTCCTGATGTCTCTTCCAGTTACAGATTTATCTAAGCTCATATACCTTAATTCATCCAGTAACATCTCCACTAATTTGAAGGTGGTTCCTTGACCATCTCAGAATCTCTTCAAACTTGGTAGGAATGATCTTTGGCATCTGAAACTGACATCTGCCCATTTTAAAGCTGAAATTCCAACATTTTCATCATTTTTCACCCAATGGAAAGTTTCAATAAACCTCTCGCCAGTTGGAAATCAAAAAAGATGCCACTTTCAGACGTCCATATCTCTTCAAGTACACGTCCTGGAGTCTTCACATGTTCAGGAGATGTTCAAAAGTTTGTGGTAAATGGAGAGAATGCAGCAGATTCTGGTGATCAAGACTCAATGTTTTGTTTAAGACCTCTTAAATTCATGATCTGTTCAAAAATCGCAAATAAAGTGGATTTTCAATAATGCATATGATCTCTTTGATCAATGTTATTGTGAGAATAACATCTGAATGACATTATTAATGCTTAGAAAGCTTTGATATGTTGGTAGAAATGGGAGTTATGGCCAATCAGAGGTGACACAGGAAGAAAAGCCATTAACTTCCCAACGACCAGATGGACGTCTTGAAACATGGGTAGGCTGATGAGATTTAGGATAGTAAGAGATGGAGGTATCATCTGCTTGCCAGAATCTGCTGCATTCTTTTCATTCACCACAAACTTCTGAACATCTCCTGAACATGTGAAGACTCCAGGACGTATACTTGAAGAGATATGAACGTCTGAAAGTGGCGTCTCCTTCCATTTCCAAATGGGAGTGGGAATTTCCATTGGGGGAAAAATGATGAAAATGTTGGAATTCCAGCTTCAAAATGGGCAGATGTCAGTTTCAGATGCCAAAGATCATTCCTACCAAGTTTCAACAGATTCTGAGATGGTCAAGGAACCGCCTTCACTAGCTGACATGGAATGACCCATACGCTTTCTTTGCGCAAGAATCTGTTTAGCAAAGTTGCTAACTTGCTAACTTTATACTCAATATACACCCAATGTGCTATTTCAGAAAACAAAAACACCAAAATTACACCACTTATCAGAGCCAGACACTTCAAAAACAGGTTTCCAGCTGTCCTACGGTCGTTGAACTGCTCATATGTGACGTGCGGTTCTGCCAGAAAACTCAACCGCTAAAAACCACTTAAACTTTTCGTGTCTATTTAAAAATCAGCCAAAAATAAACGGTTAGCAGTGACCAGATTGTGTAAAAAACAAAAAATTCTGGGCTCCGCTGTGCAACCGTGAAGCCATCAGTGACTCGGCTGTGACCAGAAGCCTTGTGACAAAAATTCAGGCCGCTTTTTGGCTTGAACTGCAGGCAGTGTAGATGCAAAACAAGTATATATATATAGCAAAATATCTATAGTTTATTAAGACACCATTTATTTCCACTCCAATGTTGCACATGTTAATTTGTGGTGTTTTCATTCCTGTAAAGTCAACAATCAAGAAAATACAACTTCCACTGTTTTCTTTCTGTGTGATTTATCAGATTTTAACCTCCACAAAAGAGATTTTCTGGTCCTCTGTGCTTCTAGTCGTGGCTGTTTTGCTGCTGCAGGACTTTAAATGGCCAAATTTGCAGTGTTCCTCCGGCTATATAGGAGCGATGTGTGTGTGTCTTTTCAAGTCAACCTTCAGTCTATAGGGGACACATTTGCGAAAAAGCAGATTTCCTCCGCACATGCTGCCTCCATCTGCAACACGACGTGACCTTATAATGAGCCTCTAGTCCAGTTCACACCCTTTGTCCGTGTGTAAATCCTCCTTTTCCCCTCTAACAAGCCTTACATGCCTCGGCGTCCTGCCAGCTAATGGCCGCCTTTATGGCTCGAGTGCTGCCTGTGTGTGTGTTGGTGTGTGTGTGCGAGCGCTGAACTTCCTCCAGCTTTGTGCCAGTTCATTAAGAGTTTAGAGCGAAAAACTTTTCTCCCCTTTTGCTCATTGATGATTTAAGGAATCGGAGGAGACTGCCGCCGTAAAAGTCCAAGCCGTAAAACCCCGTCCTGTCGGTTTAGGGCCTCGCGTTGCTGTGATCTGCTAAAACAAACCGCCGGGGCCGTTTGTTTTATTGAACAGCATTGTCTTGGCCCGTTAGCGAGGGCCGGGGTGACCCACAGAACGCCGAGGTGAATCATTTTTCTCCATTACGGGGATCTGGCTGCTGTTTTTCTTCATGCTACGTGACAAATGGGACAGACGGAGCGACTTTATTTCTACTCCTCGACGATGCCACTCTCCTCCGAGCTGTTCTGCATGCAGGGCCCGCTTCGCCCTCTGCGCCCGCTTTATTATTTGAAGAACCAGTTGCGGTCGCCGCCGAGTGATACAGGATCTGCACTGAATGTGAAGCGTGTCTGCTGTTTACAGTCGTACAGTACGAGCTGCTGCTGCTGCTGCCTCTCGTCTGTTACTGTGGCAGGGCTGGATATTGTTATCGGTCCGTAGCATCAGGGATTGGTTTCCGCTCGGTTTTAGGCAGTGATGAAAACACAAACATGCACTGTACGCTGCACACACACACACACACACACACACATGCATGCAGGGTTGGCTGGGTTGTGTGCTGCATGTCCCGAGGCCCCCACAGCGAGACGCATTGTTAGATGCCGGCGAGAGTCAGACGGAGAGAGACATCTGTCAGTCTCTCAGTGGGCTTCTCCCCAATGCGACTGATGAGGTGCACGTCTGAGCACACGGACGCCAGAGGAGGGCTCGGCGCGTCGGGAGTGTCGCCGCCTTACCGGGGTGTTGATCTCCCACAAGACGGGAAGCTGTAAACAAATCCCCCGACATGTGGCGGCCTGCCGGAGCGTATCCCCCCCCCTCCACTCCATAAGACTTTCTTATGGAGTAATGAAATACAGCAGGAGCAGTCGTCATGTTAGGTTTGGTTTTAGAAACTGAAATCTTGTTTTTTTCAACTGTAAATTTAGGAAAAATCTTCATATTTTAAACTTTTCGGGGGTCCTTGAACTCATCATGTGTGGCTTTCAGGTTTGTCAGGAAGAAACAACCAAGTCAAAGCTAAAATTTAGTGTTTCCTTATTATTAAAAATCACTTTACTCAGTGTATTTCATTAAAAAAAACAACTTAAAATGCAGCACTCTTGAAGTGATGTTTGGTTTCGTTGTAGAAACGGTGCAATAAACACATTTTTGATCCCCAAAAGCTGTCAGCGGATTTGAAATCATGCTCTGTCTTTGAAAAACAATCACTAAAATTGCCTCATTTATCATTTATCAGACCTAGAAACTGTAAAACTCGGAAGAATCTTCAGATTTCCAACTTTTCGTTGGTCCTTGAACTCATCATGTGCGGCTTTCAGGTTTGTTGGGAAAAAAACGACAAAATTGAAGCTAAAATTTTGTGTTTTCTTATTATTAAAATCACTTTATTTAATGTATCTTAATAAAAAACTAATAGAAATGCAGCTGTGTTCAACTATAAGGCCGTGAAACAAGGAATAGTCCTCCAGAGTTGTGAAAATGATGACACTTGAAGCGACGTTTAGAAACTGTGATGAAAACTGAAAGAAAGTTTTGAACCCCAAAAGCTGTCAGCAGATTTGAAGTCATGTTTTCTTTTGTTTAAAAATCACTAAAACTGCCTCATTTATCATTTATCAGCTCTAGAAACTGTAAAACTAGGAAGAATATTCAGATTTCCAACTTTTCAGTGGTCCCTGAACTAATCATTTGTGGCTTTCTCGTTTTGTTGGTTAATAAAACCCAAATCGAAGCTACAAATTTCGTGTTTTTTGATTATTAAAATCCCTTTTTTCAGTGTTTCTCTTTAAAAAAAAGTAATAGAAATGCAAAACTCTTTAGAAAAAACTGTTAAACCATGAAATTAGGAAAAACCCTCCAGCCTTGTAGAAATTGAGTTCACTCGAAGTGACGTTTGGTTCTGTTGTAGAAAACTGAACTGAAATGCAGTTTTGAAGCTGTCAGCTGATTTGAAGTCATGTTTTGTTGTTTAAAAATCACTAAAATTGCCTCATGCATCATTTATCAGCAATACAAACTGTAAAATTAGGAAGAATCTTCAGATTTCCAACTGGACCTTGAACTCAGCACGTGTGGCTTTCAGTTTTGTCGGGAAAAACAACCAATTTGAAGCTCAAATTTAGAGTTTTTTTTAAATTAAAATCACTTTATTGATTGTATCTCATTAAAAACAAATGAAAATTCAGCTGTATTCGACTGTAAAGCTGTGAAATAAGGAATAATCCTCCAGTCTTGCAGAAATGAGTTCACTTGAAGTGACGTTTGGTTCGATTGTAGAAACTGTGATGCAGATTTCTTTTAATCTTACAAGAAAAAACAAACAAAAACTTTAAATGACACCATTTATCAGCACCAGAAACTGTAAAAAGAAAAAGAATCATCATCAGTTTTCAACTTCCTGGTTGTCCTTGAACTAATCATGTGTGACTTTTTGAGTTTTGTCGGGAAAAAATGAGCAAATCGAAGCTAAAAAACGGGATGTGTCCTCAAAAACACTTTATTCTGTGTGTCTCTTTTAAAATAAAGACTGAAAAACGACAATAAAACAAAAAACCATGAGCAGAAAAGCATGTTAAAAAAATTACATCATGTATTAGAGGTGGAAACTGGGAAAACATCATAGGATTTTAAACTTTCCAGCAGTCCTTGAAGTACTCATGTTGGACCTCTGTGCTAAAAATTGGTATATTTAAATAAAACTACTTTATTAAGCATGTCTCGTTTAAAAAAATCACCTATACATGAACTGATTCTGTAATTAGGCTAAAAAATTTGCACTCTTTGAGTCACAAGATAAAGATTCAAGGAGTTTTCGGCTGAACTGCAGGCCGTGTACAGAGCGGCACAGTAAAATGACATTGTAAGTTTATCTATAGTATGTAGAGTCACAATCTTTAGTGCACATTTTTTTCATGATTTACGGCATCATAACTTCATATGTTTACATTTTCTCTACTTCCAGTCTTGGTCGTTCTGTTTCCATGGAGGTGCAGGACTTTATATCGCGGTGAAAACTGAGCCCTCAGCGGTTAAAAACACTGAGTCCAATTCTCTCTTCTCCCTTTTTAGTTTTTATCCATATTTAGTTCTTCCTCTCCGCCGCCTCTCTTGTGATCTGTCTGTTTCTTCTCTTTGGATAAGACCGAGCGCTGCTGCTGCCAAGACGTATGAATTATTAGAGTAATGGGCTTAAGTGGCTTGTCCTAACACCGTCTCCGTCCAACACTCAGACACACAAAGGCGTCGGCAAACACATAAACCAAGAATAAAAAATTAGGATGAAACCAAAATACACCCCCCTCCGTCCACACACCCCCCCGGTCTCTTTTTATTTCAAGGTCAGGATTAAAATTCATCGGAAGGAGCCGTTAACTTTCCCCCTTTTCCTCTTATCGCCTCCTCTCCCCAGCCTCCTCCTGAGTCTCCTCTGTTTTGTCGGCGCGAAATGATCCATTGTTATTAAATTGAGAAATGTGCTTGTGTGCTTTGGTTCCCCGCGGAGGCTTTTAGTAAGTGAGCTATTACAATATTTGACTTTAAAAGACGGAAAATCTCCTTTAAAAAAAACAGAATGATCGGCTGTGCGTGATGCAATGAAAGGATGCTGGTGGGAACAAATAGAAGGAACTTGTATTTAAAGTGTGATTTAGTACAGAGGCCTCCTCGAGCTTGAAGCGTTACTAGATGGCGCTTGTGGCTTTGGGTTCCAGAGGTTAAAATTCACAATATAATGCCCAAAACCAACTGGACTGGAGCCTCAGTTGAAGATGAATGAATCTTTACCATTGTTTTTAAACTTCGGTCGGACTACAGGCAAGCAGAGAGCATTGTGTGGGGTTAGCTAGTGAAGGGGCACCATGACAAAGACTTCTGTGGTGGTTAATGACTCCCGGTTCGCATCCACTATATTGCCAAAAGTACTGGGACGTCTGCCTTTACATGACCTTTAATGACGTCCCATTCTTAATCCGTAGGGTTTAACATGGAGTTGTTCCACGCTTTGCAGCTATAACAGCTTCAACTCTTCTGGGAAGGGTTTCGAGTGTCTTGATGGGAATCTTTGACCAGGTCAGGCTCCGATGTTGGACCAGAAGGCCTCAGTCTCCAGTCTAATTCATCCCAAAGGTGTTCTATCAGGTTGAGGTCAGGACTCTGTGCAGGCCGGTCCAGTTCCTCCACACCAGACTGGATCATCCATGTCTTTATTGCTTTGTCCACTGGTGGCAGCCATGTTGGAACAGGAAGGGGCCATCCCCAAACTGTTCCCACAAAATTGGGAGCATCAAATATTCCAGAATGTCTTGGTCTGCTGAAGCATTAAGAGTTCCTTTCACTGGAACTAAGGGGTCAAGCCCAACCCCTGAGAAACAACCCCACACCATAACCCCCACTCCACCAAACTTTACACTTGGCACAATGCAATCACCAAACCCGGACTGGTCCATGGGATGTCCAGACAGAGAAGTGAGATCGGTCCCTCCAGAGAACATCTCCACTGCTCTAGAGTCCACTTGGTGATGTAAGGCCTGGATGCAGCTGCTCGTCCACGGAAACCCATTAATGAAGCTCTCTACCACTGTCCTGGAGCTGATCTGAAGGCCACAGCAAGTCTGGAGGTCTGTAGATGTTGACTTCTGTGACTCCACTGTGATTTTAGGTGGCCCACCATTTGGTGGCTGAGTTGCTGTTGCCCCCAATTGCTTCCGCTTTGTTATAAAACCACTTACAGTTGACCGTGGAATATTTGGCATGGAGGAAATTTCCCAAAAGGACTTACTACACAGGCCTATCAAGGTACTACACCTGGATTCCCTGAGCTCCTGAGAGCAACCCATTCTTTCACTAATGTTTGCAGAAGCATGTCTAGGGGCTGGATTTATACACCTGTGGCAATGGAAGTGACTGGAACACCTGGATTCAGTTATTTGGAGGGGCGTCCCAATACTTTTGGCTTTATTTTGACTGAGTGGCTAATGCAACCAAACTACTTATATGGTGAATGTCACACGTCGGTGGTTAAAAATAACTATATCATCATATTGAATTATATCCAGTGTAGTTAAATCTTGTTACCAATAATTGATTATTGATTGAGAACACTGCCGACTCTTTCCTTTATTGTTATAGTTGTTTGGTCAAAACCCAACACTCCATCCATCCATCCATTATCTTCCACTTATCCAGGGTCGGGTCGCGGGGGCAGCAGTCTAAGCAGAGAGGCCCAGACTTTCCTCGCCCCAGACACCTCCTCCAGATCTTCCGGTGGGACCCCGAGCTGTTCCCAGGCCAGTCTAGAGACAAAGTCCCTCCAGTGTGTCCTAGGTCTACCCCGAGGCCTCCTCTTGGTGGGGACATGCCAGGAACACCTCCACAGGGAGGCGTCCAGGAGGCATCCAGAACAAAGGTCCAAGCCACCTCAACTGACCCCCTCGATGTGGAGGAGTAGTGGCTCTACCCCGAGCTCCTCCCTAGTGACTGAGCTCCTCACCCGATCTCTAAGGGTGCACCCAGCCACCCTATGGAGGAAACTCATTTCAGCTGCTTGTATCCTGGATCTCGTTCTTTCGGTCATGACACAAAGCTCATGACCATAGGTGAGAGTAGGAACGTAGATCAACCGGTAAATACAGAACCTCACCTTTTGGCTTAGCTCCTTCTTCACCACGATGAACCAAAACAGCGACCGCATGACTGCAGACGCTGCACCGATCCACCTGTCAATCTCACGCTCCATCCTCCCCTCACTGAACAAGACCCCGAGATACTTAAACTCCTCCACTTGGGGCAGGGACTCTCCACCAACCCGGAGGGGACAAGCCACCCTTTTTCCTGGTGGAGAACCACGGCCTCGGATTTGGAGGTGCTGATCCTCATCCCAGTCGCTTCACACTCGGCTGCAAACCGCCCCAGTGCACGCTGGAGGTCCAGGTTCGACGGAGCCAACAGGACCACATCATCTGCAAAAAGCAGAGACGAGATCCTGCGGTCCCCAAACCGGACCCCCTCCGGCCCCTGGCTGCACCTAGAAATTCTGTCCATAAAAGTTATAAACAGAACCAATACTGTTTGCCAAAAAAAGAAACGCTCAAACAGATGAATTAATTATAGTTATTAGTCAAATAGTTGATTGTTCGTTGAGCTCTAATGTGTTCTAAGCAGTTTCTCGTTAACGCAAAATTAAAACGCTGCCATGTTTTTAAGCTGCGGTGACTAAATTAACCAGAACATCCGACATGCGAGTTGTCGTCGGTGAATGAAGCCGTGTTAATATATCACATCTGACCAAACAATGCTTGGTGCTCAACAGTCGGAGGCCTATAAATAAACCCATTGTTCAATGAATGAAGTGCGACAGACTATTTATGGGCTCATCCTGTGTGAAAAGGTCAACTCATGTATGCAGTTTTTCGGAGGACCATTATTCCAGTTTCTCCAGGCCTGTTAGTACGACGGTGAAGCAGCCGTCACCCTAAAGACATCCTAGAGAACAAACGAGAACAAGAGGCGCTCCCTCTCGAGGCCCTCCTAACGAACCCGAGTCCAAGTCGGACAGAGGCCGCCCGTCTCCAAACTTTTATTTCTTCTCTTTTTTTCCTCCTCCTGTTCCTTTGTGCATCAAACTCTTCAAAAAAAAACACATAACAAGCATCTTTCATGGATCAAACGAGAGCGGCGGCGCTCATTGTGCCAAAGCAGGGTAAAAAAAAAAGAAAACCGAGACGAGGAGAGAGGAGAGAGGGGAGAGAGGAATACCTTATTATTGTTATCAAAGTGAAGCTAGCTCCTCTGCTGCTGCTCTTATGGGACCCCGCTGCCTCTCTCTGCTCGGAGACCCAGGGGGAATCTAAACATGACCCGCATACGCTCCCCCCCATCCGGCTGGAACACATGCGGGCCTTGTCTCGGCGTTTCATTTGTGAAATTAGTCCATTCTCTCTGACCCTGTCTTTTCATCAGGCGCGTCGGTGCATATTTTAGTCCCTTTTCCTGCGCTTGTTTTGCTAATTGGTGGCTATACTTTGCCCAACGCTGATATCCTTTGATCATCGCAGATCATTACGTTTACCTCATTAATTTGCTCAATGTGATTTTTCTTCGCCGCCCCCCTCCCCTCCAAAAAAAAAAAATTTAAGGGTCCGCGCGCGCAAAAAAAATTGGATTAATAATAGATCACATGAGCCGAGAGAAAGTGGGATTCCTTTGTGATTTCGCCTCTTCCTCTTTTCGTTGTCCTCTGAAGGCCGCCGGCTGGAGAGCAGAAGGTCAGTCAGGAAGTTAAGGAGTGAGTTTGGACGCCTGAGCGGCCTGGTCTGAAAAACGACTCTACAGCTGCATTTTTACCAAAATGTGTCTCAATGATAGTCAAACTTTATTTCCACACTGTAAAAAATGAATTTTTTTAAAACATTTTTTGAAGTGTGCTGTTATTGTTCACCTCTCCTGCTTTGTTCAATGACACATAATAACTAATAACTTTATTTACATGT
The DNA here is from genome assembly GCA_024666655.1 of Dascyllus trimaculatus. Taxonomy (NCBI): domain Eukaryota; kingdom Metazoa; phylum Chordata; class Actinopteri; family Pomacentridae; genus Dascyllus; species Dascyllus trimaculatus. The sequence goes on along the minus strand of CM045465.1, from coordinate 3,581,600 downwards.
TGGCCCTAAAATTACACCATATTTTACTGCATTTAAATCAGCAAAAAATATATATTATTTTATAGATATTTGCCTTCACCTGAAAGAAAAAACATGACTATTAAGTGTTAAAATATAGTCAATAATTTAGTAGTTATTTTATAGATTTCTCCTGCTTTGTTGACACATAATAGATAAATTAGCTATTTATTTACTTTACAGCCCTAAAGTCCACATCAAAATATACATTTATATAATATTGTATGCTTTTATACCTGCCATTTGTTTGTTTTTGTTTTTATTATTTACCTGTAAAGTGTCTTTGAGTACCTGGAAAAGCGCCGCACAAATAAATTGTATTATTATTATTATTTATTAATATGTATTTTTACAAATAATTACTCTTTTACCTTCAAAATTACACTAATTTACTGTATTTTAATCAGCAAAACATTTTTATTATTATTTTACAGATATTTGCCAGTATTTAAAATGAAAAACCATCTATATTAAGTGTTTAAATATAGTAAATAATTTTTAATTTTATTTTACAAATTTTCCCTGTTTTGATAAATTACAGATAATATATAATAAAATCACAGAAAAAGGTATTAATTTGCATGTTGTCCATAAAAAATAGGCCACAATTGTAAATATATAATGTCCACTTCAAATATTCATATTTTTACAAATAGTATTTTATTGTTTTACAGTGTTTGACTGTAAAATACACTATTTTTTACTGTTTAAATCAGCAAAAAATCATTACTTTTACAAATGTTTGCCATTATTTGAAAAAAAAGTATTTTATTTGTTGAAAAGAGTTTTTAAAAACAGCCATTATTTTACAGATTTTTCTTGTTAATTCTAACCAGTAAAAAGTATAAGTTTACATGTTAATTGTAAAAAAAAATAAAATAAAAAAATACAGTTCAAACTGTTCATAATGTCCACATAAAAAAAATCTATTTTTACAGACAGTAATTAATTATTTTCCTCTGTTTGACTGTAAAATGACACCATTTTAAAAATATATTAAATTAGAAATAATGTATTATTTTTTTACAGATATTTGCCATTTGCCAAAATATACATTATTTGTTAAAAAAAAGGTACATAATTAGTAAGCAATTTATTATTTTACAATGTTTGACTGTGAAATTACTCTAATTTTAAATGTTTAAATTAGCAAGAAAAATTGTTTTACAGATGTTTCCCGTTATCTGAAAGAAAAATTATGTATATTAAGGATTGAAAGATGTTAAATAATTATTTTAACACTTGTAAATATTTAACCGATTTTCCCTATTTTGCTAGATAACATACACTAACTGGTAAAGTCAGTAAAACAGTTATAATTTACGTGTTAACTATAAATAAAAAAAGGCCAAAACTGAAAATTCTGTCTCCATCCAAAATTTGTTTTTAAATATGTGAAAAATTAACAATTTTCAGTATTTTTAACATATTTTTTGGCACCATTACTGCTGGATTTTCGGATTTTTGTGTCCGATTTTTATTTATCTATTTATTTATTTATTTTTTGCAGTGTGCTGTGTCAGTATCAGCAGAGCCTCTGGGACGTTCCTCGAGGAACCTCCAGCAGCTCGATTAGAGAAGCTTCTAAAGGAACCTTTAATGACTCAAAAGAGGCTCCTGGAGGATCTTTTTGGTGCAGTTATGTATATTTTTTTATAAGTTTACTTTTAAAACTTTTAAAACAACGAGCTCTATGCATGAAACAGATGAAAGAACAAGCTATGGACATAATGATCGTCTTAAAAACCAACATGATTTGCTCACAAGCAGCACTGCAGTCTACAGATGCAGTCACTATGTCCAGGTTTTGGGTTTCCATTTCGGTTCAGGCCACAAATTCCATCCTGCTGATTGTTTTCTCAGTGAATTGAGTCGCTGCTTTGCCTTTAAATGGTCAGAACATAGCGAGAAATGCCCACAAACCAAGGGGATGTACTCAAATTGCAGCAACAGGTCAGAAACCCGAAGATATGCAGTGCAATAATGAGATTTTGAGAAGCTAAAATCAGCAAATGTTTGACGTTTTGATCCAAGTAGCTGCTGTTAAAGTCGCTGCAGCTCTGGATCTTTGAGCTTCCGGTGTTCTCAGGTGTGTTTTATCCACTTCCCACTACATGTTTCCTCCAGCCTAGGGTCTTTATGCTAAGCTAAACATGTCCTTGCACCGGCTCTTTACCCATCTATTGTCCTTATCTTCAGAAGGATGATGAACCGTCCTCTCCGGCTTCAGTAGACGCCGTCAAGCCAGCAGGCCACTGGCAGCAGGTACAAACACCCACGTTTTCCCCACTTTTTCTCGCTTCACGCAGAGTCGGAAAGCGCTTGTTCAAACACGCGTCAAACATCAGAGAGGAAACGTTGGAATTCATCCAAAGTATGTCAAGTCTGCAATCACACTCCACTTACATTCAACCAGCTGCAATTGTAAAAAGCCTGCCAGTACTTCCTGTATCACACTGCTCGCTGCGTTTCATCCCCTTTTCTCCGGCGTCAATATCTCCTCCACGGATACCCTCGCCGACAATAGGCTGTTGTCTCCACTTTTTTTTTTTGTTGACGGCTTCATTGTCAATCCATCCAACTCCAAATTGTGCCGCGCATAAAGACGCGTATCTCCTTCGCCTCCCATTCTCTCGGCGGCAGATTACATCTCAGATCAGTCTGTCTGCAGGCGCCGAGCCACATTGTTGCCGCGCTCCCTCTCTTGTTGTCACGTTGAGCTCTGCGCCCTCCTATTATCATATAGATAAGTGAATGTTTGTGTTGCGGCGAAGACGGGGAAAGCGGCGCTCTAATGTAGTGCATTGTGTGCGTTGTTAAAATTGGCCCCTGTTGCCTCCGCCATTCAAACAGCCCTGCTTCTCTGTTGTGGTTGTAAACACAATCGCGGAAGAGAAGATTGTGAATTCTTCTTTTTTTCCTCGCGTGTGTGGGTTGTGCATGAGGAAAAGACGATGCGTGTTTGTCGGTAACTTGCCTTTGTGATGTTAAGTGGGCCATTTTGTATTTGTGTACTGTATATGTGCAACAGCATCTCTGTAGAGTGTCTTCTACTGCTGCATTCTGGATGCTGCTGCAAAGTAGATTTGAAGGACGAGATGCTAAAGATCCAATATGGTGGGAATCCATCTTTAACGGGTTTTGTGGTTGTTGGGTGTAAAGTAAAAGTTGTTAAAATATGACGATGTTTATGTCTGGCATTCCTCAAGGTCCCCACAACTAGAAGGCCTTCTGGTTTTACATTAAACTGCTACGTTCCGACTGAAAAATCAGCATTGTTGATTGTTTATTTACAATCTGAAGCTGCTTCTGCTAAATCAAATGTTCTGCTGTTGGCTGCAAGAGTGAACGCAAGAGTCTTCATGCACTCCCAGCATCTGAGGATTTAAAGATCCAGTGGGTTACTTGCAGCTTTGATGGCAATGTCACTATAACAATAGGAAAATCCTCAGTGTTACCATGTTGTGGAGCTAATGTGGCTAACGCTACCATTAGCCTTGATCATATGCCCATAGGTCAGAGCTCACTGTAAAGCTGAGAGACTTTCAGAGAAATTTATGTCTGGCTTTCCTCAAGTCAAGGTCCCTACCACTAGAAGGCCTTCTGGTTTTACAATAAACTGCTACGTTCCAACTGAGAATTTAACACTGTCGATTGTTTATTTACATTCTAGAGCTGATTCTGCTAACTTACCAAATGTTCTGCTGTTGGCTGCTAGAGTGATCATAAGAGTCTTCATGCACTCCCAGCATCTGAGGATTTAAAGACCCAGTGGATTACTTGTAGATTTGATAGCAATGTCACCACAGTAACAGTAAAATCCTTAGTGTTAGGATGTTGTGGAGCTAATGTGGCTAACACTAGCATTATGCCCACAGGTCGGAGCTCTGCAGAAGGTATAAATCTGACAGATGTTCAGAGATGGTGGAAACTTTAAGCTCGATTTGATACCAATAAACAGAGGGCTAACTGGGTGTTTACATCTGCTAGCTTCTCTCCTGCTCTCTGAGCTCACATAAATTGCATTTCAATACAGGTGAATTCCCATTAAAACTGGTTTTACACTCTAAAACGTCTCAGCTACGACCAACAAAACGTTCTGCTGTAGTCTTCATGCACTACCAGCATCTGAGGAACTAAAGATCTAGTAGATTACTTGCAGCTCTGATGGCTATGTATCACACCAATAGGAGAATTAGCATGTTAGCATGTTGTGGAGCTAATGTGGCTCACAGGTCAGAGCTCTGTGGAAACTGTAAAGCTGAGAGACGTTCAGAGACGGTAGAAACTTTAAGCTCGATTTGATACCAGTAAACAAATGGCTAGTTGGGTGTTTACATCTGTTAGCTTCTCTCCTGCTCTCTGTGCTCACATAAACTGCATAGTTGATTGTTTATTTACATTCTAGAGCTGCTTCTGCTAACTCTAAAATGTCTTAGCCACAAGCAAAATGCACCAAGTGTTCTGCTGTTGGCTGCAAGAGTGAACACAAGAGTCTTAATGCACTCCCAGCATCAGAGGAACTGAAGATCTAGTGGATTACTTTTATGATCGATGGCAATGTCACCGCAACAATAGGAGAATCGTTAGCGTTAGCATGCTGTGGAGCTACCATTAGCTTCGATTGTATTCCCACAGGTTAGAGCTCACTGTAAAGCTGAGAGACGTTCAGAGACGGTGGAAACCTTAAGCTCGATTTTAGCTTCTCTCCTGCTCCCTGTGCTCACATAAACTGCATTTTAATTCAGCTAAATCGCAATTAAAACTGTTTGCACCTCACATATATTTCAATTTCTGTTGTCACACAATAAAACAAGGATGAAACAACAACTTAAACGTGGCATATTGACGCTCTGTGTTAACCAGCAGTCGCATCGGAGCCATTTTCAAGCTGCCGAAACACAGATTTTAAACCACAACTCACCAAACACATGACATAAAAACAACAAACGTGCAGTGAATTCAGAGATATTCGCATGTAGAATGATCACGTGAGAGAAAGCACTGTTTCGCTTTGTCGTGTCAATCACAGATGCAGAGAGAGTCTCCTTCCTGAAGGAGGTGTGGCTGGCAGAAGCCAAACTGCATTTAAAGCTTCACCTTTAAATGTTGCTTTTGTGCATTTAATACATACATTTGTACATCTGCACAACCCATATTTGTGTGTGTAACCGCATGCTCGGTGTGTGTGTTTTCGTCGCGTGTGTGTTCGTATCTGCGGGAGAATCTGTTTGGCAGTGATGGAGGTAAATCCCCTCCAGCTCTCGGGGCTCAAACAGCCTTCGGTGCCGCTTGTGTCGTTCATGCATGTATATGAGGGAAGCAGGAATCCACCACTTTACTCTCACAACCTCCTTCCTCACACACACACTCACACACTCACACACACTCCCCGAAAGTCTAATATTGACTGTAGCATCAGCGGAAGACACGGCTCTTACAGCTCGGTTAAACTGGATCGCATCTCTTTGTTTGGTTAGTTAAACCGAGACTTCACCAGCCAGTCGAGTCGGTTAAGTCCAGTCGGTTTTCAGCGCGAGAGAGTGTGAATTCAACCAGAGCAGCTGCAGGCCACGATTTGATGACTCAGAGATGGAGGGAGACAATCTGTTCGGTGTTCAGCCTCAGGTGTGTGCATGTGCTCACATGTTCAGAGTGTGTATTAATGCGATTGCTGCTCGAGGATTTGATGCACCGTGAAGTTGGGGGGGGAAGAAGAGTTCAGATTTATTTGTATTACACTGAACAAAAATATAAACACCCCATGTGAAATATTGAAGCCACATGAAGTGCACCACCCAAAGTGAGCGTATACTGTCTGGTACTTGTACTAAATGGATGTTTCTCTTGATTAGTGTCCCAAATTTGAGTCCACCACTGCCTCAGTGATGCATTAATTCCATTCAGTCCATGGGTGTGGCATATCCAGACGCTGCTCCAACACAATGAGCAGTACTCAGACACTCCTTATACTGGGGACAATAAAAGGCCACCCCAACATGTCACATGTTGACCAAAGCAGCAACGCCTCAGATGACTCCGGTCATGAGGGAACGTGTCATTGGCATGTTGGTGTGATGCGTCTGTTGTCAGACCAAAGGTTTCATCTGCTGTACGTGTCGCTGGTCTGAGACCATCCCACAAGTGAACAAGCCGGATGTGTCCATCCTGTGCTGGGGTGGTCACACGTGGCCGACGTGGATGAGGTGGATTTGCAGTACTGCCCGTCTGTTGGAAACCAACTCTCAAACGTCCTGTCGTCTGATAGTGAACATTCAGCTGCACAGCGACCGCTCTGGTGGACATTCCTGCTTCCAACATGCCAATGACACGTTCAAATTTGGGACACTGATCAAGAGAAATATCCATTTAGTACTAGTACCAGACAGTATACGCTCACTTTGGGTGGTGCACTTCATGAGGCATCAATATTTCACATGGGGCCTTTATATTTTTGTTCAGTGTATTATTGAATCTGTTGTATTTGACTGAATATCTGCATTTTTAATATCTGCAAGCGTTCAGTGGAGTAAAAATGAAACGCAAATGTTGAAATTTGCACAAAACAGCTGCAAAAAATGCAACTAAACTGAAAAAATGTCACTTAATAGCTTTATTCATATAGCCTTGAAGAACAGCGGGGTGCTTGATGTCTTGCTTGATTGTCTCAGTGTTTGCATATTTTGACTGTCAAAAAACATAGTAGACATGATCACACATTTAGTGAGTAATTAGCTAAATTCGGAAGCATGTCAAACAAAGGAACTGGTGTTACGGCCCAGCCTCTAGGGGCAGCGGAGCGCAACAAAACAAACCAGGTGTTATTGGTTGGGTGATGTTATTTATTGCTTAGTGACAGAATTAACAAGACGTGTGATAAACAAAGTAAACAGTTAGTGGGCAAAGAAAACCAAACGAAGACTAACAGAGTGACGAAAACTTACTAAGACTAAATGACACGAAGCACAGCTGAACTCCGTAGCCAAACTTAGACCCAATAGCAACACCACACCAAACAGAAACAACAAACGATGCTTTATCAAAAGTGAAACTGTCTTTATCTTTTACGCTTTTATTTCTAGTCGACTGGACGACTGCAACGCACTCCACTCAGGTGTCGGCCTCAAAGCCCTCCCTCGTCTGCAGTTAGTCCAGATCGCCGCGGCACGACTTTTAACAGGGGCCAAAAGGCGGGAACACAACACCCCAATCCTCGCGTATTGATTTTAAGGTTTTATTATTTGGGACTGGCCCCTCGGTACATCAAGGACCTCATCCAAATCTATACTCTAGGGCGCGGATTGAGGTCCGAGGACCAGCTCCAGCTCGTGGTGCCGAGGGCGAGACTTAAAACCAGGGGGGACAGGGCTTTCTCTGTGGTCGGCCCCAGGCTTTGGAACGCCCTCCCTCCACGTCCAAACAGCCCCACAGTGGAGTGTTTTAAATCTCATTTTAAGACCCATTTTGAGTCTTGTGGTCCTCTGCGTCTTTTATTCATTTTCCGACATTCATCTGTTTGATTTTATCGTTTTATTTATTCTTTGCTTTAGATTTATGCACTTATTTGATTATTTATTGCTTATCGTTGTATGGAAATGCACAGGACTAACTAAACCAAAACTGCTGCCTCCGAACACACGGCACAAAAAGGACGTAGGACACGAATCATCACTCAGCAGAGGCAACAAAACACACAGTAACATCAGCGTTTTATACAAACGGAAACCACTAATGCTCTCAGTAAACTAATGCAGTTGCTAGTAGAGGCCGAACGTCTTCACCAAGACACGAATGCCTCTCTACAAATTAGCAGCTGCCCAACTAACATGCACTGAAACACAGACACAAGAGGCACCAGGGTGAGCTGATCGTGTTAAATCCCTGCCAGTTGGTGATTTTATACCCTTCAGGTGTGAGGCGGCTGCAGTGGATTGGCTCGAGGTGGAGGGAACCGAGCGGCGGCCCAATCCGACGGGTCAGGAGGCGGGGAGAAGAAACGCTGCAGAGCTCCAGGCTGATCAGACGCGATGACTCTCAGCTGGGCTCACATGGGCCATCCAGACACAGAACGCTTGAAAGAAATCCACCACAGGAACGAAACGACAAACTGAAACCAGTGTAGGTTTAAAAATGGAAGAATTAAAGACGACATCACACTAGAGAACGATAAAGCAAGAGAGAACGTGTGGAATAAACTGGGAAATAGTGCATAAATACAGAACAGAACACTGAAACTAATTAAGCACAAGTCTATGAAACCAGGTTTTAGGAAGTGATTTATTTACTTGTTTAGGAGTTGGTGAAACATTCTGATCCACTTTTTTAAAATGAGAAACAGCAACAGCTTTGGTTTAGAATGGTTTTTCAAGTCGTGCAGCCTTGGTCCAGTTGGGCGTCATGGAGGTGAGATTAGGTGTTTGGAAGTTATAATTTGGGGCGAGTGACGGTCAAAAGATCATATAATCATCTTTTAAGGGAAGAGTCTGAATCTGAATCACAATTCAAATGAAAGGTTTGCTCACTGCAGGCTCATTTTTCAGTGCAACATGGCCACCGACCAGCCAAAACATTAAAACCACTGACAGGTGAAGTGAATAACATGGATCATGTTGGTTCTATGTGGTGTTCTGATGGAAAACTTTGATCAGACTTAGACACCCAAATAAACATTGTCCAAGAACAAATGGAAATGGAAATCCCAAATGTCACTGGATGAAAATGCACCCCACCACATGGAAACAACATCAACCAACCAGGAACATGTGGAGGAACATGACAATGGTCCAACATGTTGATGTGACCTCCAGACTTCCTACAGCCCATTGTGATCAAGCATCAACAGGATGCAGTGGAACCAGTTGGATTGACAGAGGCCCCACTGCACAAGACAGAGTAGCCAAAGGATCCAGTGGTTCCAGACCCCATAGGACCCCCTGAGAGGTCCTCTGGTCCAATGGTTCAGAGCATTTTGGACCACACAATATGAGGCTGGTGGTCGTAATGTACAACAATGACATTTTCCTGCTTACTTTTTGTGTCTCTATACTTGTTTGCACAACAAACTCCGTGTACACTGCTGCAGTTCAGCCGAAAGTCCCTGAATCTTTGTCATGTGACCCAAAAAGTGTATTTTTTTTCCTTTTCCTACAGAATTAGTTTGATGAAAAGGTTCATTTTTTGTGAGTTTCTAAATAAGACACACGAAATAAAGTGATTTTGATGAAATATCGTGATTTTAAGCTTAGATTCGGATACGTATTTTTCGACGGAACGGCAAGCCACAGTCAAGAAAGTTGAAATTCTTTGTGTTTTTATAGTTTCGAGCTCTGATAAATTGGTGACTTTACAACCATTTTGGGTTGCAGGCGCTTAAAAGATCGACCGCTAGTGTGCATCTCCCCTAAACAGAGCAACAACCTGCACCCTGGCGTCTGTAATTACGGCTCCGCCAGCTGAGTAATCCTTCCAGTTATTCCGAGCGCCACAATAGCGGGGCGAGTCGCGTGCCCTTCGTTTGAAAGATAAAGTAATTGCATCTGGGCTGGGTCGGGCGCGCGAAGTTGCGCTCCGCGAGGTGGCAGATGATTTCGCGTCAACAATGGAACGCGAGGAATTGTCAGACTTCAATCCGTGAGAGCTTTTTCCGCTGTCGTCTCCAATTTGCGCCTCTTCACGCCCGCGGAGTTAATAATAATAAAATAAACTAGAAATGAAAAGCTACTCGGTCGACCGCTTCCTCGGCTCCTGAAGAAGAAGAAGTCGGCTTTAGGACTTAAACTCGATTGTCTCCGGTAGAAAGGGAGAATAATAGCGCAGTTAGCGGCGGTTTAACTCCACCATATGCTCGACATGAAAAGCTCCTTCTTTGAATCTTCCTGTGTGTTTTCCTCCACCTGTTATCGCCTCAGCTTCTTCCTGTAGATTGTTAACGGGGATCCCTAATAGTGGGTCACGGTAATAAAAAGTGTGTTCATGTGTGTGTTTCTGTGCCAGACTGCTTCCCTCTGATCCAACATCTACCTCACACACACACACACACACACACACACTTTGCGTTCTTCCACTTTCAACATCCTCCCCTTTCTTATGGAAAAGAGCCAATTAGACTTGTGTCTGTTTGTTTTAAACAAAATGGCTTTTAATTAGCGCGATCAAAAAGGCTTCTTTCCGCGGGCCCCGGGATCCACTTTGTAGTTCCCCCTCCAGATCGCGCGCCGGTTTGATGCCACCTGATAGGACGCCAAAACAATCAGAGCACTTTTATAACGAACACACACACACACACTCAGTTTATCACTTTGTCTGCGTGTGTCACTTGTTCTCTCTTAAAGTCTTTTGTTGTATTGTCGTCGCAACCCTTCCGTTCTGTTGCCCGCGTCCTCTTAATTCTTCCCGCGCTGCTCCTTTCTTCTCTTTTGTCCTCGCCGTCTCTGATCTGGGTTGTTCTAATGATGCAGCCCGGCGACGCTCGCTGCTGGACACGAATCCCTCTTCAGAACACCGCTGGGTTTTTTAACGATATGCCGTAGCTCGAATGCTAAGATGCTAACCAGCGGTGATGCATTGCTCACCTGTCGAGAGGGCTTAGACTCTCTTCTGGAAACATGCAGCGACTACAGCGGATGCTTTGGGGAAACGTCGTCCGGCGTTGACACTTTTCAGAACGTTTTACTCGCCTCGTTATTGACTCCGAACTTATGCAACTTTAAAGCCGGGTCACAGCAGCGTGGCGGTCAGTTAACGGGTCGATCCACAACTTTATTTCAGACTGAAACAACAAAAATGACCCACAGAATGGAGCCTATGGACTTTGGAGACCTTCTGTCACATTTTCATTCACTGTTGGCTCTTTTTTTTTACTGCAGAGTCCAATAATCTTTAATTAGCTTCCATCTCCTAGTTGCTCCACGTTACACTGCCTGCAGTTCAGCCGAGAAGTCCCAGAATGTTTGTCACGTGAATGTTGGTCACATCTCAGTCACTGAAGGTCTACGTTTTTAACAGTGTAGTAGTTTTATTGGTTCGCTCTTCAAATCGCCGCTCGGTTTTTAACGAGCCGCTTTGGAGACTTTAGATCAACCTTGAGCCGACCGTTGGCCCCCCGTGGCGGTGACGACTTACTCAAATATCTGCCCTATCAACTTTTGATGGTACTTCCTGGGCCTGCCATGGCGACCACGGGTAACGGGGAATCAGGGTTTGATTCCAGAGAGGGAGCCTGAGAAATGGCTACCACATCCAAGGAAAGCAGCACTTAGCAGCAATTGCGACGATGCTGGTTAGCATCTTAGCTCGTATGCTAAGATGCTAACCAGCGGTGATGCGACGTCTCCGATTGCGCCAACAAGTGAGGCCTTAAACTGGCAGACTTCCTCTTGAAACATTACTCAGCACACAGGAAACATGCAGCGACAACAGCGGATGATTTGTGGAAACGTCGTCCAGCGTTGACACTTTTCAGAACGTTTTACTCGCCTCGTTATTGACTCTGAACTTCTGCAACTTTAAAGCCGGGTCACAGCAGCGTGGCGGCCAGTTAATGGGTCGATCCACAACTTTATTTCAGACTGAAACAACAAAAATCAAATATGTAGCCATGAAAATTGGTTGGATGAAGCCTATAGACTTTGAAGACCTTCTGTCACATTTTTTATTTACTGTTGACTCTTTTTTTATTTACTGCAAAGTCCGCAAAACATTTTTAATTAGCTTCCATCTCCTAGTTGCTCCACCTTACACTGCCTGCAGTTCAGCCGAGAAGTCCCGGGATTTCTGTCACGTGAATGTTGGTCACATCTCAGTCACTGAAGGTCTACATTTTTAACAGAGTGTAGTAGTTTTATTGGTTCGCTCTTCAAATCGCCGATCAGTTTTTAACTATATTTCATAGCTCGTATGCTAAGATGCTAACCAGCGGTGATGCAAGTCTCCGATCACTAACGTGTCGAGAGGCCTTAGATTTCTTCTGAAAACATGCAGCGACAACAGCTGATGATTTGGGGAAACGGCGTCTGACCCAACTGTTAGCACACCAACACTTCACAGGCTTTAATTTAAAATTTAGATGTAATAAGTGCATCTTTGTGAATCAAAGCTTTTACTGCAGTCTCTATGGAAACAGCACAACCATGAGTAGAAGTAGAGAGGATTCAAATGTGTCTTCTGTGCACTGTGACACAACTGAAATGCAATAAATCACTTTGTACTGCAGATATTTTCCTGCTTACGTTTTGGGTCTCTATACGTGTTTCCCGTCTGCTCCGTGTACACTGCCTGCAGTTCAGCCGAAAGTCCCTGAATATTTGTCATGTGACTTTTGGTCGCACCTGAGTCCCTGATAGCTTCACGTTTGCACTGAAAAGTTTGTTTTTTGCAGAATTAGTCAGCTCAAATGGTTCATTTTTGTCAAACTTCTAAGTAAGACCCGTAGAATAAAGTAATGTTGATGAAATAACACAATTTTTAGCTTCGACTTGGACGGATGTTTTTAGACAGAACGGCAAGTCACAGTCAAGAAAGTTGAAATTTTTGTGTTTTTACAGTTTCTAGCTCTGATAAATGTTGTGATTTTGGTGATTTTACAATGATTTTTGGGTGCAGACGGTTAAATCATCGACTGCTAGTGTACAGCTCCCTTAAATAAATCCTAATCCTAAAAAGTAAAACCAAAATTTGAATTTCTTTGATTATTTATTTTACAAAAAATGAAATGAACATGTACAACATTTTGCCCACGGGTGCTACCAGTACTCGGCAACATTGCACGATATAGATAATATAATATTTACATTTTTATTTCTTTCCATAATCGTCTTCCGTCTGTTCTGTGTTTACACTTCCTGCAGTTCAGCCGAAAAACTCTCCGAATTCTTGCCACATGACTGTTTGTCGCACTTGAGTCACCGATGGCTTCCTGGCTGCTCCGGGCAGCGCAGAATTTTCTGATTTTTGCAGAATCTTGCAAGAAAAAATGGTTTATTTTTGGTGATTTTTAAAATGGAACATGTTGAATTAAGTGACTTTAATGATCTCAGATGTCACAGATGCACAGTTCAAGGACTGTCGGAAAACTCAACATCTAATGATTCTGTCTCTGATGAGGGGTGTAATCTTTGGTGATCAGGTCTGAGGATGGCTTATTTTATTTCATGCGGTTAAATTGAGCTCTTTTGTGCATTTTCCTACTTGTGTTGCTGCTCTGACGGTTGGATTTCTATAGTTTTTAAAGAATCGGGTTCATGCCGACGGTTTGTTTTTGTCGTTTCTTAAAGATCAGATGTGCACGACAGATTGATTCGGTGAAAACGTCACTGTTTCAGGCTCACGTTTGGTCAAGTTTCTCTCAAAAAGTTGAAACTCCAACCCGTCCTTCGAGCTCCTGGCTCTGATAAACGGTCTACTTTGGCATCTTTTAAAGGAGAACCTGCCTTTTCAAGCCCGCCGGTGTGTTTCGGGGTCCGGAGGGTTAATCTGGTGCCACCGTCAGACCAGACTTGTTTGTTTACTTGCCAAACTCTTGGCATTCCCGTTGCCTCTGTTTGTGTTTGGTGCTAATTAGCAAATGCTGGCAAACACGGCCAACGGTTTACTTGCTTATCATCGTGCTAGCATGTTGACGTCTTCCTCAGAGGGCCGCTGCGCCTCTCTGAGCTGCTGTCGGACAGTTTTACCGTCGAACAAACAGGGTTTCTGATCGAGTGTGTGTGTTGAAAGGCTTTGCACCTGTGCTTTGTTTATTTCTGTCCTGACTGTACGCTGTGTGTGTGTCGGATGATGTCGGCTGCATTGTTGGTCTGACAGTGGCTGCAGGGAGGAAACATGTGACCCAATCAGCTCACTACTGCTCAGCTCACCACGGCTCCTAATTGACATGTGTGTGTTTGAGTTTGCATCTGAGCTGAAGTAGGTTCAACCGACAGCTGTCAGATTACTTGACTCAATCACGATCCTCCCCGTCTTCTGTCTTCTTACTTACTCTGACATCGGGGGGATCATGGAAGGACGTTGAAACTTGGCACACCAGTAGATGATACGTCCATCTCTTACCATCCTGAATGTCATCATCCTACCCATGATTCAAGACGTCCATCTGGTCGTTTGGAAATTAATTAGGGCCCGAGCACTACAGTGCGTAGGACCCTATTGTTCCTGTAGTGTTTCTTTGGCGGTTTGGCGGTTTCTTTTTCTTACGCCACTTTAAACCTCAATTTGACCCCCTAAACATGCTCAAAAACTCCACAAATTTGGCACACACATCAGGACTGGTGAAAAATTTGATATTTTGGGGGATTTACACATATGAATGGCAAAATGACTCAATAGCGCCACCTAGAAAATTGTGCTTTAGTGGAGTTAATACGGCTAGTTTTACGTAAACTCATGAAATTTGGTACACATGTACAGTAGCCCGAGACAAAAACATTCCTGCTTTTAAAATTTCAAAAAAGCTCAACAGCGCCCCCTAGAGCACATGGTGTGCAGGCATTGGAATTTAACGAACTCCTCCCAGGATTTTTGTCCGATCTTCACCAAATTCGCTGTGTGGCATCTAGACCCCTCCAGGATGAAAAGTTATTAAAATCTCGTGGCTGCGTCACACGGTGTGGGCGGGGCATGGCGGCCATTTTGAGCAAATTCGCCATGTGGAACGAAATGAGTTTTGGAGGTGAAGGGATCCATTTAAAATCACCAAATCCACAAAAATGCTCATTAATCTGAAAACCTAACGTTCAATATACAATTCAGGAGTGGACGTGTTCAAACGGCTCCACAGCGCCCCCTACAAATATTCAAATACTCATATAAAATCACTGCTTTATCCTACAAACATGAAATTTGGTGCATACATATAGTATCCCAAGACCAATAGATTTGCATGGTCAAAATTCCAATCGGCTCTACAGCGCCCCCTAGACAAGGTCGTGTGGAGAGCAGTGCGGTGAGGAGCGAGGGCCCGTCCGACGCTGCTTGCAGCTTTAATTACTTTTTTTTACCTGTGTCACCTTTGATTGGCCATAACTCCCATTTCTACCAACATATCAAAGCTTTCTAAGCATCAGTGATGTCATTCAGATGTTATTCTCACAATAACACTGATCAAATAGATCCTATGTGTTAGAGAGATACTTTTCTAATTGCGATTTTTGAATAAATCCTGATTTTGAGAGGTCTCAGGCAACAAACTCAGTCTTGATTTCCAGAATCTGCTGCATTCTTTCCATTCACCACAAACTTCTGAGCATCTCCTGAACATGTGAAGACTCCAGGACGTATACTTCAACAGATATGGACGTCTGAAAGTGGCGTCTCCTTCAATTTCCAACTCGCAAGAGATCTACTGAAACTGTCCATTGGCTGAAAAATGATGAAAATGTTGGAATTTCAGCTTTAAAATGGGCAGATGTCAGTTTCAGATGCCAAAGATCATTCCTACCAAATTTCAAGAGATTCTGAGATGGTCAAGAAACCACCTTCGCTGAGTGACCCGATAAACTTGCCCCATAGTAGCATCATAATGAGGTGCAGTCAGACCATTCTACACATCGCTGTATCGACACTAGAGAATGTTGAATCCTGAATTTAAGAGGTCTTAAGCAAAACACTGAGTCTTGATCTCCAGAATCTGCTCCATTCTCTCCATCCACCACAAACTTCTGAACATCTCCTGAACATGTGAAGACTCCAGGACGTATACTTGAAGAGATATGGACGTCTGAAAGTGGCATCTCCTTCCATTTCCAACACACGAATAAAAAGTGTAATTTTGTAGTCGAATGTTGTAAATAAACAAAATAATATTAGTAAAAATACAGAGTTTTTTACAGTCAATATGTAAATTAATTTTTTTTTTTTTACAAAATATGTGTAATTAAATAAAACCTGAAAAATCTGTCGCACTTAAAAAAAAACGTCATTTATCATTTTTCAGTTCTTAATTTAAATATTTTTTCTTTCAAACAAGAACAAATGTCCGTGAAATAATAATACATTTTTGCTGATTTAAATAATAACAGGTTTATTTAATGAGTAACTTGTACATTAATCACTTCTCTCTGTGGTTTTACTGTCTGTAATTTAACAAAACTAGAAGGAAATATCTGTACAATCATATTTTTTCTCATTTAAATACAGTAAAGAATAATTTTATGTCATTACAGGTGTTAATAATTATTATATCTGTCTATAGGTATGTCTTCATAAAAATCTCTATATTAAGATAAATATTAGTTGGTATTGACTGGAATCAATCATTTTATCGTGATAAATTTTCAGCCCTAATTAGCATAAAAGTTTAAATAAAGTTGTTGTTTGTAGGATTTGACTTTAATAATAGTAATAAAAGTGGTGATGACTCAGCTGTTAGCATCTCAAAGCTTTAATTCCTCATTTAGATGCATCAGCTTGAAAAGAGCACGAGGCCTGTTTGCTTCCATCTCTGCTGATCAGGAGGCGGCGGTAACGACCAGATCCCTCCTGGCTCCGTCCGACGGTCCCGTACGAAGGCCGGAGGGCGAGCGGCCGTTTATGGACGACTCCCCAGACAACAGCCTGGGCAGCATCCGAGCTCTAACAGCCGCACGAGGCTGATTTATTATCCGAGTTAACCCCGACCACAGCATCACCTCCACGCACACAACATAACTCGGTGCACGTGTCAGACGCTGATGGATGGACGGAGAGGAAAGACGACAGGGACCAATAACGGCACAGATGATGTGTAGGATAATGCTGGAGGAGCACAGACCCTGGAGGAAAACCTGAAAATAACTCCGAATAAACACTTTAACAACCTGTAACGTTCAAAAATAGTAAACAAATATAGAAAAAAACCTGAAAACCACTCCGAATAAACATTTTAAAAACCTGTAACGTTAATAAATAGTAAAAACTAATAATAAAATGGTGAAATAATGTCAGATATCTGTAAAATAAGTATATTTTCGCTTTTATTTTTAAATGTAGACCCAGTAAATCAGTGTAATGTTACAGTCACACTCTGACAAAGACGACTGTAGATGTGGATCTTTAGTACAACTTTTTATCGTAATTATTTTTACGATTTTACTAAATTTCATTGCAACAAAACATTAAAAATCTGTAAAATAACAATCAAAAAAATACTTCTGTAATTCATAATATATCATGTTATATTACACATATTTTCCCCTCAAATAACAGACGTCTGGACAATATTCCTATTTTTTTGGATTTTAATTTTACAGTTTAACACTGTAAATAAACAAATTAATATTTGTAAAAATACAGATTTTATCGACGGCTGTGACCTTTTGTTTTTTAGTCAATATGTAAATTAATACTTTTTTTATAGACATTTTAAACAATTTAAAAATTTATTTGTCTTTTTTAAATACCTGATAAATTTTTTTCTTTCAAAGAACCACAAATGTCTGTAAAATAATCAAATTTTTGCTGATTTAAATAATAACAAGTTTATTTAATTGTTAACATGTAAATTAATAGTTTTTTCTTTCATTTTGACATAACATTTGTAAAAAAAATATAACATATTTAATAATATAATATAATATAATACAATATAATATAATCTGAGACCAAATTACCATTTTAAAAATACTAATTTTATATTTTGATATTATTTACTGATAACAGGTAACGGTATGCTTTTTAAAAAAACTTTACTTATTATTATCTGTAATTTTTTTAAAAACCAAACAGGTAAAATCTATAAAATAATGTTTTTTAAAATTGAAATAAAGTTGAAAATATTGTCGTTTTGTCGTCAAATGTTGTAAACAAGCAAATATCAACATGTTAATAACTTTTCTGTGAATTTAACTACTAATATTTGTAATTTTAAAAATTTAAATCAGTAAAAGAAAGATACTTTTGCTGATTATATTACAGTCAAACCGTCTAATTTTAATGTCAAATGTTGTAAAAGAATCAATTATTAATTATGAAAATACAGATTCTTGATGTGGACATTTTCTATTGTTAACATGTCATTTTTTAATTTAAAATTATTATTTGTAATTTGACAAAATCTGTAAAATAGCGGTAAATTATTCATAAAATTACAGATAATTTTTTTCTTATTTTTTTTTTTTTTACAGTGTATAGCTTTAGCTTTAGCTGTAGCCTTAATGTTGATACGACCCCCACTTAATTACTGTGGACCCTATTTACTGGTAACCTTCCCTCTTTACCGTCCTGCAGCCCTCCTGTCTGTCGCTGCCAGTTGCCGCCTCCGTGCACGTGCATGCATGTGTGTGCACGTGTGCTGCCTCACTCAGCTAAGGGCCCCCTGGTTTCCCCTCATTTCCATATAATTAGATAAGGCTGCTTCCAGTGCATTGATTAAGTGTCAGAGGAGAGAGGAGCAGCGAAGACGAGCATCCCGGGGCCGAGGAGGGACAGGAGGCTCACGGCACGACAACAACCCGCCTCACAAACACAACGCTGGCCCCTCCCCTCCCGCCGCCGCCGCTATCAACAGGAACATCTCAGCTACTGGAAGCTGCTCCGGCAGAAGGATCTGAAAGTGCGCTTGCTCGTAATGACGACCCACATTGTGTACAGTCCGACTTTGACCCTGTTTGCTCCCTCTCTCTTTTTGTTTCCCGTGACAGAACTGGAGCAGACAGTCTTAGGCTTTTGTTTCCACCGATCCGGCCCTCGTTGTCTCCGTCTTAATTTATGTTTTGCCGCGGCTCAGTCTGACTTGGGTGTTGTACGACTCTCCGCTAGGCTGCCCTATATAAGGACAAAACTGGCGGACCGGGCCGAGCTGCGCTTTCCTAATGGATTGCATTCATTCCACGACCAAACGTCCTCGGCACCTCGAGCCCAACTGCATTCCAGAGAAAATCCCTGCTGTGTCTCTCCTTCTGCTTGTCTTCTCCCTGCATTTCTTCCTTGTGCGATCACTTTAGGCCGAACTCCGAACCGACTCAGGAGTTTAGGGTTATCGCTCCGGCGCTCCTCGCACACTGAGTCGCTGTAGGATGATGTAAGTCAGACCTCCACTGTGGACCTGTTTCCAGCAGCTTACAGGGAGATTTAGGGGGTGATTTTCTGCGGTAATAGATTCAGGCAAAGACGTTTCAGGTCATTTAATAAATCTGCTGCCCGGTCGCGGCGGTTTCTACACATGCTGAGGGCTTCACAGGGAAAAGGCCCTGCTATAAACACTCTGGTGGTCGTTGGACAGTGAACGTAGCGCATCTCATTTGTCATTTGACTCTACAGACTCATAATCTTGTGTTGGTTTCCTCTAAATATTGGATGACAGCTACCAAAAACCTACATTTTGTGACATAATTCAATCATACCGTATATTTGCCTTTCATTATAAGATCATCGAGAGGGTTTAGCTCATAAAGGGGCACCATGACAAAGACTTCTCTTGTGGTTAATGGCTTCCGACCAGAGCTCATACACTCAAGGTAGCCTGAAGTCTGCGAAGACAGCGAATGTAACAGGTGTCTGTGTTCATTTAGCATCTGGAATCAAGTCTTCCTTACTTAATTAACTGATTTTTGTCTGGTAACGGCGCAGACCGTCAGTTATGTAAACTGCATAAATCGGCATCTCCAATCAAGATACATTATTCGACTACAAAGTGTTGGACACTGACTGTTAGAAAGGCCTAAAAGCATCAGCATCTTTAATCACAAACAGGAGATGACTGACATTGATACTTGTGTGTTGGCCGGCAGAGAGCTTTGAGGGGGTTTGCCTAGTAAAGGGGCACCATGACAAAGACTTCCGTGGTGGTTAATGACTTCTGGCTGTTAAAATGGCCTAAAAAAGTCTCTGTCTTCCTTCACAAGCAGATGACACTGATTGATATCTGTGTGTGTTGGCAGGGAGTTTGCCTAATAAAGGGGGCACCATGACAAAGACTTCTGTGGTTAATGACTTCCGGCTATTAAAAAAGGCCTAAAAAAGTCTCCACCTTCCTTCACAAACAGGCGACACTGATTAATGTTTGTGTGTTGGCAGGCAGAGAGCTTTGAGGGGGTTTCCCTAGTAAAGGGGCACCATGACAAAGACTTCTGCAGTCGCTAATGACTTCCGGCTGTTAAAATACCCCAATAAGTCACCGCCTTCCTTCACAAACAGGTGACACTGACTGATACTTGCTGGAGGTCTTTTTCCACCGCCTCTTGCCACCTCTTCTCGTACCACCAGCTTTGGTGGAGAGCGAACAGGAGTGGACTTGGCAAGTGGATTGGTAATGGCGCAGACTGTTGGTTATGAAAATTGTATAAATCGACATCTCTAATCAAGACACATTTTTGTACAACAAAGTGTTGGAAAGGCCTAAAAAGTGTCAGCATCTTTCATCACAAACAGGAGATGACTGACACTGATATTTGTGTGTTGACAGCCAGAGAGCTTTGAGGGTGTTTGCCTTGTAAAGGGGCACCATGACAAAGACTTCTGTGGTGGTTAATGACTTCCGGCTGTTAAAATACCCCAAAAAGTCACCGCCTTACTTCACAGACAGGTGACACTGACTTATTCTTGCTGGACGTCTTTTTCCACCTCTTGTCGTACCACCAGCTTCGGCGGAGAGCGACCAGGAGTGGACTTGGCAAGTCGAGTGCGGCTGCTGGAAGCTCCAGCTGAGTCTGGATAACAGCCCCGCCCGTGCGTGCACACAGCAACACCGCGGATGCTCCCCGTGCTAAGTGCTAATTAGCAGAACAAAGCATCTGTTGTTCTTTTAAACACGCGACAGTTAAATATTTCATCTATCCGCCTGTCTCCGTCGATCCCCGGCTCTGCTGGAGGAGCGAGAGGAATGGAGCTGACAGTTGCAAGAGTTTGCCGCGAACGCACACGCGTGTGTGTACTGCTCAGAAATGTATGTAGAAAGAAAACGACATGCTGAGACACACACACTCTGTGCTCTCATGTGAGCTGACAGCAGCATCAGCGTAATGTACCATATTAAAGCGAACAGGAGCTTTACTATAAACACCATTCCCCCCTCGGAGAGAGCCGGAGGCAGAGAGCAGGACGTTTGGTCTGGGAGAGACTGGCCCAGTGGCTAAGTGCTTATTACCCTGCCTCCCCTGACACTTACAAATATACACTTTGTTCCTCCGCTGTCTGAGGTGGAGGAGACGAGGAGGAAGAGATCACAACCTGGAGAGAAAGGAGAGGTTAAGTGACTGGATGATTTCAGATGGGAAGAAGACGTATCTGATGCTCCGTCTGTCTCCTCGCTCGTCTTCCTCCCCTCCTCTTCCTCCCTCCATCTCTTGTCTCTTGTGGCTTGACGGAGGAGTGTGGGGGCAGAGCGCTCTCGTCTTGTTAAACGGCTGGCAGATGACAGAAAAATTAGAGGCATTTCGCTCTTGACAGGTTGTTGTGTGTTTGCGTTTTATTTTTTCTTCTCCCTGCGCCCCCCCTCCTCCTCCTCCTCACCCTCCTCCTCCTCCTCTTCCTCGTTTTTTTCTGCTTCAAATGTTTTTTGTCAGTTTGTTTTCAGTCAAGCTGTCTCGGCGGCACAATGAGCGCTACCGGTGCACGCCCGCACACACACACACACACACACCGGGAATCAAAACACATGTGCGGGGTTTCTCTCTCTCTTTTTTTTTTTAATGTGTGTGTTCTCACAGGAGACGGATCTGATTTTGTGTTCTCAGATTGGTGGCACTGGGAGGAGGCAGAGCGGCTCACAAAGACGTCTCCCCCCCCCTCCTTCGCTAATTATTGAGACAGACTTTGATTGCCTGTTTGGAAACAGTTTTTCAAACAGCTGTAATGACGATGATTAGGCGGCGCTGCAGACTCGGTGCAGGCAGGGGGAGGAGCGCGCGGTCGGCCCCGTCCA
The DNA here is from genome assembly GCA_024666655.1 of Dascyllus trimaculatus. Lineage (NCBI taxonomy): Eukaryota > Metazoa > Chordata > Actinopteri > Pomacentridae > Dascyllus > Dascyllus trimaculatus. The sequence continues at coordinate 3,559,750 of CM045465.1, read as the reverse complement.
AACACCTCGCCACCTCGTGTTTACGCCGGGCTCCTCGTATTTGCATGTCATCCCGTAAAATTATTTCTACATTACACTGCCGGCTCCTTTGTTGTGCCTCTTCTCCTTGTCTGTTTGCAAGACGTCGCTATTTGAGTCGACAAAGGGGCCTTTGGGTGCTAACTACCACCTTTTGAAACAGTGGATGCGGTGAAATTGTTATTTTTGCGCCTCTTAGGATAAATGTGTGTTGTGGCCTTGTTCTCCCTTCCAGCCGGTGGCCTTTAGCTGCCGAACACAGCCTCCTGCTACTGGAGGAAACAAACAACCAGGCAGAAAATGCATTTTAGGAGCGTTTAAATCCACTTCTTTAACCGTTTGTTTCCTCGTATGAAATTAACACGCGTGAAAGTGACGACAAAAACCTGCATCTTCGAAAAATAGATCTTTAAGTTGGATTTGCGCCGTGGAGTTCCAGAAAAAGGAGTTAACATGATCTGCACACTGTTAAAAAATTAAATCTGGTAAAATAAGTGGTGGAAATCTGGCAGCAGTGATTCCTGAAAAAATCCATCACAGATAGTAAAAAAAACAGAAACAGAAAATGTCAAATATCTGTAAAATATCAGATGTTTAGCCGATTTAAATGCAGTGAATTTTGTCAATCAACGTGCAAATGAAACCTTTTTTTCCTGTGATTTTATAGATGCTATCTGTAATTTACCAAAAAACAAAGAAAATCTGTAAAATAACACTTAAAAATGTATTTTTACTCCTTAATATATGTAATTTCTCTTTTTTAAAAATGGCAAACATATCGAAAATAATGAGATTTGTGTGAATTTATGCTCCAACAAAAGAAAGAATCACCGTTTATAATAATACAGACATATGACATGAACATTTTTTATAGTTTCCACCAGTTTTTTGACAGTCAACATGTAAATTAGTGCTTGTTTTCTGAGATCTTACAGGTTTTAATCTGTATATTAATCAGCGACAATCTATACTATATTACAATAATAATAATAATAATAATAATAATAAATATATCTATACATATATAGGAGTTAAACGTATATTTAATATTTATTTAATTCATAATATTCATACAGTTTTTTTCAAATGTCAAATGTCTGTAAAATATTGATGTGTTTCGCTCATTTACAGACACTAAAAATCATTTTACAGTTAAACACTATTAAAGATCAAACTAGTAAAAATACAGGTTTTTGATGTAAACATTAAAATTATCTGTGAATAATAAATAACTAAAAAAATCTGTAAATAATAATAATAATAATAATTTACTACTTTTTAATCCTTAATATACAAATGCAATATATTAATATAATATACATAATGATTTTTTCTGCTGATTTAAAAATATTAAAAATAGTCTATTTATGCAGTAAAACCTTGCTAAAGAACAAATTTCCACATCTCTTTATCTTTATGGATAACATTTAATTATAATGTAATTACCTGTAATTTAACAAAACAGGGAGCATCTGTCAAATTACAGTAAATATTAGTGTTTTTTTTTACAGTGTATAACATATGTACCATAACAGTTTATTAATATTTTAAATGCCACTTAGCTTGATGATACAGTATTTATTATTTATTATCGTCTCAGGGATGAGCTGATGAAGACTTTGTGAGTGTCGGAGATAAAAACTGAGATAAATACAAAGCAGCATCTTAAAGCCTCAGTGATCTCCTGGTTTATGTTTGGTCCTTGATGTGGAGCGACTGATCTGTTCATCCAAAGCTACAGAAGCCTCCTCTTCCTTGTTTGTATGAACTCAAAGCAGTTTCTGGGCTGATGTTTCCTCCAGTCTCATTTTCACTCACTGTGGGCTCATTTTTCACGATATTATAAAGTCCTGCGCCTCCATGGAAACAGAACAACGGTGGCTGGAAGGAGCGTGACGCAGTTACTATGCCACAAATCATGGAAAACCAACAAACAAGAGTTCCGTTGCTCTGTGTTACACTGCCTGCAGTTCAGCCGAGAGGTTCCTGAGTTTTTAGCGTGCGTTTTTCCAGATTGTTGCTCCTAAAATGTCTGAATTCGCGGCAGCTTTTCTAAAAAAACTGCGATGTTTGAAGCGTATTTGTTGCGATGAAATTGCGGGAGACGGTAAAAAATTGCTAAAAAGTTGCATTTTTAGTTAGGTTTTTAGTTAATTCCACATCCTGCCTAACTGACCTTCATTGTTTCAGTGCTGCCACAGATCTGGATGCAACAGCTTCATCACGGTGGTTTGTCTGGTCTGTGGTCCGCTGGTTTCACCCATTCTCCTGATATGTTTACGGTAGAAAAGTGTTTGTCAGTGGATGGTTTTGGTTTGTGTTCCACCTCAATATTCCACGGGGTGAAAACAGTTTAGCTCCGCTTTGGTGAAGAACATCAGGGAATTGTTTTGCAGTAGTTTTTGTTTCATACATATCTGTATCTTCAAACCATAAACAAGGAAGTGAATTCGGTGACGTACGTGCATTACTGGGGACTGCTGTGATTGGTGGAACTCACGGGAGGCGGGACTAAATTGCGGAAAAGTGGCGGTGATTGGACGAAATTGCAAGGTCGCGCAGAATTCATGGAGATTGGTTGAATTAGCGTTAATTGTTACGATCGCAGCATCGTGAATTCCTGGAGGGACTTATTTTCAATTGAGACATGTAGAACAAAGCAATGTTTGGGGTGGTATTCCAATTTCAAGCTTTGATTTTGGTCATTTTTGCGACTGACTGAGCGACAGTTTGACAACTCTACGCTTTTACAGTGATTTGTGATTTCGTCAGGGCTTTCAGGGGTTGTCGATACTTGCAGAGCTCAGCGATTTGGACGAAAAGTCATGATTTTAAGCTCAGGTTCGGTTAAGTTTTCCGACGGAACAGCACAACACAGATGATGAGTTCAAGGACCATCGGAAAGTTGACAGACGTGACGATTTTTTTTCAGTTTTTACGGTTCCTTGCTCTCATGAATGAATGTCCTGGTCGTAACTTGAGTTGCCGTGATATCTATCGTCACGCTCCATTTATAATGAGTTGTTTTGCTGTGCAGGCGGTTGTTGCCAATGCCGCGACGTCAACCTCTGCTGCAGAACGTTGCACCGTGGAATCACCATCTTGAGGAACGTGCACGAGTATCGGCGTTCTAACCTCAAAAAGAGGCGAGGATGATCCAGTGGTGTGCCCAGATTTCCTGTTTCAGGGTTTCTGAGTCCTGAAAACGAAGCCAAAAAAGATGCACAAGTGTCCGTGTACGTCGCGGCCATTCGTTTTCTTATTTAGAGATTTCAAAATAAAAACGAAAAATAAACCGTTTCCCTTTTTTTCAGTGATAATACAAAATGAAAAACGGAAAACAGGCCCTAATCCATTATCCATTATCAGTTATCTGATTTAATTAGATGTGTTTGTAAATGGAAATTAAAATTAAAATACACCCATGGAAAACTTATTTCTCTACTTCCTGTTAGTTTTGGCTCCGTGAACCGTCTGACTTCTGAAGAGGAGCTAGCGATTTAGCTACCTCCGCTAAATGGCGGAGCTAGCTAGCAGCGGAGCTAGCTAGCAGCAGAGCTAGCGCTAAATCGCAACTTTGCTTTCTGGCAAAGCTAAAGTAACAGAAAACATCCAAACATCCCCAAAAACTTCCCGAAAAGCAGCCGAACGCTAGCGATTTAGCGCTAGCGGCAGAGCTAGCGGCACCACAAGGTCCCTCCAAAGGGACAAATAAACCCCACGCTGGTGAAAAGTCCACTGTGAAATAGTGAACAATGTGTGCCAAGCAACGTTTGGACCCCACAGTGGGTCTTCATCAGGCCACGGCACACAGCAAGGTCTGCTAACAGTGAGCTAACACTGGAGCTTTAGATACCAGATCCTTCCTCATCAGAAGTCAGACGGGTCACGGACCCACAAGACTACTTTCTTCACAGACCACGCTAAAGACCTTCAGGTCACTCTTCTGGTTCATGCTAGCCGCCCAACAAACGGCTCTAGCTGCACGTCGGAGGACTTCCCCGCGTGACGCCGCGCGTTGAGAGCAGCAGATTTCAGCTCTTTCATGAACTGGATATGTCAGCCAGCGATAAACGGTAGTAAAAGCCGACATCAGTGGATGAATGACACGAGAAAGACGCCGGCGGGCACAGCTGATGTTTTGGCCTGCAGGAACGAAATCGGCACCCGCGCAGCAAAACACACACTCCCGAAGTAGAGCACAGGTACACAAAGGCGAACACACACACACACACACACACACACACACGCAGGCGTTTGTCTTTTGAACAGCGGCGTGTTTTACACCTGGGATTAGCGAGATGTTTGCGAGATCAAATGTTGTCCACCAGCCCCCATCCTCCTGCCTCCTGTTATCTCTAATGTGGGGAATAATCCTCTTGTGGAATTAATCTCCTTTAAATAGCGTTTGTTACCACGCTGAGATAGAATTAAAGCTCTTGTTCCACTTACGGATGAGAGCCGCAGAAATGCAGCTGGAACATTCGTACCATGTAAAAAAAAAAAACAAAGTGCAGTTGTTGGGGAGGGATTTCCTGAGAGGCACCAGGCTGCAGACCTGCACCGTGAGGACAGGAAATGCACGGGATGCATTACAAAATAAAACCACGTAGGCACTTCTGGTGGAATTAATTTTCACGCTGATGCATTAGCAATGCTACGTAAAATCTACTAGACCATCATCTATAGTATATATCGCTTTAATTTATGTATTAAACTTATTATTTTGAGAATGAGCCCCATTGTGAGTTTTATGTCTGCTAACAGAAAAATCCTTAAATGTTATTTTAATGCACAGTTACAGTCATAAGAATAGAACAAAGACGTGCTACAGGTCATGAAGACAACACAATAATTACTAATATAATGAGAAAGTCGGCGACCGGGGACATTAAATAACAAAAGTGTGACCGTTAGATTCCCGTAAAACTACTTCTATCCTGCTACAGAACCGTCAGAGCCAGCGGCAGATTTCAGAAAGTCTAGCCGAGCTAAGGCTGCTGTCAGCGGGGAGCTGTGAGCGCTGACCGCCCGGTAGTAGCTGTCTAACGGGGACACTCACATCTCCGAAATCATTGGAGTAAATTTTTAAGCAGAATTTGTCTTGATAAAAGTTTAGCTAACACTAGCTTAAAACAGTGTTAGCTGACACTAGCTTAAACTAGCTAGTGTTTGTCATTAGCGTTAGCCAGCCCTCATTCAGCGCTGTGAGAGTGACATTCATGCTAATGGTTACCTGTTAGCAAGTAAGCTAATGTTAACTGTTGTATTATATCAGAGTAATGATGTGAATAAAGTGATGAATAATTAAAAAAATATACCATGAGGCCAAAGTGTGACCGTTAGATTCCCGTGAAACTACTTCTATCCTGCTACAGAACCGTCAGAGCCAGCAGCAGATTTCAGAAAGTCTATCCGAGCTAAGGCTGCTGTCAGCGGGGAGCTGTGAGCGCTGACCGCCCGGTAGTAGCTGTCTAATGGGGACACTCACATCTCTTTTTAAGCAGAATTTATCTGATAAACTGACCACAGATTTGATGTTTATACAACCACTTTCTCGCCTCAAATAATCTTAAAACTAAATTTTGTGTCACATCATGGTTGTACCGTGGACACATGTTGAGAAACAGCCACAACCACTCGCGTTAAACGGCTGCTTCTTCGTTTGATTTAATTAGCGGTTAGCAAACCAACTTCACATGCGTCACCGCCACCTACTGGACTGGACGCTTTAAATGTCCTTTCCTGTTTTTTTACCCGTTACTTCCTGTCCTGACAGTGGAGGTTCTGCAGCCAGGTGCTCTTGGATTTCCCAAAGACAAAACCGCCTCGTTTGACTGCAGACGTCTGTTTTTTGTTTCGATCTGTTTGCTTCTTTTAGGTTTAACCGACTTTGATTGGACACAGCAGGTCCGGTTAGCTCAGGCTTCATTCCTCTTAATTACTTTCGTCTTCAATTAGATCTGATTTGGGTTATTTGTTGCATTAGTTGCTTATTTTTTTGGCTAACTTTTAGTTTAAAAAAAAAGGCGATTTTGACCGAAATGTCGCATTTCTCAGCTTCACATTCGGCTCCCTGATGGAGCGACACGTCAGGGACGGGTAGTTCAAGGCCCCCCGGAAAGTTCAGCCTTCTGTTTGAACAGCTTCTGAGATGATAAATGGTTGCGATTGTGGTGGAGTTCTCTGAATACAACGAGTCTTTCAAACCTGCAGGCGGATTCAAAAAGGTTGAGGCCAGTGTCACGAAGCTGCTAGCGTGACCGTGGACTTTTTAGAGTGCCTCTCGCTCTACTGCTGGTGCGTTTTTTAACTCATAAATGTGGATTACAATAGATAAAGGCAACGGGTTTCACTGTGAGTTTGCAGCATGTCGTTTCCCTAATGACAAAATTGAATGTGGTCTGAAGAATGCTAAACTGTTGTTTTGGCTAATCCGCTCGGTGGACAGTCAGGTGGGCTCTGGACTGGTTGTCCACAATAACATTAAGTCCAGCTGAACTCTGAGACGGCCCTTGTGTGTTTCCAGAAGGCAGATCAGGACACCGACCCACCCGCACAGCCCCTCCGCAAATGATATTTCTGCCCCTAATGAGGCCGCTTCACGTGGAACATGTAATCACGTTAAAACATTAGGCGGCACATCTGGTTCGTATGTCTTCGGACGTCGGTCCTGAGAGGCCAAACATGGGCCTTTGTCACCGTCTGCCTCTCAGGCGGAGGTGAGGGAGACGAAAGGGAAGGGAGAAGAGAGTCAGACAGGGAGGAGGAGGGCTGTAATTTAGCCGGCTGACAGGGGAAGTGAGATCTCTTGGTGGTGGGGGGGTGTTGTGAGCGTGACAGTCTAAATGAATGGAGACATCAGTGAGTGTTGGCGTCGGTGTTGTACGCCAGGAGGTGATCGGTGTGTTTTACCCGCCCTGTCAAACCCGACACGGCCCTGAGGGTTTTTATCAACCTCCCTGCTCCTCTCGCTCTCGCTGTCAAAGCCCAGGGATGGAAGAAGCGTGTCCAGGTGGTCGGAGCGGGGCGTGCACGACCTTTTCCTCTTTCTTGGGGTTGCGTTTACCTCTCAGGTTCGCCTCTGTCCTTTGGGGTCTCGGATATTAAACACGACTTTGGCTTCATAGACGAAAAAACTCAAACTGACAGACTGAAAAACTGTTTTTACTGGTTCCCGGTCATCACCCGCTGTAACATTTATTATTTATCGGTTACAAACGTTGGTCTTCCTCCATTATGGTACGATTATTGATTTCGACATCAGCCTTAAAAAACACCTCATCAGTCGTCTTTAGAGCAAACAGTTTGGGGTTTTTTTGTTGTCGAAAAAGGTGATACTGGATTTAAAAATGGCTGTTTTTACAGTTTCTGCCCATCCATCCATCATCTGTACACCGCTTATTCCTCTGTAGGGTCGTGGGGGGCTGGAGTCTATCCCAGTCGACTCAGGGCGAAGGCAGGGGACACCCTGGACAGTTCACCAGTCTATCACAGGGCTACTCATGGAGACAAACAACCACACTCTCATTCACACCTACAGACAATTTAGAATCATCAATTAACCTCAGCATGTTTTTGGACTGTGGGATGAAGCTGGAGAAAACCCAAGATCCCAGGCGTCCTAACCGGGACGCGAACCGGGGATCTTCTAGCTGCGAGGCGACGCTGCTAACGACCGAGGCAAAAATTAAGATGCTTTTCAAACCTGGTGGCATCTTTTGGAGTTCAGTAGGTCAGATGTATCAGTGATGAATCAATAACTAATCACATCACGATCTCAGTATTGATCGAAACCCTTTACGTGTGCAGCCCTGCAATGAAAGCATCAACAGTCTGACTGCTTTTTTACGAGTTTTCAAGACAGTTTTTGGTCTTGAAAAGAGGAATCAACAAGTTTCTTGAATGTTTTGTCTGTTTTTAAAACGTTACCTGCCGTCTATGCGTCAGGTAAGCCGAACAGATAAAGCACTAATGTCGATTTCGCCTTGTTCTTTGACGATATCTGAGATCAACAGGTAGTAATACTGGCTGCACTGGAACTGATCATTTGCATGTGTGGTTTGTAACGTCAGTGAGCGACTCTTACTGTCTTACTCTCGACAAGCTTCTTTCCTGAGCTCTACGGTTGCCTCTGCGGTCGTTCAACAAGCTGCGTGAGGAGGAAGCAGCGCTGCGTGGGTCACAGCCGGGCAGCGTCAGTGCTTCCAGCTGCCAGCGAGTGGAGCTGCGCTGCTGCCGATCCAGATCCTGCACAGTGAGCCCCGCTGCAGCCTGAACACCCTGACCCGGGGAGGGCGTTCAAACCCTCGGCCTTTGTCTCCTGGAGGCCGCGGATCTCCACGCAGAGGGGGGTGGAGCCAACGCAGCTGCTGGCTTGAACTGAAACACCTTGTTGGAGATTTGGTGAAGTCGTGGAGCGTCCGAAGACTTTCACCGCAAACGCTGGGAGGTCGATATTCCCTCCACACGAGATGAACATTTCAGCTTAGAGGTTCACGGGGACGTCTCTAAACCGGATCTGTTTTTAGAGTTACCTCGTCCTGGAGGTCTTCAGAAAAGGACGTCTGGGCTGGACGGCCTGCCTACGAGGAGCGACTCTGGCAGCTTCGGCTTCACCCAAAGCAGAATCTGTGGAAGCCGCTGCACAAAATCATGTATAAGGTCTCAGTGAGTGGGTCAGAAGGGCAAAGCACAAATCCATAGTTCACGCTCTGTAGTCCACAGCGCTCCCAGTGAACCGTGGATATATATATATATATATAAATACGTGTGTGTGTGTGTGTGTGTGTGTGTGTCAGCCCACAGTTGGCAAATACAAACAGTAAAGTCGAGCAAGTACAATAATCTGTATATTTAGCTGATTTAATGACAGTAAAGCAACAATCACACCTTGTAACACTTCATGTGGACGTGATGCACAGTTGGGCCTGTTTTATTTCACAGTAAACATAAAAATTAACACATTTTTTTTACTGTGATTGAGCAAAACAGTCAAAATATTTACAACAACAATTAGAAAAAATCTTTAATTGTCATTTTTCAATCCTCAGTGTGCATAATTTTTCTTTCAAATGACTGAAAATACCTTTAAAATAATGACGTTTACTGATTTAAATACAGTAAAATAGTTTTATTTTATGGCAAAGAATACATTAATAAAAATGGACATTATTTACATTTTTGACCTGTTTTTTTTAAAGGTATACATGTAAATAATCACCTTTTTTTCTCAAATTGTACGAGGTATTATCTGTAATTTAACAAAATAATAAAATTAGTAAACAAATAAAACCATAAATAATATTTTTCAATCCCTAACATGTTTGATTTTTCCTCTAAATAATGGAAAATATCTGTAAAATCACTACTTTTGCTGATTTAAATCCAGTAAAATAGTTTAATTTATGGCACAGAATGAATTTATAAAAATACAGATGTTTGATGTGGACATTTTTACAGTTTGACCTGTTTTTTTTATTGTTTTACATGTAAATTATTTTTAAAAAATTCCCAGATTTTACTTTATATTATCTGCAAAACATGGAAAATCTGTAAAATAACAGAAAAAATACTTTTAATTCCTAATATGTTTGATTTTTACTTTTAAATGACTGAAAGTATCTGTAAAAGTGTATTTTTGCTGATTTAATTACAGTAAAATTATGTAATTTATGGTCAAATGTTGTAAAAGAGTCAAGTACCGTTTGTATGAATACAGATTAATAGTTCGGACCTTTAGTTTTAATATTAAACATGTAAATCAATAACTTTTTTTCATGTTTAACATATTTTTTAAATTGTTAACATGTAAATTAATGTCTTTTTTAATGGTTAACATGTAAATTAGTAGCTTTTAAAGTGGTTAACATTTAAGTTAATACCTTTTTTAATAGTTTACATGTAAATTAAATATTTTTTTAATGGTTAATATGTAAATTAATGTCTTTTTTAATAGTTTACATGTAAATTAAATATTTTTTAATGGTTAACATGTAAATTAATGCCTTTTTTAATAGTTTACATGTAAATTAAATATTTTTTTTAATGGTTAGTATGTAAATCAGTACCTTTTTTAATGGATGACATGTAAATTAATACCTGTTTAAAATAGTTAACGTGGAAATTAGTGCCTTTTTTAATGGTTAACATTTAAGTTAATACCTGTTTTAATAGTTAACATGGAAATTAATATTTTTTTAAATGGTTAACGTGTAAATTAGTACCTTTTTTTGATGGATAACATGTAAATTAATGCCTTTTTAAAATAGTTAACGTGTAAATTAGTACCTTTTTTAATTGTTAACATCTAAATCAATACTTTTTAATGGTTAACATGTAAGTTAATACCTTTTTGTTATTAATTCACTGGTTTTTATCTGTAATGTAACAAATCGGAGAAAGTCTGCAGTATAAAAGCAGATTGTTTGAAAGTTTACAGTTAAAAACGTCCACATTTACTAGCTGCTTCATCACCGATCACTGACTGAGGAACCACAGCGTCCGACTCATGAGTGTTTCTTTTATTTCGGTGTTCTGTTCATGAGGTTCTGGTCTTAGTGTGACCCGGCCTTTGTTTCTCTGACCTTCTCTGTCATTTCTCAGAAGCACAGTTTTAGCAGAATCACATTTTCATGCCTTGTCTTCGGTTCCTTCCTCTTCTTCTCGGGGCTTTGCTTTGTGACTTGTCCCTTCTGCTTCCCCTTTCTTCTGAAACAGGCTCGTCATTCTGAACACGTTTTATTTTGGGACGGCGGAGCAGAGAGAGCTGATGGGGCGGAGGGTGGTGTGATTTCTATTTATTTTTTCACTACTGCTTTTACATTGTTCTCATAAGTGACCGCATTTTACCAAAAAGTTAAACCGCTGAACAGAAACGTGTGATATAAATGACAAATTACTGTCCACCATCAGAAGGCTTTAAGAACTTTCTGCTCGGCAACAAAACCGAGATAAACAGAAACATTAAATATTAAATATTAAATATGAGTTTAGTGCAGCAACTTTTTATTTTAGGTGGAACTGATTCCATGCTTTTGTCCCATGTCCTCAAATTTATCTCCTGATTTCATTTACTGTCCAAATTTAAGTAACCGCCGTGCTTCATATAGTAATGCTTCCACCACCGTGCTTCACATCATGATGCTGCCACCACCATGCTTCACATTATGATGCTGCCACCACCATGCTTCATGTCATGATGCTGCCACAGCCATGCTTATTATTATGATAATGCCACCACCATGCTTATTAGTATGATAATGCCACCACCATGCTTCATATAATGATGCTGCCACCACCATGCTTCATGTCATGATGCTGCCACAGCCATGCTTATTATTATGATAATGCCACCACCATGCTTATTATTATGATAATGCCACCACCATGCTTCACATCATGATGCTGCCACCACCATGCTTCACATCATGATGCTGCCACCACCATGCTTATTATTATGATAATGCCAACACCATGCTTCATATAATGATGCTGCCACCACCGTGCTTCACATCATGATGCTGCCACCACCATGCTTCACATCATGATGCTGCCACCACCATGCTTCTCATCATGATGCTGCCACCACCATGCTTCACATCATGATGCTGCCACCGCCATGCTTCACATCATGATGCTGCCATCACCATGCTTCTCATCATGATGCTGCCACCACCATGCTTCACATCATGATGCTGCCACCACCATGCTTCATGTCATGATGCTGCCACCACCATGCTTTACATCGTGATGCTGCCACCACCGTGCTTCACATCATGACGCTGCCACCACCATGCTTCACATCATGACGCTGCCACCACCGTGCTTCACGTCATGATGCTGCCACCACCGTGCTTCACATCATGATGCTGCCACCACCATGCTTCACATCATGATGCTGCCACCACCGTGCTTTACATCATGATGCTTCCACCACCATGCTTTACATCATGATGCTGCCACCACCATGCTTCACATCATGATGCTGCCACCACCATGCTTTACACGATGATGCTGCCACCACCATGCTTTACATCATGATGCTTCCACCGCCATGTTTCTTATCATGATGCTGCCACCACCGTGCTTTACACTATGATGCTGCCACCACCATGCTTCACATCATGATTCTGCTACCACCGTGCTTCATGTCATGATGCTGCCACCACCGTGCTTCACATCATGATGCTGCCACCACCGTGCTTTACATCATGATTCTGCCACCACCGTGCTTTACACTATGATGCTGCCACCACCATGCTTCACGGTGGGGATGGTGTGTTTATGATTATGTGCAGTGCTTGTTGTCCAACACACAGTGCGTCTCGTCTGATGAGACCAAAGAAATCTTCTTCCAGTGACTTCAGAGTCTCCGACATGGCTCCAGTTGAGCTCTAGTCGAGTTCAGTTTTTTCAACAGTGGCTTTTTCTTTGTACTCCAAGAGATACTCAGTGAAGAAATCTCCTTGTATACGTCCTCTGGCTTGTGCTGTCCTTCATGGTGTAGTTACTTCCAGGAGTACTGATTCACCAGTGACTGGACCTTCCAGATAGTGGCGTCTTTATACTACAATCACTTGAGACACACTCACTGCACTCAGATGATCTTCATTTCAGTAATTGTGCGACTTGTAGAAAACCTAATTCAATTGGCCGCGATTCAATGTTTAAAAGCAACAAAAAGGGAAAACCTACAAGGGGGTTTTATCGACACTGTATACAAAAGCTCTTTTGTACTGTCGCTCTCATACATTTGTGACTCGAGATAAACTCCGCTGTGTAATCTGAAGCTTTTCTGCTCCTCATGTCTTGCATAAAAACTCTTGCAGTATTAGACCAGTAACTGTGGTAAGCATGTGATCTTGCAGAAAGGCTTTTGTCTGGTCTGGACCTTGAGATGTTTACAGTGGATCCATTAATATATACTTATGTGTATGCGTGGTGGCCGGTTGTAGCACTTTTTACACGCTGCTGATTGGTAATCCAGTGTTCGTTGCCATTTTTTTGAGATGAATGGGCCTGAACATGAGGCCTCACATATATAGATTATCACATCTCCTTTGTCTCTGACAGTAGCCTGTCATGCTGCCTTTGAGCGCAGCCACATGAAGCAGCTACTGTATAACCACATTTGCTTTCAGAATGGGTAGGTGACACCTCACACCGACCGGTCCTTCCTTTGTTCCTCATGCATAAAGGGCGCGCTGCTTCCTGTATTAAAACGCCGGCGCTAGATGGATATAATAAGGAGCAAAAATTGGCCAATATGGAGGCAATTCATGGGAATACTGGGCTGAAATTGCTCATTTGCAGATTATATTTAAAGCAGAAAACCGGCAAGACTTTTACTTCAGTCACCTCCTTTTGCAGGGTTTGTGAAAAGTGTTAGTTCTAATAAGACTAACAGTCCTTGAGTACTGTTATAATAGTGAACGACTGTGTGGATGTCAAAAAAACAAAACATACCGCAGCCATTTCCCACATACTTAGGCTGGGGTTGACCACACAATGCAGTATCACAGAATGTCACGGAGCACCTGAATGTATCATTAATTCCCTCTTAATGCCCTTAAATAACGACTGTAAGAATGCGCTAAAAGCTGCGCGGCCTTGTGCTGTCAGAAAGCTGTACGTCGCATTGAAAGCCGCGATGTGTCATGTTCCCTTTTATGTCCGGCGGCTTTCAGGAACATTCGCGCCACGCCGCGCGAACGCCGAACATTTCTGGGCTGTGTTTGCTTCTCGGCAAAGAGGTTGACCACGGCGTCTTTTATGTGCGCTTTAAGAGCCGCTTGATAGTTGTGAAAATGCTCGGAATGAAAACAAAGCAAACAAACGCCAAGGCTGTACGAAGCCTCGGCAGCAGGAACAACAGCAGCAGCAATGTGTGGATTCTGAAAGTGAAGGAACGATAATTACAACACTTTCTTTCTGAAACACTCGAACAGGCAGGTCGGTTTGAATCAGTATTTCTAATCATAGCATTTATAAACGCAAGAAAACAAATTGTTCACCCCTAATTTAAACCCCAGTCCCTGCTGGCAGCTTTTTCTTGTGGCTCTTGAACTAATTAATGTGTCACTCTGGGTTTTGTCAGAGCAAACGATCGAGGCTCTGCTGTGACCAACAATCATGCAACAAAAGTTTAAGGACTCGGCTGAACTGCAGGCAGTGTAATACAGAGCAGATAGGAACAACTGTGGACAGCAAGACGCCTCGCTGAGTCTCTGTTTCAACTTGTGTCCAAAGTGTGGATTTCTAACTATCTACCAGTCTTTGAATCGTGTTGATCGGCCAAGTAAAACCAGAGTTATGACCAATAATAAACACCATACTTTCTCCACGTTCGGAGCTCCTTACGGCTTTGGTCTGGTCCACTTGTTTTACTCCTTTTTCACACTTTACCAGGAAACCCAAGTGATCCCAGACGGGTGGTTTTAACCACGGTGGAGCGTCTTCCAGCTGTTAGCATTAGCCATCCCATTAGCATTAGCCATACGTCACAGTAGAAAAAACGGTCCGACTGGAAACTCCTACTGGTTTTTAGTTCCTCAACACTGTTCAACTGTGAGACGGAGAAGTTCCTCCATAACTGTGGGCACTACGAGGTTCACAATTAAAACTGTTGTGTACATCGACCATTCTTAATTGTCTTAACATTTTAATACCGCGGTCCACCTCTGTACTGAACTGTTCGGTTTGGTGTATTGTTACCCCCCTACTGTGGAAGCAAATTAAAGCTCTAAGTAGTAAAATATATATATATCAGTATGGTAATGTAGCAGAGTTAAAAATGTATTTTATTAATTATTATTACCAATTCATGTTCGTTGATTTGCACCTCCTGGGCTTCCGTAGCTCCTCCCGTACACCCCTCACAGTGTTGTTTTGCATCCTGAGGGAGCAGAGTGCACAAAGCAAGGGACCAGAAGGCGATTAAAGTGTATAATAATCTCTTCTGCAGACAGTAAATGCTGGAGAACGTTGAAGCGAGGTGTCTTCCTCGAGGCCCCTGTCCACACCTCCATTACAGTAACACCTGTGGACACTTGTGAGATTGTTCTACGGGTTGTTTTCAGGTTTTATGACACAAATAATCGAAGAAATTCAACTTTTGTTTTCTCGTTTTTTATCATTTGTGATATTATAATTGTGGTATACTGCAAAAAAAGACATCTCTGAGTTCTCTGTCCTTGTTGAATGTGCTGTTTTCATGGAGGTGCAGGACTTTATATTGCAATAAAACAAACAATCAAATGATAAAAACTGAGGCGCCTTTTCTAAAGCTGAACTGCATTCTGAGCTCACACAGAGCAAATATACACCCAACAAAAGAGAAACCGTTTACACAAATATCTCTGTGCTCGTGCTTTTCAACCCTCTGACACCCAAAACCTGCTGGTGGGTTTGTAAAGCGTGCTAATTTATTAAAAACTGCCCAAATTTTACCATTTATTAGAGGAAGAAACCGAAAAAACAGGACAGCTATTGGATTTTCAGCCACTAAATCTGAGCTTAAAAGCATCACAGTTCATGGAAATCATTTTATTTACACGTCTCGTTTATAAATTACAGCAAAAACACACCATTTGCGCTAAAAAGATTTGCTAAAAAACAAAAAATTCTGCCCTTCTCTTTGAAATTGTGAAGCCATTAGTGACTTATCTGGTCCTAACGGTCACATGATAAAAATTCATGGACTTTTCAGCTGAACTGGGCTGAACTGCAGGCAGTGCTTAACAGACCAGATTGGAGATGAGTATAGAAAAAAAAGATATTGATCACATGTTGAGCCCCGTTTTTTCAGTGTTTTTATGAAATAAATCAAGAAATATCAGGTTTTATATGGCAGTGTGTGAGGACAAGTGTGACATCAGCAAAACAAAAACCCCACAAAGACGGAACGATGCTAACGGAAACCCCAACGAAGCCTCGGCAACAATCACAAGGATGTGCATCTTAAAAGCTAAAAACCCTCCAAAGTGATGCTGCAGGACGCCACTTCATCCACGCTCCCGCTGACCAGATGACGCGGGGATGAATCAGCTGATCCCAGGCTGGCCAACAACCCTCCTACATGCGGCGAGCGCGGATCCACCCGACTAACGCTGATCCCAGATCTGGGGCCGGGAGAGGGCCGTGGTCTCTGCTCCCAAACAGGAAGTGGACGAGATCAAACGCACCAATCAGATTGCGGTGTGGGGAGACTAAACATCATCACCCCACAGGAAGGAAGCAGCTACGTCTGAATTACACAGGCTGCCGTGATTGTGTGTGTGTGTGTGTGTGTGTGTGTGTGTGTGTGTGTGTGTGTGTGTGCGCGACTGATTTACACAGACCAGCGTTTACATCCCACAGCCAAATATTTACCTCTGTGCAACTGCCACCCTCCAACAGAAAGCTATGATTAGGCAGAGGGGAGTGTGTGTGGTGTGTGTTTGTCTGACATCCTACAAGCTGTGTGTGTGTCTGTGTGTGTGTACTGTATATGCATGTGTGTGTGTGTGTGTGTGTGTGAGAGAGAGAGGGTTGGACTGGAGGTCCTGCTGGGACCACCTTGGCGAACAATGCCTCTTTTATTCCACCAGAACTGGACTCGGTGTGTCGGAGGAGACGCACACATTCGCACAAACGCATTCACTCGCAAAATCCTTGAGGGGGATTCAGCAGGGGTCAGTTTTCACTTGTGCCAGACACGTGTGTGTGTGTGTGTGTGTGTGTGTGTGTGTGTTTTCTATGTGCGCGTATAGTTAGTCAGGTAATTTGGCCCACAGCTTCAGACAGCGTGGAATGTGGTGGCGGTGGTTGGTTGCACTTTTGGTTTGAGGGGGCAGGGCAAAGGAAACAAAAGCCGGGGAAACCTCTGTAGTAGCCGAGTCCCTCTTTAACTCGGGAGAAGCCTTATCTGGTTCCCATCATGTAATATATTGAGCCCGTTGTTGTCATCGTTTGGGGAAGCAACCAGATCTCAGCTAAAAACTGGGATATTTCATCATCGTTAAACTCTTTGCAGTAAGAAACTAAAAATTCGGTGCTTCTTGACGCAACAGAGAAGCCATTAGGGACTCAAACAGCAAGGGGCTTTTCACCTGAACTGGGTTGAACTGCAGGCTGTGTTCACACAGAGCAGACGAGACCAACTGTGAAAACAAATTAAGCGTGCAAAAGCGTGTAAAACTACCAAAACAGAACTTAGAAGTCTTTTAGTTCCCGATCATTTTGGAAAAACGAGCTTCAAAAGGTGAAGATGCAGGTAGAAATTGTCGCTCCTCCATCTGCAGTCTGATCACGCCGGCTGGTGTTTTGGTTAATTCCACTAGATTACAGGTCAACAAGAGGCAAAGTCAAAGTTCCGTGTTTGCTTTTGGTCGTTGAAAGCTCAAGCGTTTTCAATAATCAGATCGTTTAATTGTTCTTTGCTTTAAAAACAATGCCGGCGGCTCTTGAAGCTTTCGGATAATTAATAATTATTTTCAGCATTAACTGTTTGATTAACCCTCTGAGCCCGAAAACCTGTTGGCAGGTTTGAAAAGCACCAAAATTACACCGGTGTTAAAACAGAGAAAGCCACTGGAGGTTCAACTCCGTGACGGTCCTTGAACTACTCGTCTGTGAGGCGCAATTAAAGAACCCAATTAAAGCTGAAAACCGTGGCATTTCATCAGAATCACTTTATTCTAAAAATAAATAAACTGTTTGCTCTAATTCACGGCTTCTCAGCACAACTGTGAAGATGATAGACCCGGCTGTGACCAACAGTTACGGAGAAGGAACTTTTTTTTGGTTGAACTGGAGGCAGTGTTCAGGAACAAGCGTAAAAAATAGAATTAAGTTCAGGGATTTTTAAATTGTGCGTGTCTAATTTTGTTTCACGGATTAAAAAGAATATTAAATCAGAAAAAAAAACATGTAGACAGATGAGTAGACGAAGACTTGCTTCCTCTTGAGCTAGTTTGCCCATGTGAGATGCTATACGGCACGTTATTGGCTGACGGACGGGAGGCGACCAATCAGAGCGCTGAGTTCTGCATCCTGGGCTCTGATTGGCTCAGCGACCGTAGCATCAGCCTCCTCCGTCTCCCGTGTACAGCAGCGTTCAGCGTCCGGCCTCGTCCGTTCCACATGGACGTCTGGTCGCTGTGCTTAGTGCTGCTCTGAACAAACGTTCTGCACCTTCTGAGGCTTCTGAACCCAAGTGTGGGGAGGATTTATAAAGCCTTTACATGTAGAGAAATAATAAAATAAATATAAGGTCACTACTTCGCGGATTCTCGTCTATCGCGGGGGGTTCTGGAACCAAACCTCCACCATAGATGAAGGACCACAGTATTGAAAATTCATAGTTGAAGGTCAATATTATGTGCAGGTTCTTTTCTTTCCCAGTGTTTGAACACCTGGGGCAACTTTCTTTTCCTTTTTTCTTAATGACATCATGAAATTCAACTTTTGTGGGGTTTTTTTCTCTGTTAGCAAGATATAGAGTTGTACCTTGGGCCGCGAATTCGTTCTTAGATTTCACTCGTGAAACCGAAATGTGAAATGTTCAGGGACTTAATCCGTTCACCCGCCCCCGAAACATACATTTTTTAAACTTTTTTTATGTGTTTATGTGGCAAAAACAGAACGGAATTACAAATAAGTTTAATTATAAAAAAAATACAGTATTGCTAAAATAAAACATAGTAACTGTACACTTTACCTTTGTGGCTGATAGTACAGGTGGATGGTGGAGGAGAAGGAAGTTTCAGTTTCAGTTTCAGTTTATTTGCCATTTGCAGGTAAAAATATCACATTGGAACAGAGGTGCAAGTAGCTCAAGTGCCCTGTCAAATCATTCATACAAAACACAGACTCACAAACAGCTGCCAGTAATCAATATATGATAAAAGACACAGTAAAAATGCTAATATACATATGACAAATATGGAGCAAAAGGGAAAATGCCCTGTCAAGATGCATTATTTAAAGACACCACAGCTTGGGGGAAAAAACTTTTCCTGTGGCGAGAAGTACCACATTTAATGGCACAATAGCGCCGACCCGATGGTAGAAGCTCAAACAAGTCCTTCGCCGGATGTAGCGGGTCATTTACAATAGCTATTGCCCGGGACAAAAGTCTCTGTTTGTAAATGTCCTCTAAGTTGGACCGTTCAATGCCGATGCTCTTACTAGCAGAGCGGACCGCTCTGTTTAAAGCTTTCTTTTCTTTGGCTGTGGCATTCCCAAACCACACTCTCCTTCGAAGACTACTCCTTCGAGGGAGAGTCCCATTCCGTAATAACATCGGGCAGCTGTGGAGGTATTTCTGATGTTGATTCTCTTCCTTTTATCCTGGGAAGCGGTTCGGTGGCTGGTGTTTGCACAAGAAAACGATGCACCCGTTGTTCGTGGGTCGAGTCAAAATTTGTTCGGAGATTGTGTCCATGGGCCGATTTGTTCGTGACTAGGGGCGTTGGCAGGTTGAGGTCTCGCTGTGTGTCAGTAGTACTGTTAGGCAGGGAAGATATTTTTCCATAGAGGTGCAGGACTTTATATTGCAGTGACAAATGAACTCACAGGGAGTAAAAGTGTGACAGAAACTACTCAGACTTCAAAAACAACCCTACTTCTTCAAAAGGCAGTGCATCTATAACCTCTATGGTCAGAAGGGTAACATAGGAAACTGTAATTATGCATTCAAGGCTGTTGTGTGTGTCTGTTTCTGTTGTTGCTTTAGGATAAGATAAACTTTATTGATCCTTCACTGTTGGAAATTTGCATGTTACAGCAGCTGGATACAGATGAGGCCTGAAAGAAGCAGGACAAGGAGTACAGAATGTGCAATGGGAGCGGGCTGTACAACTCGTACGTGCACGATCGCACAACGGCGAGCAGTTTTGGTTGGATTTTTCTTACTAAGTTTAGTGTGTTTTTTAGATTGATAGTGTTAGTAGGGAGGTTCTAAGTCGTGTAGTTTCTTGATTAAATGATGCAAAGTCTAGTAGAAGCTGCCGATCTGCCACATTTGTGCATCATATCGAGCTGCGATACCGTAAAGTCCTGCACCTCTGTGGGAGCTGCATGTCTAAACGGACTGCACTATCAGCAACTTCAATTTCCATCAATCATGAATACGAAAAGATGAATCTTGAATTTCTTAGATTGTTTATTTTACTAAAATTGGAAAAATACAGGAATCAACATACAAAACTTTTTTTTAAAGTGTCCCCTAGGGGTGGGACAACATAAAAATATGGATACAGCGATGTATCGTCGTCCCTCCTCGTGCGATATGAGTATCGATACACTGGCACCAAATATCCATACTTTAATTAATATAATAAGGCGCTCTAAACCCTGCCAGCTGCCATTTCCCCAGCGTCACTACTTAATGTCTCCACATGGTGGCGTTTATCACATCAGTGAGGGAGACTTGAAATGAATCGGCCCAACAACAGTTAGTACAGGTATAATGGAGGACAGCAACGCTACCGTAAGAGACGCCCCATCCACGTTTAAGTCCAAAGTGTGGACCCATTTGGGCTTTCATTGAGGGAACAAACAAGCTGGACAAAGACTACGCCGTATGCAAGAACTGCCTCGCTAAAGTAAAGCACACAGGAAACACCACCAACATGCAAACCCACCTGCAACGCCTCCATCCTGAACTCCTGGCCCAGAAAGCGGCTGATGCAGCAACGTTTCAAGTCAGCCTGCAGCCGTTAGCACAACGTTTAAAGCAAAGATGGCCGCCAGCATTACAACGTCCATCACTGGGCTCATTTGAAGGACCTCCACCCGTACAGTGTGGTCGAGAATGAAGGGTTTGTAAAAATGCTACACACTGGAACCAAGATATGAATATATCCAAGTTATAGATACGGTGATGCATCGTTATGTGATTGTCTTGCAACATATCTGATTATCGCTGTATCGTGTATCGTATCGTATCACATCGTATCGTATCGTATCGCATCGTATCGTATCGTATCGTATCGTATCGTATCGTATCGTATCGTAAGGTATCCTGTGATTCCCGCCTGTAGTCTCCACAGGTGTTGCCAATACTTTATTACTTACATTTCTATTTGTTTCAGCTGTCATATCTCCCTGAAGCTGAACTCAGTGTGAAAAAATGTGCTTTTTCTCTGTAAGCGGTCTGACCTCACAGCAAAACGTGGCAGCTCCAGGTACGACTGAGCTTTTGAACAAAACATCCGCTTGATAAATAGGATCAGTTCGCTTTTGTTTTGGTCAGCGATTAAGTCGGCTTGTTTTAAACTGCTGCGTCAGTTTCTTTTTTTTATTTGTGTCTGTACAATAAGGCTGAAGGAGAACGTACAAGGCATGATCTACACATGGATAAGTACAGATACCACATGTGAATCAATGTGTTCCCAGTGTGAGCTCATTGTCCCTGAATCGGCCTGGGAACCTGTGTGTTGTGCACATCCCTCTGTCTGCCGCCTGAAACAGATAATGACTATAGGTTTGCCATCTGCAACCGTCCCAATCCCTCTCCTTGATTGCGTTGAGCCCCCAAATGACCAGATGTTTCATCACTATTATGGCATTAGAGCTGAGCTCAATAGGCAGATGTGTGTCTCTCTTGACTGATTGTTGTCATGATAGAGTATAGTCTGATTACCTCCTCTGATTAGGCCAATGGGCCGCTAATCCCCCACACAGCCGCCGCAGATCCAGCGTGTCAGGGCCGCCGTGCACCTCTGAGAGATGGGAGCGGGTTACACAACTCAGATGACGGGAGTGAGAGTGAAAATTAGGCGCGCAGGTGAACGTTGAACGTCGCGCCGCTTTTTCTGGGAGCGAGCGGCGGTGGGCAGAGTTCTGATGTCAGCGTTATAACACGAGCCGGGCCGCTCATCCCAAATGTCATGTTTATCTGATCCGTATTAAAGACCCTGTGACAATGGAACAGATGGGGCTGCCTTTTGTCCTGCAAGTGCTCATGGGAGACACACACACACACACTAACACACACGAACACACGCACACATACATATATACCCATGTAGGCCGCCTCCTCGCTTCCTCAGTGGGCCATGAGAGTAGGGTTGAGGTTGTGTGATTGTGTTTAGCCAAGCAGAGTGATTGTGCTCTACAGGGGAGCCAGCCTGCTCTCACCACGCCAGACGGACAACATAACACACACACATATGCAGACACACACGCGCACGGCCGCCGCAACTCCCGCACACTGTTTTATTTCGTTTTCTTTTTTTTAAAATCCCTCGCCGGCTTTGCCGTCCTCAAAGCTCAGCCGAGGTCGCCAGATTTGCACTTCTACACTGTGATTTAATGCTTCGTCCTGACGGCGAGAACGCAGACTTGCCATGAAAGTCCGGTTTTGGTCGATTTGGACGGATTTCATCACATGTTTTGTGTGTTTATGTGATCGATATGAAATCCAGCGGGGGGATTCTGTGTCGGGTAGTTTCCTAATCTCTTGCAAAGTCTAAGAGAAGCTGCAAATCCGCCACCTTTGTCCGTCATATCGAGCTTTGACTTTGTAAAGTCCTGCACCTCTATGGAAAAATATCCTCTTTCTCTTTAAGTGGAGGGACTTCACAGCAAAATGTTGCAGTTTCACGTACAACTGACCCTTTAAAAGCTCGGATTTATTCATTAGATTTGCACTTTCGAACTGTATTTCAATGCGTCTTGTGTTCCCACTGTGGCGGCAATGTAAGTGCAATGAACAGCAGCTCACAGACGTCCAGTTTTGGCTGATCTGGACGGATTTTCAGGTGTTTTGTGTGTTTGTTTGGTCGATACGGGAGTCGGTGGGAAGGTTCTAAGTCGTGTGGTTTGTTAATCTTTTCCAAAATGGTGCAAAGTTATTAGAAGTCGCAGGTCTTGTCACGTTATATTATTTTGGGATGGCCTTTTCTTTAAGTTGCTCTGGGTAAAGATGACCAGATGATCTTTTAGCAGTCGTATTGCAGAAGCCCTTCCACAAACCTCTGACTCCACAGACCTCTAAAGGTGTCCTGTGGCGCCGGACACCAAAATGCTAGCAGCACGTCCTTCAAGTCCTGGAAGCTTCTCCGTTTTCATCCCTTTAGACGCTCGATCGGCCGAGTCGACACCTTGAACTCCGACAAAGCTCCGAAGTGTTGCATTCTCCTGCTGCAAAGGCCACCTCTTACCAAGAAACCGCCACGTCTGGGTCCTCCGAAGTCCATCCGATGCATTTTCCTGCTTCCGACTTCAAGAACTGAGTGTTCACTTGCTGCTTAATACATCCCACCTCCTCACAGCTGCCACGGCAATGAGACAATCAATGCTGTTCACTTTGCCCGTCTCACTTCAATGTAGCTCGGAAACTTCCCGCTCTTTCTCTCATCGTATCAAAAGAATCTAATATTTTGGTTGACAGTCACTTCCAAACTAATTAATACCCCCATAATGGAGACGATAAACCTTTCAAGGACGTTTCGTCTTGAAAGCAGAACGCTGTTGACGTCTTTTGATTTTGTAGTTTTGCACAAAATCATAGAAACTTTAGCACCATAGTCCTTCCCTGCAGTGCCAAGTTGTTATTGTGGGTTTAATAAGGCGGTGTAAGTTGCAGATTCATCAACTTTTCTCTCCAAATCTTTGCATATTTCTGCTGATAATCTTTCCAGCACCACCGTCCTGCACAGCGTTCGGGGCTTCTTCGTCCCTCAGCGGTTGTACGATAATAGATTTGCATTGTCTTCCAGGTGGGAGGACATTGAGGCTGCTGTGCTGCCTTGTTTCTCATGTGCATTAATGCAAAAACCAGGTGTGACAACCTGTTTACCGTGTGCGAATTATCCCCGCAAATGTACACCTGAGTGTGCTGCATACATTTGTCAGTCTTTTCTGCTGGTGTGCTCCTAAGTGGCCATTGTGCCGACACACTGGAGGAGAGTGAGGCCAGCTAGCAGGAATAAAGCCACCAGTCCAGCTCGGCGGCTCCACCAGCAGCCAGCCAGCCCCACTCGGCATGCACCTGGCGTCCCCTCACACACACCACCATTATTAATTGCTAATACATATTTATGTGGCACAAATTTGCCATTTGTTTATGCATAAAATTATCAATAGCGCGGGGCGCTTAGCCAGAGAAAACGGTGACCTTTTTAAAGAGTAATAAATGGAACTGTATGTGAGTGTGTGTGTGTGTGTGTGCACATGAGTGTGTGTGTTTATCTAATGGCTGATGTTTAAGAGGGAGGTGTTGTGCTGGAACAAGGGGAGGAGGGTGGCGGTTTTGCGACTGGACATGGCAGAAAGGCTGCCGAGGCCTGCCAAGAGGAGATCCACTGATCTGGATGTTTACCCACAGTTTGTTTTCCACACAGGCGACGAGCTGTCTTTGTCCTCGGCTTCATTAGCCGTGTCCCTGTACCCAGCGTCCCTCTGAGTGACGTCGAATTTGGCATTATAAGTGTATCATGAGCATATTCTTGAACCGCTTGGCCGCACCCACGAACACAACTTTATGTTAAATGGTATGTTCATGTAGAAATAGCTTGTAGTTTGGATTTGTCCAGTGGCTTCCAAGCTAGAATGGGTTGTTTTGAATGGAACTGAACCAAACAGGACAAATGATGCAAGACTACATTCATCAAAACCAGACAGTGCTGGACAAAGTTGGACTAAATCAGATTCAAATAGAATAAAGTTTGTTTATCTGCCAATAAGGAGGGGGTTCTGAGGGCTTGGATTGGTCGACATCTTGAGCTCCTGGTCGTGTTCCTCCAGCTGCTTTAACAGTGTGACAGGATGCACAGTAAGAGGCTCCACCTGTCTGGGTGATACAGCTAATGTACGATACATGGTCTGACTTGCACCTAGGAAGTAGTGTTTTGTTGGAGCTTGTAGAGCAGAATGTCCTTTTTTATGCCTTGCAGAGCTTTTCAGTCGTCAAGCATGTACACTGGATGGGTTTTAATAACTTGTACTTATATTTAAAGGGCGTATTATTGAGAAAAACTATGTTCAAGAAGGGCTTGTATCGACAGACACTAAATATTAAATGCATCAGTGTTGTTGTCCTGGCAGGTGTGATTTTTTACTGCAACATAAAGTCCTGCACCAAAGAAGTAGAGACAACTCAGACAAGTTGTTTTCTTGTGTTGTAAGTTGCTCCCAGCAGACCGAACGCTGAAAAACTGACGCACTTCACTTTAGTGCACCATCACATTCAAATCTGTGCCATATAAATATTTTATACGTCTACTTTTCTACATATACAGTACAAAAAAAGAAGAATCTGTGCAGTAACTGAATATCCACTTATGGAGGTATGAGCACTAGTGTATACTTTGATTTATTATTTTCTACTGGTGTTCCTTACATGTTTCCACTGTCCCCTTTGCTGCTCTTAACCCTGCAAGTTTCCCCACTGTGGCACTGGAGAAGACTTATCTAATTTAACCTTTTATAATGGGATCTATCATAAACTAAGAAAAAACAAAACTTGAATTTTACAGCAATTAGCCTGCACAAAAGTTGTCTCCACGGGTATAACCCTCTATATAAACATCCAGATTCGACATGCTAGATTATGCATAGATTTTTACCGTTTACATTGTTACATTTACAGTTTCTATACTTGTCCACTATCAAGTCTTTGTAAACACTGCCTGCAGTTCAACCTAAAAGTCTCTGAATTTATGTCACATGTTCGTCTGTAACAGCTCAGTCGCTAAAACCTTCACGGTTGCACCGAGGAGAGCAGAATTTTATGATTTTACGGAATCTGGTCAGAGCAAAGGGTTTATTTTTGGCTAATTTTTAAATAGGACGTACAGATTGAATTACTTTTCCACACCGGACTACAAGAGACAGAGGAGGAGTGTCAGAAAGTTGTTAATTTTAAAGATTCTGTTGTTTTTTTTTTATATTTCTGCCTATATTGCTGTCCTACCAACAATGTGGCCTTCACCCCATCCGACCTAATGAACAGGCGCGGCCTCTAGCGCGGCAGCTCCTAACAGCCTCCCAGCCTCTTAGACAACCGGAGATAAGAATGCCGGCCCAACCGTGCGTATGTCGCTCAGGAAGGAAAGACAAGTCCGTCACTGTCGCTGTCTGTCGCGTGGAGACCCAAAATGTCATGTGGTCAGAGGGGGTTACCCCAAAAACAAGAGTGTCCTCTGGTGGCTTTTAGAGTAAATCACATTTAATTGTCCACCTCGTTACACTTAGATTTTAAAAAAACATCCTGGATCCAGACGATGATCCGGATCAGTCCCAAAATGTCATCATTTGTTCCTTGTCCCTTTTCACACATTTCCTGAAAATTTCATTTAAATCTGTTCATGAGTTTTCCAGTTATTTTGCACACAAACAAACAAATAAACAAACAAACTAACGCCGGCCATCACATAACCTCCTTGGCGGAGGTAGTAGTAATAACAACAATAATAATAATAATAATAATGCATTGGTTTTATACAGCACTTTTCTAGACACTCAAAGACTCTTCACATTGCATTATTCATTCACCCCATACTTGATGGTGCTGAGCTACGTATGTAGCCATAGCTGCCCTGGGGTAGACTGACGGAGGCCAGGCTGTCAGTCTGGTCCATCGGCCCCTCCGACCACCACCAACCACTCACTCTCCCACTACATCCACCCAGGCTTCCTGGTGTTCCCTCACGGTCTCCCGTCCAGGTACTGACCAGGCCCAACCTCACTTAGCTTCCCAGATCTGATGGGATCAGGCGTCCACAAGGCGGTATGGCCACATGTATACTACAGTTTCTTCCTACTGTCAGTCTTTACCCGATGCTAAGCTAACGCCTACACATTCTTCCTTCCAGAAATGAAACTGTCAGCAAGAACAAAAAATCAAACTTCACCTTTAACCGAGTAAAAATGTAGCCGGAGAGAAACAGGGGAACAAAAACGTCAACTTCTAATGAGTGAACACAACTTTATTTGTCCCCGGAACAAAACGCTGCCGCGCGAGAACAGCGGCGTAACAAGAAAAGGCATTTTCCATCAGCTGAAGTGTTCAACTTGTGACCTGCACTTGCAGTTTTGTGTCAGCCCGCCTTGGTTTTACGGCTGCATCTTCTCCTACTGCACTTCCTTTTATTCTTCCTTTACAGTTCCCACCTCTCTCTCTCTCCTACCTCCTCTTACAGTTATTGATTTTCCCATTACTTTCTCACTCCACTCTCCTTCAGAGGATGTCGTCGCCACCACACTACTTCTTCTTTTCTTCCCTCTCTCTGCTCTCTTCACTGTGAAGCCTCTTTAGCTGCGTTTCATCTGCGTTGTTGTCGACCTGCCTGCTTCCTCTGGCTGAATCTCCCTCTTTCTGTTCCTCTTCAGGGTTGGACGTCTCACTGATGGGTATTCCCTCCGCTGCAGAGCCACCTCTCCGGGGACGCTTGTAGGTCAGCTTCTATTTTCATACCACACACACACACACACACACACACACACACACACACACACACACACACACTGGCTGCATTTAGGCGAACAAGAGACTGCTTTTAAAGCGAGGCAAATGAGCTCGCGGTGAACCGAGTGGCGGTGATGCTTTCCACTTTAACACGCACACACGGACACTTTCCTCCCTCTCTGTTCTCTGTAACCCGGCTTTCATGAGGTCACACACAGGGCTCGAGTCAGTTTCCATGGCTACACAGTCAGCGTCCAGCCAATCGGCATTTTCAGCCGGCCTCTGTGGGGCCAGCGGGCAGCCGGCGAGCGTCATATCTGTACATCTGACACGGAGGGTATAGGGGAGGAGGGTAGTGCAGTTTAGTTGCCGTCGACACTAAATGTACGAGCTCACCAATAAGGCAACCAGATGAAGAGTAAAAATTCCCAGATCCCCAATGAAGACGATAAAACCCAACATGAGGAAGAGGAAGCTCCAGACGGATATTCCCCCGACGCTGTAAAATGAATGCAAAACATTCAAAACGTACCAGGAAACTCTCCGCTATTTGAGACGGTGTTAGAAACTCCCCAGGAACTTAGAGCCAGAACAAGCTAAATATAGTAAAAACTGCAGAAAAGATGCCAAAAAATATGTCTGTTTGCTCTAAATAGTCATCCAGGGGTGTAAATACAAATTATAAGTCGGGGAAGTCAAACTCGAAATAATCCCGCGGTCGCTGGGTATGGTTTCTCCCAATGGAATGAGCAGTTTTTGGGTAAAAAATGCGTCCAAGTGCTCGAAAATGTTGGGATCATCTCGCGTTAGATACTGATTTCTGAATACTAGTTAGTGTATAACTTCTCCAGCAGGGTGCAGGAGTGGCTTAAATGGCCTTCACTGTCAGTAGGAGTGTTCACAAACGCCTTTCAGACACGCATTCCTTTCTATTAATCTGTAGGCGTCTGAATGTGTCGATTTCACGTCTGAATGAGGCACGTGGTCGCATTTCTGCAGCTCTCTCAACACTTTAACCTCGAGAGATCAGCCACAACATCACGACCACTGACAGGTGAAGTGAATAACATGAATCATATTGGCACTGTGTGATGTTCTGATGGAAAACCTTGTTGATGAGACTTAGACACCCAAATAAACATTGTCCAAGAACAAATGCAAATGGAAATCCCAAATGTCACTGGATGAAAATGCACCCCACCACATGGAAACAACACCAACCAATCAGGAACATGTTGAGGAACATGACAATGGTCCAACATCTTGATGTGACCTCCAGACTTCCTACACCCCATTCTGATCAAGCATCAACAGGATGCAGTGGAACCAGTTGGATTGACAGAGGCCCCACTGCACAAGACAGAGTAGCCAAAGGATCCAGTGGTTCCAGACCCCATAGGACACCCTGAGAAGTCCTCTGGTCCATGTCCAGTGGTTCAGAGCATTAAGGGGGACCAACACAATATTAGGCAGGTGGTCAGAGTGTTGTTCCTGATAGGTGTTTATAGTGTGGCTCTCTCCGATTTATGAAGCTAGCCATGTATTAGCCGTGCTATATTCATCTTCTAATCAGTTTTCCCCCAAAGCACATTTGGTTGTAAGAGTTCCCTCGTCTCGGTTTGTTTGGGAAAAGTCAGTTTTGACATTTTAAATCCAAACCTGGGTCCCAGAAACTTCTAATGTCCTTAAAGACCATGTAGTTTGTGGTTGTCACTGTGTGTTTGTTGTTATTTAGATTCATTCGTGACCTCTCAGACGTTTCCACCAAAGATCCTTATGAGTCCATGTAACTTCATATCAGCTGGAACAACGACACATTTCATTCACTACAGGAGGAAAATGACACCTCATGTAAACACTAATCATATTAGAGACTGCAGAATTCCATGTTGTGAGGTGATTCATGAGTTTCTCTGGCAAATGTTTGGTCTGAAGCTTTGCAGCAGGTCTTTGATGCAATTACTTAGGCTCCACTGTACAAGTCAGAGCACCCAAAGGATCCAGTGGTTCCAGACCCCATAGGACACCCTGAGAGGTCCTCTGGTCCAATGGTTCAGAGCATTAAGGGGGACCAACACAGTATTAGGCAGATGGTCGTAATTCATAAAGTTCGTGAAGTTGTAGTTCGATTATCATCACACATGGACAGAATTATCAGGGATTGAGAAATCATAAATAAACCCAGCTATTAGTCATTCGGACGGTTTGATAAGCTTATTAATGTAGAAGTAGTCTTTTGTTTATTATTGCATTGTTGTGCATTAAACATCACTCTATGTACTGTCCAGTCTCATGTGCATAAGGCAAACATCACATGCATGCTGTAGCTTTCTCCATCACTTTGTAGTTACGTGATCTATAACATATCTGCGATCTAATGCGTCATTTATATTCAGTTACCAGGTAATTTCCGATAATTAGGACACTGTGTGAAGTTTGTACCACTTTGAATTTGTGGAAACTGAAGTCAATCTGGGACTTTTGACTCAGATTGGGACACCAAACTTTAAGGTTCAGTGGTAAACAGAAGTTAAAGAAGCTGTGATGAGGGCTCTCCTCTGCTTGGATTAATGGTATCTAAGGGAAACCTAGTGGAAAAGGAGTCATTCTATAATAAAGGTCATCCTATATTTAGGTTAATATGATATTCAGCTGTGCAGCATGAGTTAAATGTGAAAGCCGAACCTTTTTTTTCTTCAGCTGCGCCATTATTCAAGTGTGTTTGACTGGCAAAGCTTACGACTCCAAGCAAAGAGCAACGGCATGTTATGACTCCGGACGACGGCTTCTCACAGCCGCTCGGAGCAAAGGAGGCGCGTATCTCGACGCTGTGATAAACACAAACGGGAATCATTCGAGCCGTTCGAATCTGTCGCCCGGCGCCAGCTTCCAGGAATCTTGGAGAACTCGTGGTATTGAGCTGCCTCGGTTCCTTCTTGACTCGATGGGATCGGGGGTCCGTGCGGGCCAGACCATCTGCTGCCAACAAGTGTCTCGCAGGCAAGATCTGGCCCCAAGACCAGTATTTTCAGACCTCAGTGGCGAACATGTTTTCCATGAAGCTGAGAGAAAACAGGATTTGCTGTTTGATTATTATTATGCTTTTAAAGTTTTGCTATTGTGCCATCATCATACACTGATAGTTTGACCTGTAACAACTCATTTATCCTCAAGTGCAGCTCCATGTAAAGCTAATCCACATCCAGGATTTGCTGATACCAAGATGGTGTACTGATATTTACAACCAATACACATTTCCAGTAAAAATCAGCAACTTGATTTATTTGACTTTACTGGAATTTCGTTGGAAAAACTCAGTAATCTGCACATAATTATCTCTTATTAGTATGTATCTGTAAGGAGTTTTGCGACATAAGATGTGCTTTGAACCCCCCAAAAAGGACCGAAACTGCATTTATCTCGAGTTAAGCACTTCTTTTCCAACATTCTAGGCTTTTACGCATCTCCATATCAGCACTGAATTCACTCATTTTGTGTAAATCCCTCAGAAGGTTGCTAAAATTCAACACAACTACATCTCGAAAGATCCGGTTGAAATCCTCAGGCTGAGAAGAACATAAGGCTTTCCTCATTTTGACAGTATCGTGCAATAGCGCCATCCTAGAGGCTTATTTTATGTCGAGTCGAGATGCGTTCAAGGACGTATCCAGAGCTAAACTTACCCCAATGTCCTTCGCAGTCATGCTAGACCAATGCAATGGTATCCAAAGAAGCTGTATGGTTTAGTCCAGTGGTTCTCAACTGGTCCAGCCTCAGGAGCCACTATGTCTCTATTAATAACAGTCGCGACCCAAATTTTTGAAGTTTGCTGTTCCTGTTAACAAATGATGGTTAATTTTGGTGGAGTCTCAACGCATTTTGATACAATTTAGGAAAATTTTGGCTTATTTTTTTGCTAATTTTGGTATATTTGGACGCTTTTGCCAAGTTTTTGGGCATATTTTGGCCCATTTTGACAGATTCTGAGCACATTTTGGTTCATTTTTGGGACGTTTTAGCATAATTTTCTCCAATAAGCTGGCAGAGACAGATCTAGAGGTTAATAGCGAGCAACTACTGGTGTCACCACCACTAAATATCCTGCTATTGAAAGCAAACTATATCATCAGAAACATATCCTTGAAAATTAAAGACTTTACATCACTACTTTTTTAGGGGGATGCATTTTTCTGCGACCCTCTAAAAATGGCTTCGTGACCCACTTTTGGGTCCTGACCCACCAGTTGAGAACAACTGGTTTAGACGGTGTGTTTCAAATACATCAACTTCAGTGTTTCTCATGATTAAAGTTGGAAATATGATCGACTCAACTGCAAAATGTATCAGATGTTGATTGACAGTGTGTTCATTTATAGACATGGGATTAATCCACTGACTTTTGAACACCTTATTTGACTGTAAAGGCCCGAATTCAGATTTAAAAGTTGATTTGCTGTCTTTGTGGATCTGAGGTTCTGTCAGCTGACGGTTTTATTCGAGATAACCAGTGATACTTGTTTTTAGCAGCTCAATTCTGGTGAGGTCAAGTCTTGGAATGTCTGACCAGCTGCAGCGACGATCGGTTGTCGATTAGACTTTGCTAATAAGAGCGTCTGAAGCACCAGTGAATCAAAATGAACACACTGCAGAGCCCTGTTCTGTCTGTTTTCTTTCTTTTCCGATGCTGGGCCGTTGAAACTCGCGCACAAACTGGGCCAAACTGGGACCCGGAGAGGCGAGGGGGTCCGAGAGGTAAACGGTTCAGCACATGGAGCGTGGGGAGAGGGGGATTGTTTGTTTGGGGAAATGGACGCCGAGGGAGAGAGGAAAGGACAGCTGAGACAAAGGAGGCATATGGAGCTTTAACTCCTGAAACACCAAACCTGTTTTGTGCGTTTGCGCTGAGGTGAGCAGACAGACTGTCGGGCAGTTAGACGGTGAGGTGCAACTTGGGTCGCTTTATTTCAGACATATGGCTCCTGAAAGCCGGGAGACTCGGTACTGAGGGACCACGAGGACAGAAGAGGGAAGACCAACACGCCATCTGGACGAGGGACAAAGAGCAGGAGATAACTGGAGTAGAGTGAAGTATATCCCAGAAACAATGGCAGGCCAGTGGAGAGCGCCGACCTCACTCATGCATACCAAAGAACATACTGCACATAGCACAAACTTGTGCATGCGTGTGCGTGGGCTCATGCACGAACACGAAAACAGCCACTTTTGACTGAAACAGACTCCATGCCACTGCTGTCTCTTCATCTGCCAGAGCGGCCATCCAGAAAGCCCTGTCCTCAAATCAGACTGTGTGTGTGTGTCGGTGTGTGTGTGTGTGTGTGTGTGTGTGTGCGCTCCTTGTCTCTTTTCTGTCAGATAGCACTAGAGTGGCATGCTTCACAGGGCATTATATTGTCTGACATATGGGTTTTGCTCTTCTGCTCTGTCCAGGAAACAAGGCCAAGCGGGCAGCCTCAGAATGGAGTCCTTGGGTTGGGTCCAGTTTCCATCAAGTCCAGTTGTCTTTAATGTTAGCTGAGTGAAATTGGGCTAAGAGCGCGGCTCTGCTAACGGGGTCAGCGGCCCCAGCGCTGGGTCACTTTGTTGTGTGTTGGTTTCCTGTGCGGCTTCTGGGTCATCGGCGGAGGTTGGGAGAGCAGGTCGGTGCCATGAGTCAATGTGACAGACACACTTTCTGTGAATAACCCACCTACATGCTGGGGCTCCCCGAATGCAGCCTTTCAGTTGGTTTCCATTGACTTGAGATTCATCGACTACAGCGCAGTTTGTTTTATGGTCAGTCTCACGTTATAGTTGGGTAACGCTGCAGAAGCAAGCAGGAAAGCGTTTCTTTAGTGATGCATAAGTATCCACCACCTTCAAGTCATTATTTCCTCGATGCATTGAGCCTGTTGGGATACATCTCAGCTTTGCACATCTGGACGCTGCAGCTTTATCCCATTTCTTCTTTATCGCTGTCAGACGCATAGAAACTGTAAGCAGGGTTTCCCCCAGAAAACTTGCTAAGCCCAGTAGTAGAGAAGCCCACCGTGTTTTTGTTAAAAAAAAAAAAAAAGTTAAAAGTTGACAGGAATTTTGAAATTATGACTATTATGTGTCATTATAAAACATTTATTAACAATACTTAAACATAGAGTCTTACTAAAAGGCACAATCTTCAAATACGGTTTTAACAAACAAAAATACAATTAAAATAAATAATATCAGTTGTTTTCACTTAAGTTAAATCCTAGTGAATTTTAAAACAAGCCGTTGCTGGTCACATTTAAAAGTAAAATAAATTAACATAAATAAAAATGTGCAAACATGACCAAGGGGTAAAACCAGGGAACTCAGAGGCTGAACAGGTTTGCTGTGCTGTGTGACCTCTACTACTTATTGCTGCACATGGTTCAGGTTGGATCAGTGCATCAATCCATCTGGGTTTACCATACTGGGTCTGGTAGAGCCATCCGCTAAATTTAGGGTCAGCTAACCATTTTGGATTAAATCCACTAGTTCCATGTTTACCATCGCGGCTGGCAGAAGGCTGCTCCGACGACGTGCTAACATTCATGCTAACTCCACTGGCTCTGCCTCATCATCGAGATGAACTCCCCTTGGCTTGGGGGTGAACAAGCGGCTCATCGTCTCCTCCGACTTCGGAAAAAGTTCACGTATCGACCATAAAATGTCACCATTGTGTTTTCAACTGTAATGCGAGATGCAGTTAAAAGCTCTGTATACCGTCTTTGCTATCACTGTTTTGGTGCATAAAAAACCCTATTTAAAATAAATAAACAAATGACGCTTAGCCTGGCCAAGTTGCAGTTTCTCATAGACTCTCCTCGGTATGTCCACATACTTGGCTGCATACATCGGACCTCTACTGGGAGTCAATGTGACACACTGTCTTTGAATAACTTTCCGACATGCTGTTGGTTTCCATTCATAAACTGACGGCTTACAATGACTTCAAAATGACTTGAGCTGGTTTATCAGTTACAACACAATTTCTCTTGTGGCCGGTCTCACGTTGTAGTTGGGTAACAATGCAGAAGCAAGTAGGGCAGCGTTTCTTTAGTGGTACACAGGCATCCACCACCTTCAAGTCAGTTGGGACACATCTCAGCTTTGTACATCTGCAATTTCACCCCGTTCTTCTTTGCAAAACTGCTCAAGCTCCGTCAGGCTGCATGGAAATTGCCGGTGAGCAAATTCTCAGTTGGATGGAGGTCTGGTTTGAGGACGCACGCTTTTAGTTGCTAGCTCACCTACTATGCTGTTGCTCCTCAACTGCAACCCTTTCAGTCGGTTTCTATTCATTGCTCGAAGGCTCAAGATGAGTAGAAAGTGTCTTGAGGTGCATTATTGTTGCGTCTCAGCGCAGAAGCGAGCAGGGAAGCGTTTCCTAAAGAGTTTCTTTAGTCGTGCATTCAAGAAAAACTCTGATATCCAGGACTTGTAAATCCTAAACCCAAACATTCTTCCATGCAGACAGAACCGACTGGAGGAAGTCTGCTTTGTGTGCTTTTCATGAATAGGTGAGGTTTGCAGTCTTTTCAGACGCCGGGCACTAGGAGAGTGAATCCTTCAAGGCCAGTCCTCTGTATGGCGGTTTTAATAAAGCTGGTCAACAAGTTTCATGAAATTCAACTTGCATTATTTTGCTGACAGACAGACATGAGTGATGCAGCAGACAGATCTTTTTGTTTCTTAATACTAGGTACTGCGAGTAATTTGGAACTTGTATGTCTATTTGTTTTTAGAGTTGTGCAATACAAAGTAAGTGTAAAGTACGGAAAAACTGCAGTACAAAGACCTCTTGTTACGAACGGCCAGAGACTCGGGTGCAGGACAACAAGACACGACACAGAGTGTTTCAAAGTAAAGGTTTTAATGAACAAATGACTATTTACAGAAGTCAAACCCACACAAGGCAACACCGAGCTGGGAATGATTGCAGCAAGACAAACGACACAACGGCAGCTCCTGAAGTGAGCAACAAGGACTGAACGCATGAGCAAAAACCGAGCAAACAAAGGGAGAGCTAACTTGAGCTACGCCGATGCTGACAGCAACAAAAAGTAGGAAGCGACTCACAAACATGGAGCTAACAGAGGTGCATTAAATACATATGAACCAACTAGTAGGCAAACAAGGACTGGGATAACTACCAAGTGCATAACTTAACCGTGGGGCAGCAGAGAGTGGTAGCATGGCGTGGATGATAGGTGGCGGTTTGGCAGGTGGAACGCTTAAGGCTGGAGACGAGGGTCCGAAGAGGCAGTCGCCAGAGGGGTTCGGAGGGGAATGGAGTCCTGATCGGTTGCGGTTAATTTCCAGTTAAAGGGAAGGAGGATTCGGCACACGCCACGGCAGACGGAGATCCAAACTGGAGGCAAAAGAGAAGGCAACTAGTCGAAAGCGTTTAGGTAAAAGGAGCCAGAATAGCTGAGGTAGAAACCGACTGTTCAGCCCAACGGTCCGACGAAGGCTGAAGGCTCAGAGTGAGGTTATACCCAGGAGGAATCAGATCCAGGTGGGCCTCATCAGCTGATTGCTGATTGCCGCCAGCACAGCGCTCCCGCCCACCTGGAGGAAGAGAAGAGGGAGGGAAAGGGCGAGAGCTGCGCTACCCGGACCCAGAGCCAGAGGGTGTGACACCTCTTGCAGAAGGGTTCGCGCCGACTGACTTTTCTTCAAGCAAAACGGGTACGAAAGGGCAAAAACACATTTATTGGTGCATCGTTTTGGTGTCAGACCTTCTTCAGGCTTGATTGAACAGTGTGCATCCATTGTTTACGTGGGAGAAGATGGTGGCAAGATGCATTATGGGAAGACAGAGATGCTTTGATGCTCTGGGTGTCTACGGCTGGTTTGAGGAAGAGCTCGAGGTGTTGCTGACTTGGCCTTCAGATCTCAATCCAATCGAGCATCTGAGAGACGTTGAGGCCACAGCTTCAAACTTAACTAACACAAGGTGGACAATGTCAAGCAGGTGGTTTTAAGGTTTTGCAGTCCTGGAATCCTGGAATCCTGTGCAGTGATGTGGTTTGGACGTGAGCCTCCACCAGGACGTTCAGACGACACGGGGCACTGGCCTCCACCTGACTGCTGTGTGTGCGACAGAGTGGGTGGGTTGGTGTGTTTACAGGCGTGTGGGTGCTGAGGAGCTGATGGCATAAACAGATAAAGGCGTGATGGAGGATGTGCGCTCTTTTGTTTGAGTTTAGGAGACAAACGGCTGTCCGGGACACACACACAACCACGGACACACACATGCAGACGCACCGGACTCATTCTGCCGCGTGTATACACCACACGTCAGGTCTTAAGTGCTTGGGAACAAAGGGTGAGTTTATCCATGAGTTCCACTGTAAATACAGCGGTGAGTAATAGTGAGAAGCACCGCGGTCGCTGGAGCCACGCACAGCTGAGAGACAGCAGACAGGGAGGGTGGAGCGTCTCATAAGGACTTTCTAGCCTCTGGTCAGCTCGTAAAGACGCTCTGTGTAGCCTTTCCCCCCAACATTAGAACCACATTTCCCATAAAGCCGCTGCTTTCCCCTCCCTGGCGTCACTCCAAGCTGTTTCGGGGCAAAGCGGCGGCACCAGCGAGGGCTCGGTGACGGCCTCCAAGCTCTTCCAAGGAACTTCCAGTGTGCAAGCGAACACGCAGCCGATATTAAACAGAGGAACCGGGATTCTGGAGTTCCGCATTTCAAAATTACAGCTTCCTTCTTCTTGCGCTGCAATAAGACAGCAGCTTCCTGTGCAGAGCGACTCAGTGGTGCAATATTCACTGGAAAAATAAGGGTTGACCATAAGTTTGGATACAAATGAGCCTGCACAATATCAGAAGTTCAGAAGTGTCAAATTTATCTGCTCACACCTCTAATAGCTCACAGATGCCTTCTAAACGACCTGGGAGGGTCATGGAGGAGCTTCTGTCTACTTCTGACTAACTTGGGGTAAACCTATAGCAGACAGTGTTATTATTCCTAATTTTGCCAGTGTAGCTGTTTAATCGCTTCTCAGGAGGGCTTTCATTGGTGCTTTCACGTCATGATGCTGCCACCACCATGCTTCACACCATGATGCTGCCACCACTATGCTTCATGTCATGATGCTGAACCACCATGCTTCACATCATGATGCTGCCACCACCATGCTTCACATCATGATGCTGCCACCATCATGCTTCACATCATGATGCTGCCACCATCATGCTTCACTTCATGATGCTGCCACCACCATGCTTCACATCATGATGCTGCCACCACCATGCTTCACACCATGATGCTGCCACCACCATGCTTCACATCATGATGCTGCCACCACCATGCTTCACTTCATGATGCTGCCACCACCGGGCTTCACATCATGATGCTGCCACCACCATGCTTTACGTCATGATGCTGCCACCACCATGCTTCACATCATGATGCTGCCACCACCGGGCTTCACATCATGATGCTGCCACCACCATGCTTCACTTCATGATGCTGACGCCATCATGCTTCCACCATTCGAAGACATGCAGTCGGCTGTAGGTGTGATCGGTTGTCTGTCCCTCTGTATCAGCCTTTTTCTTTTTACATTTGTCATGAGGGTTGTTAAGGAGAAGAAACTCTGAGATGCAACAAAAGAACTCCGGCTTTTCTTGTCTTTCTTTCTCCTGAGCTTGTGTCCAGTTTTGCAGGGCTTTGCTCAGCTGCTGCCCAGGTTGAAAAATGGCCCTCCTGTCACATTTTTACCCACTGTGGGCTCAATTTTCACTGCAATACGACGTCCTGCACCTCTATGGAAACAGCACAACCCTGATCGTCAGCAGAGAGAGCTGAGGAATGTTTTCTTTGCAGGATGGCTCAGTTAAAATGCCACAAATCATCCAAAAAACAAGTGAATTTCTTGAAAAACTTACGAAAACACTGCCTGCAGTTCAGCCCAGTTCAGATGAAAAGTCCCTGAATTTTTGTCACGTGACGCTTAAACACAGACAAGTCAGTCATGGCTCCACAGTTCCCCCAGGGGTTGCAGAATTTTTAGTTTTTTTACTGAATGCGATTAGAGCAAATGTCTTTTGATTAATTTTTAAAAATGGGGCACGTAGAATAAAGTGACTTTAATGAAATTTATCATTTTAAGCTTAGATTTGGTTCATGTTACCAGTGGAAGGAGGCTGACAGATGAGCAACCCTTTCTGTTCTTGCAGTTTCTGGCTCTGATGGTGTAATTTTGGCGTTTTATTTTAAAGACAACACGCTTTCGAACTATCGTTTAGCTCACAGAATTAGGGTGAATCAGTCCCTCGGCAGCGGTCATGAGTTCGAATCCGGCTCCAGACCATTTGCTGCATGTCGCTCTCCTGTCTGTCTACCCCCGATTTCATTCTGTCTCTATCAAATGAAGGAAAAACTCCCCCTCAAAAAAAAAAGACAACATGCTTTTCAAACCCTCCTTCGGGTTTGTCGGGTTCAGAATGTTCAACTTCTCCTTTTTTTATTTTATTTTGATGCTGGCTCCGATTTTTTTCCCCACATTTCAACTCACTCATAATCAGAGATCACTCGAACCACTTGTCCAATATTGTAGATTCGGAATCAATCACATCACGATGAGAATTATCAGGGAACATTTCAGGCTTTTATCTTTAATAGCTCCTGAGATATGATCCTTCAAGCGCAGCCTCTAAAGAAAGAGCAATATTTAAAAAGACTGTTGTGAGTTCATGATGATGTGTGTTGAAGCTCGATGCAGGCCAGTCAAACATGGCTGGAGTAAAGCTATTGTTACTGTGGGAGGCTGACTCCGTTCGGTCCGACCCCCCCCTACATGCACACATGTATGCGTACATACACAAAGCTCAGCAGTGGGAGCACATCATCTGTCACCCAGGGCCGGGCGGAGGGGCGACAGATTGTCCTCGCGGTGCTCCTTCAGGTCCCATTGCTCCAAACGCACACACACACACACACACACACACACACACACACACACACACACATCCAAACAATCTGCCCACTGACATACTGTTCTCCTAGTATTCCCTTCACTGCCTTCATCTCAGAGGAGCTGCAACACAACACAGGATGGTTCACGGCGTTTCCACACAAGACCACGGAGGTCCTTCTCTGTGGAGTTTTGTCGCATTTACAACACTTACTTCCCCACGTATATTTTCCCTTTTGCATTTTTAATTCGTTTCCATACTTGCTCTGCGTAAACACAGCCTGCAGTTCAGCCTAATTCAGCTGAACGATCCCAGAATTTTTGTCACGTGACTGTTTGTTACATCCAAGTCAGTCGTGGCTTCTCCGTTGAGCAGATTAGTGTAGAATTTTTTGTTTTTTACAGAATCAGTTTGGAGGAAACGATTAATTTTTTATGGATTTTTTAATGAAATGAAAATGAAACGTCACGATTCAGCTTAGATTAAGAAGGGCACGTCACAGATGAGGCGTTCATGGACCACCAGACACTTTAAGATCCAACAATTCTTTCTTTTTTCACAGTTTCTGGCTCTGACGGTGTCGTTTTATTAACACAACACAAGGTTGATTCACAGCACTTCTTTCACTGTAGATATTTTACTACTAGCATTTTTAATTAGTTTCCACACTTGTCTCCTGTCTGCTATATGTTTACACAGCCTGCAGTTCAGCCTCGTTCAGCTGAAAGATCCCAGAATTTTTGTCAAATGATTGTTTGTTACAGCCAAATCAGTCATGGCTTCTCGGTTGAGCAGAGGAGCGCAGAATATTTTGTTTTTTACAGAATCTGGATCAAGCATATACTTTATTTTTAGTGAATTTTTAAACGTGGCATGTCGCTGAATTAAATTCAATGAAATATCTTAATTGTAAGCTCAGATTTGGAAGGGCACGTCACAGACGAGGCGTTCATGGACCAGCAGAAAGTTTAAAATCCACCTGTTCTTTATTTTTTCCAGTTCTAATACTGTAATTTAGATTTTTTTATTGATCTCTTATTAACGCAGGACGATTTACAGGGATCACAGAGGTCTTCTACTGCAGTGTTGTGGAGTTTGTTTTAGATTTCTGGAAAAAAAAAACAAAAAAAATCAAATTCAAGGGACCTTTTCCCACCTTTAAATGCACGGTTGCACATGAAAATCCCCATTTGTAGATTCAGATCAAACGTCTGTGCTTGGGGCTTCATTCCTACGCGCTAAAACAACCCCAAACAAATAAAAATGAGGTAAATGGTGACTAACAGTAGCTTTGATTGCAGAGGAAGAGTGAATAAATCAAGAAGACTGATGCAAACTGTTGCGTTTTTTTTACGTTTCGAGGTAAAACTCCAACATTTTGAGGGTTTGACAGCAGAAAAGCACCGTGATGAGCAGCACACACACCACGATGCTAAAGACGAACCACGTGCGAGCAGATCAAATGGGCCGGCGCTCGTCGCCACGCAGAACAAATGGATCTCACATCAATGGCTTTCCAGCGGGGGCCATACGATATGGCATAGTGGCGAGATCAAACCGGCGAGCGTGACGTATTAAACCGTCACAAAACAGCCGCATCAATTAAACATCAAGAGCGCGCATTCTATAGCCTGACCCGGCGATAATCAAGGGGTCTTTCTAGTATCAAAGTGCTGCTCGCTGAACGCCAAGCCTTTAAAGATCGTCATCCATAAACATCACCTGGCTTTGTTCTTCCGTCCCCTCCGTCGGCCTCGTCTTCCTGTGCACCTTATCCCTCCGCCGCCGCCCCGACATGTGTGCAAAGAGCTGCAGGTTCCTTAAAGCGCCTCCTGCTCCTCGGTGGAATTCCTTGAAGTGAAAGAGAAAGTGAGGTAGAGGCGATGCAGGGAGCAGGTAGTTTCATCCCTCCCCCGCCTCCCTCCCTCCCCCGCCTCCCTCCCTGGGTTCCTGGGTTATGGCCAATTAGGCCTATTAGCAACAACAAAACACAAGGAGGAAAAACACAACAGAAAGCCGGTCGGCAGGCAGGCAGGTAGTTAACGGTGGGAGGAATTGTTATGTCTCCCACCGACAGGAACAAAGGAAAGCGCTCTCCAGAGTGCCGGCGAAAGAATTTATACCTCCCGGTGTTCTCGATTCTTACAATTAAACTCTTAACTGCAATTTCCCGTCGGTCGGAGTCTCCGGGGGGACTTTTCAACGCGCCGCGGTGATTTTTACACCTGCAAAGTGCCGCGTGATGTAATTAACCAAGTTTGAGACAATTGCTCAGACGTGCGGAGGAGCTCTGCAGCTTCTCAAACGAGGCTCTGCTTCGGATCCCACTGACCTGATTAATTATCCTTTTATTTTACCGGCCGATTTGACTGATTTGACCTCGAAAGCATCGTTTAAAATCAGATTTCCGCTTGCAGTAACGGGAAATAAAGTTAAACCTGAGAGGCAAACTAAAAAATTTCAATTTACGTAACCAAAATTTAAAAAACAGCATCATAAATGAGTGTGTCGGGGTCTTGTATGTTGATTTATCGGTCAGGCTCTAGTGTAAGCTTGGTTGTTCTGCACCCCAGAAAATGTAGCCAAACCAAGTATGGATGGTTTTACCTTTGAGAAACAGCAGCACACTTGTAGAGTCGTCTGTATTTCCAGTCAAACGTAGGATTCACTGATTTCATCCTGACTTTTGGTGGTTTCTTAATATCCATAAACACCATCAAGTCGTCTGCATAGAGTCTCACGCGTCCAGGTCGTGGTAATCTGAGGAAGTTCAGCGAAAAGCATCTCCTTTTGAAGACATTTCTCGAACTTATTTTACATTTATTTGGGCTAAAAGACCAGTTTACATGCCGTGGATATTTCACTTATTTCCAACACAGCCTGCAGTTCAGCCGGAAGATCCTTGAATTTCTGTGGCGCGACTGTCGGTTGCAGCCAAGTCGGTCACGGCTTCACGGTCGCGTAGAGGAGCGCAGAATTTTTTGTTTTTCACAGAATCCAATGTGAGCCCCAGTGAAATTTAGATGGATTTTAGAGTAGAGTAAAGAAATTTAGATGAAATATCTTGATTTTGAGCTCAGATTTGGATGATCATGTAACAGAAGAATAGTTTAAAATCCAACAGTTTCGGGCTCTGATAGCGTCATTTTGGCAATCTGATTCCACACGGGGGCACAGAGGTCTTTTACTGTACTATTGTGGAGTGTGTTTGAAGATTTATACATCCAGAACAGATCAGTTTACAACTCGTCTTTGCTCGGGGGCTTCATTCCTGCACTTTACAAAAACCCCCCAGAATAAACTGAAGACACCTCACCTCTCATTCAAGTGGCTTCTTCATTTCTAATTAGCTCAGAACTCAAGAAGCCTCTTGGATGGGAGATAAAATGCCCTCCAGAACCAAAACGTGAAGTCCAGCTGCTTTTGCCAGAACCTTCTTTTGGTGCGTGTCCACAGAGACTTCCCAACATTGGACGCTTGATGGGCGTACAGCTCTAATGGGCAGCTAAAGAAACTGTAAATGGAGTCCAAAGCTACTTATTTTTAAAATGACGATGCATTGTTTCCAAGCAGGATGCGCTGCCATCATGCCATACCTCATTTTTATACCATTTCACACTCAAGATACCGGTTAAGTCAGTGAGGGTTTAATACTAGAGATCGAGCAGACCTATGAACGCCGCACTGTTAAACTACTCAATGGCAGGTTTTAATACTGGAGTATCGAAACCAATCCTGAAGAAGATAAATGACACAGAAGGCTCCACCAGTGTTGGTTCTTTTGGTTTTGGTACGTATGAAACCCAACAAAAGTCTCAAGGTGGAAACAGCTCAACCGTGGTGCTGCTCACGATGTGTCCAAGCAGATCAAAGCAACTCAACTTGGAC
The DNA here is from genome assembly GCA_024666655.1 of Dascyllus trimaculatus. Classification (NCBI taxonomy): domain Eukaryota; kingdom Metazoa; phylum Chordata; class Actinopteri; family Pomacentridae; genus Dascyllus; species Dascyllus trimaculatus. Next base: position 3,516,494 of record CM045465.1, on the reverse strand, counting down.
TCGTTAACAAGGTAAAAGCTAAAAAAAAGGAGACTTTCAACGGACGGGGTCTTTAATTACACAATGTTACAGCAGCCGAATGGGTCGAGATGATGCGAAAACAAGACGATAGAACAAGAAACAACGAAGAAGCTGTTGGTTTTCAGTCGGGTTCTGGCTCCTTAAGGGTTCAACTTGTCACTAGGAGTCGACTGCAGATTAAAACAACAGCAGAAGTCAGAGCTGCAACCAGGTGTGACGCGAGGAGAGAACCATCAGGGCAACACGGGCCGGCTGGAGACAGATTCATATTCCACGTCTAATATCTCCTTCCCTTCTCCTCTCGTCAGTCTCTTAAGGCCTCCTTTACTCCACACTCCCATTAAACGCTCCATGCTCTGTATAGAATCCATTAACTCAACATGCCGATGCACAGCCGAGTGCAATCAAACAGAGATGTGCAAAGCAGAGCCGGGGATGGAGGGAGGGGAGTCGGCAGGGAGGTAAACTAAATGTGACATCTCATATTTGACTTTTCACTTCCCATTTAGCTGATGCGTCCAAGATAAGTGGAGGGAAGATTACTGGTCTCATTCTGTTAGACAAAGGCGTCCGTGTGCGAGCGCGTTTGTTGTTCCAGACATGTAAATTTTGCGTTCCGAGGCCCCTTTTAGTTCGGCCTCTCGTGGTGAATTAAGAGGTCACAGAGCAGACAGTGGTTACATCCCGGCTGATTTTCCGTGCATCATTTTCCGAGTTATGCCTCCAGTGCGGAAGCTTCGCTGCTTCTTGCAGGTTTTAAAGTGAATTCATATAATGCGGGGCTTATTTTCGAGCTTTTCTCCAGTAATAACACTTTACTCAACAAGCTAACCGACAAGTCGCGGAAACACCCGACTTCATTGAGACCTTCGAGTCAAACAGAGACTCAAAGGAAAGTAGCAACGATTGGCATCAAATAGCAGATTGTTGTAGTTTATTTTACTCAGGGAAACGTTTTGTATGCTTCTTTTGAGAGGCTGCATCCACACTCGAGTTAAAACAGTGTCTTAGAGCAAAAACGATCAAGATGAGCGACGCAGCACCATTACAGAAATATGTTTCATCCATACCGACACGCCTGCAGATGCACATCACGTTATTATCTCCACACAATGGGCATCAGTCTTTTCCATCACCATGGAGGAATGTTAGTCCACTCTTCTCTAGGATAGTTTCAATTCAGTCACATTAGATGGTTTTCCAGCATGAACTGTCCTGTTAAGGTCTTGGCTTGACTCAGTCACTCCAGAACCTCCATTCAGTTCTTCCTGAGCCCCTCAGAGGTGGACTTGCTTGTGGTCTTTGGGTCTTCGTCTTGCTGCATGAACCATCAGTGTTGATCTTCAGGTCATGAACTGATGGTGGAGATTCTCCAGGAGGATTTTCTGATAGAGAGCAGAATTCATGGCTCCATCAGTGATGACAAGTGGTCCAGGTCCTCCAACCATCACACTACCACCACCATGGTTCACTGTTGGTAGATGTTCTTCTGGTGGATGCAGTATCAGCTTTACACCAGATGTAACGGACCCATGTCTTCTAAAAGTTCCACCTTTGACTCATCAGTCCACAGGATGTTATCCAGAAGTCTTGGAGCTCATCCAGATGAACCTTTATGTTGTTTTTGGTCAGTAGTGGTTTGATCCTTCAACTCTCCATGGATCCATTTCCTCCCAGAGTCTTCCTCATTGTGGAATCATGTAGACGGACCTTAACTGAGGCCAGTGAGGTCTGCAGGTCTTTAGATGTTCCTCTGGGTTCTTCTGTGACTCCTGGATTAGATCTGGATGCTCTTGGAGAAATGTTGGTGGTTGGTCCACTCCTGGGAAGGTCCACCACTGTTCCATGTTCCTCCATTAGTGGATAAAGTCTCTCACTGTGCTTCTCTGGAGTCCCAGAGCCTCAGCAATGGCTTTTTAACCCTCCGGACTGATGGACGTCAATGACTTTGTTCCTCATGTGTTCTTGGATCTCTTTAGAACGTGGCATCATGAGCTGCTTTTAGAGAGCCTTTAGCTGCTTCACAACACCAGACAGGTTCTATTAGTGATGTTTAGATCCAACAAGCCTGGCAGTGATCAGATGTGAGACTGAACCCATTGGTAGCTAAGGGGGCAATTACTTTTTCACATGGGTTAAGATGGGCTGGATGGCCATTTTTTATTTAAGAAATAAATAAAACCATCTTTTAAAAACTACATTTTGTGTTTTCTTGGATTGTCGTTGTCTGACAGTAAAATTAGTTTGAGAATCTGAAGCATTTAAATGTGACAAATATGCAAAACAACACATTACAGTGATAATCAGACGTACACGACAGTCAGACATGTATACAGGTTGTAAATAAACCTCCAGGTTAGCCAAGGTCGTTTGAAAAAAAGGCTTCTACAGGCTGACAGTAGTGACATTTCACATGCACTCGTGTCACATTTCCAAATGCCACAAACTTCCTTTGGTGAGGAGGATTTTATCATGATCCAAATAATAAATGGCCAAAGTTCCGTGTGGCTACCGTTCATTTTCCAGTCCTGTACATCCATGTATTCTGTCCTTTTATTCGCATTTAATTGCACCTGCCAGTTGCTGCTGCGACAGCCGCCGTCGACTCTTTTGTCGCCTGTAAAAAAAAAAGAGCATTTCTATACGTTCATTTACTCACCATCGGTACATTTATTGTGGGGCGTAATTGAAAGATGCTCAAGTGTGTTTATGGATTCAACATCTGTCAAGTTGTACATGGCAAACACACACGCAGCCAACGTGTGGAGCTGAAAAGAAGCGTACAGTGTGTGTCGGTACGCCGCTGCTACACACCGGTGCCCACTCGAGCGAACAAGAGAGGCGGCGTTCATCTTCACCTCCGGTTGCACAATGGGAACACCTCTGCAGCGCGTGTGTGCACATAATCGAATGTTGTCGTAACCTTCGACTGCCTGACTGTGTTGTGTACTTACTGCATGTGTGTGTGTGTGTGTGTGTGTGTGTGTGTGTCGCCCGCAAGGCCCTGGGGTTACAGGCAGCTTGGTGACGGTGCAGATGGGATAACATATGACATGTGAGTGACTGAGTGAGTGTGTGCAGGAGTGTGTGTGTGTGTGTGTGCGTCTCGGTCCATCTGGGCTCCCCTCTGATCGACCGGGGCTCCCTCTGCTCTCCGAGGCCCACTGGGGAGCCGCCGGGTCGGGGGAAGGAGGGCGGCGAGGTCTGCCTACCTTCAGTGGCTTTCACCTCCACCAACTCCTTCACTGCAGCGTAGATTCATATTAATGCTGCTCTGAATACGTTTTAAAGGTTTTATTTTAATATTTTTTTCATGGGGTGTTCGATAAATTATATTAAATTAAATTATATATAAAAGCTGGAAAACTGACCATAGTAGGTAACACAGGAGCTACAAAACCATGAGGAAATGATGAGCAGGGTTGTATTATGCATGTTATTTTGTATTAGACATGTGAGTTTGTTTTTTTCATTTAGGTAATTTTTAATATTTTTCAGGAAAAAAAATCTGTAAAATAAAATGGAAAATTCTGTCAAATTATTATCATTTTTTTTACTATTATTATTATAGTTAATAATAATAATAATTATAATTATATTGGCTTCATAGTGCAGGTACAGTGTGCCTGCCTAATTATAATAATAATAATAATAAGAATAAGAAGAATCATAATGATAATAATAATTGTATTATTATTATGATTATTATTACTATTATTATAAATTTTGATAATAATAATATACATTTTATTATTATTATTAATAATAATCATTTATTGTTATTATATATAATAATAATCATCATCATCATCATTATTGTATTAATATTTTGATTATGATTATTATTACTATTATTATAAATTTTGATAATAATAATATAAATGTGATTATTATTAATACTAATAATAACAATTTATTATTATTATTTTTAATAACAATAATAATAATTTTAATAGCAATAATAATAATAATAATAATTATTATTGTTATTATTATTACAAGAGAGAAAATGTATGTACTGTATTCTGGGCTTTTAAAATACCCTGTGCAATATTATTTCTTATTTATTTATTCATATACTAGAACATACTCTACATAGGTACTTCTTTATTCTTGCATAATACCTGTGCAATATAAATAATAATCGATGCAAAATTAATACACATGTCAATATGCGTTTCTAGAATTAGTGCTTCTGTGTATCCTGGTTTATTTTTGTATTTTTGTGTTACATTTCCTGAATATTTGCACCGCCTTTGCAGCTGGAACGCTGCAAATCCCCCCACCGTGGGATTAATAAAGGCTGATCTTATCTCACATTATCTTACTAATGTCGACAACCATGTTCTTTACCTACATCTGGCCTTTTAGTGACGATATCTGGCGCTACTTTCCAAGGAATTTTATTGTTAGCATTGTAATTCTAGCTTGTATAAAGTAAAATATCCATGTTTCATCATTGCAAACTGATTGTCAAGTCAGTTTATTTGTGCAGAGCATGTTATTCAAAGGTAAGCTCAAGGTGCTTTCATTAAACGCATTAATATATTAAAGGCACGAGACAAAAAGCACATATAAATAGATCACAGAAATACAATTACTCAACATTTATACTGCTGCATTCACACGTGGATAACATACTACTTCTTTTGGAGTGTTTTCCTGTATTGTTTAGATTATGTACTGGAAGTAAACAGTGAATTAATGAAAAATAATGTTTGAATATGTCTGATGTACAACAGGAAAGATGTTCTCACAGAAAAATAACAGCCACTCGAATGATAATAGTCACAAACCGAACAAATAGTGAATTATTAGTCAACGTCTTGCTTTTCTTTTACCTGCAACTTCACTAACCCTCCTATTTCCATGTTTTAGGTGGCTCAAAGTGCTTAGTTTGGTTTATGGGAACATTATGGTCAACCTTTACTTGGAGCATGAGATGTTTAGTTGCTGGTTTAACCAAAACTACAACTTTTGTGGAGGGGGGACTCCTTCCCCTGGAATTAAAATAAACCATATCTTCAGTTTTCAGTCCAACAGAAGCGGCAAGCATGCAGTTCCTCAGATGGCCACCGGGGGCCGGCTCCAGAAGTGAGTCAGTCCCCATAGAGGTCCATGTTAAAATGCCCAACTTTGCAGCGGAAGTATTCATCTTCAAAGCCTGGTACAAAGAATTGTCTCTGGAGCTAGTTTTAGCATTCGCGATAACCAAACTGAATTAAATGTTTATATAAGTCACTCTTTAATATTGTATTAAGCCCTAATTAAAGTCCATGACCCATGATGTTTACAAGGCCTGCCTCAGCTCCAGGGTACTGACGGTGTGTACTAATACCCACACTCCTATACTGCATAGTATTTCAGAAGGAGATTTACTATTTCCAGATGCACAGTATGCCAAAAATACCAGGACATCTTATATCTGGTCAGATTTTACAGTAATCCTCTTGTCTTGCACGAGTACAAACAAGCCGTTCGTTTCACACAACAGACTGTGATGATCAAAGTTTAAGTTCCAGTTGCGTACATACCGCACGAAGCAGTACATATCTTTGCAAAGGCAGCTGTAACACATACGTGAGGTGAAAAGACTCAAAGGGTTCGAGATCAGTGTTTGGGAAACCTCAAGGTGACGTCACGGGAAGTTCGTCCATCTTTCTACGGTTCAACAGTGTTAGTCCTCTAATAGTGTTGAACCGTATAAAGATGGACGAACCTAGATTGACGAACCTCCCTTGATGTCACCTTAAGGTAGAAAGATGGATAAACCTAGATGGACAAAACCTCCTGTGACGTCACCTTAAGGTAGAAAGTTGGACGAACCTAGAAGGACGAACCTCCTGTGATGTCACCTTAAGGTAGAAAGATGGACAAACCTCCCATGATGTCACCTTAAGGTAGAAAGATGGATAAACCTAGATGGACAAAACCTCCTGTGACGTCACCTTAAGGTAGAAAGATGGACGAACCTAGAAAGACGAACCTCCAGTGATGTCACCTTAAGGTAGAAAGATGGACGAACCTCCTGTGATGTCACCTTAAGGTAGAAAGATGGATAAACCTAGATGGACAAAACCTCCTGTGACGTCACCTTAAGGTAGAAAGATGGACGAACCTTTCGTGATGTAACCTTAAGGTAGAAAGATGGACGAACCTAGAACGACGAACCTCCCTTGATGTCACCTTAAGGTAGAAAGATGGACGAACCTAGAAGGACGAACCTCCCTTGATGTCACCTTAAGGTAGAAAGATGGACGAACCTAGATGGACGAACCTCCCTTGATGCCACCTTAAGGTAGAAAGATGGACGAACCTTTCGTGATGTAACCTTAAGGTAGAAAGATGGACGAACCTCCTGTGACGTCACCTTAAGGTAGAAAGATGGACGAACCTAGAAGGACGAACCTCCCTTGATGTCACCTTAAGGTAGAAAGATGGACGAACCTAGATGGACGAACCTCCCGTGACGTCACCTTAAGGTAGAAAGTTGGACGAACCTCTCGTGATGTAACCTTAAGGTAGAAAGGTGGACGAACCTAGATGGACAAACCTCCCGTAATGTCACTTTAAGGTAGAAAGATGGACGAACCTCCAGTGACATCACCTTAAGGTAGAAAGATGGACGAACCTACTGTGATGTCACCTTAAGGTAGAAAGATTGGACGAACCTCCTGTGATGGAACCTTAAGGTGACGTCACGGGAGGTTCATCCATCTTTCTACGGTTCAGCACTGCTAGAGCAGCACTCTCCTCAAACAGTGTTGAACCGCAGACAGATGGACGAACCTCCTGTGATGTCATCTTAAGGTAGAAAGATGGACGAACCTAAATAGACGAACCTCCCTTGATGTCATCTTAAGGTAGAAAGATGGACGAACCTAAATAGACGAACCTCCATTGATGTCACCTTAAGGTAGAAACATGGACGAACCTGTGATGTAACTTTAAGGTGGCATCACGGGAGGTTCGTCCATCTTTCTAGGGTTCAACACAGTTAGAGGAGAGCGCTGCTACATCAGTTGAGTCTTTTAACCTCAGCCAGAGTGTTTTAGTAGTCCAGACTGATGTGAGAAGTTCTTTACTTTGAGGCCCCACATCTACAACATCAACCTCCCCGAAGCTCCGTACAAGAGGCAGCAGTTTGGCAATCACTTGTCCATATGCATAATTTAGAGGGAAGAGGGTTAAGTCAGAATATATCACTGTAGTAATTTACATGATGAGTGCTGGGAGTAAAATTCTTGGCTAAACTGCACACAATGGATGGATGAAGCCGCCGGTTGTGACACACAATGCCGGGGTTCGCTGCCAGCACATTGTACCTGCACTATAAAGCCACTATAATGCACACCCATCCTCCGACGCATAATTAGGCTGTTTTAAGTGTAAAACACAAGTTTACATGTGATTACATGCTGCGTATACTGTATCTTGTTTTGAAGTGTAATTGGGCCATTTTTTTGTGTTGAATCCAAGTTTTTCTTAAGCTGGCATGGGCTGCGTGTTGCCGAGCCAATGGCATCAGGTTTTCTTCTTTTTTTTTTTACCACCACAAAAAGCAAAAGGCTCCGAATGTACAGGACACTGTGTGCATCTGACATTGTGCATTGTGTCCCCCATGAGACTTGTCACGCTCTCTTGTTCACTGGGATCCAGGTCCATGGCTATTTGTGTGGCTGGCCAGGGCCTCGTGGTGTTGGTGGGGGAAGAGGCTGCGGGATTTGGACCGACGGAGGCATCGGAGGGATGGTGTGTGTAGTCGGGATGAGAGGGAGGCAGCAGGGATGCTGGGCAGTCGGTTTGTTCCTGTTCCATCGGCGGGCTGGAGGCCAGAGCCTGGACAGAGGGGATGAGAGATGATGGAGGGAAAGGGGGCAGGAGTCAGAAAAAGAGAGGGCGGATGAGAGTAGAAAGAGACGGAGGCAGAGGCGGGGAGGGGGGTGGAAAACAGGGAGGATGATGAAGAGAAAAGGCAAGAAAATGTCAGTAGAACAATGCTAGCAGCAGGGGGGTGTTCTAGTCCGGTCAGACCAGCACTGAGAAGCTAAAGAGGACTTAATGACGTCTGACAAGTGCAATTAATAATTAAAGCAGGGGCCGGCGGTCATGCAGCTCGCAGTAACGGAGGTTACACTCCCTTGACGAGCTCGCTTTCCTGCCCTTGCGCCTCCTTTTTGCTCAGTTTTGTCGTCTTTTCACTCCCATCGCCCTCTTCCTCCCTTTGTCGCATCCTCCCCCTCTCTGTCTGTCTCTGTAATTTTGTCACTTATGTTCATACTCCACCCCCTGCCCCCAACCTTGCCCCCTTCATCCGCCACCCAATCCGCTCCTTCTTCCCTTCACTTCCATCTTTTTCTTCTCTGCTCCGCCGTCACCCTTGAGCGCTTCGTGCAGAACTGCAGCCGTCACTATCAGGTGTTGACGAGTTGCCCTACTTGATATTCATGGGTGAGATTATTTGGAAGTGTGTGTGTGTGTGTGTGTGTGTGTCGGTGGGTGGGGATGCATGCGTGTGTCGATGTGGAGGGGAGGAGGTGGGGGGGTGTACAGGGTGTACATGAAGCATCATTACCATATCAAAGACATGCTAGGCTTTTCTGTCCTAATGGTAATTACACTGCCCACAATTGGCGCTCACTGCCCGGATCACAACAACAAGAAAAAAAAATTTCAAAAAATAGATGGAGGGATGAGGAGGAGGGATATTAAAGGGAAGTGAAGGGAGGAAGAGGGGGGGTACAATTGGCTTGGGCTTTTAGGTTATGTTAATATCGCTCATCTATTTAATTAGTGGCTGGCGTCGGGCTTTGTTTACATCTGACGTGTCCTTTTCTAGAGGAGACGGAGACAGAATGGCGAGGATGAGCGAGGATCGGGGAGGCAGGAGATGGAGTGGTTTCCAGCTCTGGGTGGTGGGACGCTGGAGTGGAGGGTGTGACTGCGCCTCTTGAACCTGTAATGAGGTCTGCTGTGGATGGACCTTTTTTTGTTTGAAGCACGCCGAGGCCTGCTCCGACTGACTCGGTGGATTCGCGACCGACTGTCTGGACGATATGACTTTCTGTAAGCAAAGTGGTCCACGTCGATTTAGATAAAAGTCAAGAAATAATCAATCTCTAGGGTTCGATATCTTCAGGAATATACGCTTTGGTAGCCGTGAAGTTTGGCGAGAACGCAGACTAAACTGTTTCCGGCAGATCCAAATATATAAATGGCTCCAGAAGAGGCCACAGTTTTCATTTTTAACCCTTTAAAATGGAAGAAGTGGTAAATTTTTAAATGAGGGTGCCCCAGAAAATGTATGTAGGTCCTTATACACCTATCAGGCATCACATCATGACCACCTGCCTAATACTTTGTTGGTCCACCTTATGTGGTCCAAAATGCTCTGAACCATTGGGCATGGACCAGAGGACCTCTCATGGTGTCCTATGGGGTCTGGAACCACTGGATCCTTTGGGTACTCTGGCTTGTCCAGTGGGGCCTCTGTCGATCCAACTGGTTCCACTGCATCCTGTTGATGCTTGATCAGAATGGGCTGTAGGAAGTCTGGAGGTCACATCAACATGTTGGACCATTGTCATGTTCCTCCACATGTTCCTGATTGGTTGGTGTTGTTTCCATGTGGTGGGGTGAATTTTCATCCAGTGACATTTGGGATTTCCATCAGCATGAGGGAGTGTGTTTGTTGTTTATTTGGGTGTCTAAGTCTGATCAAGGTTTTCCATCAGAACACCACATAGTACCTATATGATCAATGTTATTCACTTCACCTGTCAGTGGTCAGGATGTTGGGGTTGATATCTGTATATCCACCTGTGTCCACATCACTGGGACTCAAGAGTTTCTTCCACTTCACACACAAAGAGAAACAAACCTGCATTGGGACACTGGAGGAGTCGAGGATAAAGGCCTAAAATGTTGTTTACTGAGCTGCTTGGTTAAAGTACACCTGTGCAAACACCTTTCAATCAGTCAGTTTCAGCTGTTTCTTGCTTACTAAACTACTTGGCCATTAAACGACTTGGTTAGTCTCTGTTTTCTTTGGTTTGTTCTACTAAACTCCTTGGTTAGGATCAGTAAAAGATCATGGTTTGGACTGGAACCTCGCTGTTCACTCTCTTTTTTCAGTTCTTCAACGGACTGATCGAAAACCGCCTCAACCTTTTATCCTAATTACAATATTAGAATTCTGCATTTACAGGAAGTTGTTTTTAAAATAATGACACCTCCTTTAAAAAAACATTTGAGTCATAGCGAAAGAAACCAAATGCTTTTTAAAATAAAGCACCAGGCATGACTTCTAATAAACCATTGTCCCCTTAAAGGTGGAGTATGGGATCCTAATCCAACACAAGCTTTGTTAGATTGATTCTGTGTAGTGCTGAAAAAACACCTGGTGTCATGCAACCCTGGTTAGAAGCGGCAAGAATGTCGTGTTCAGTCGACGGGCTGGTCGATGCTTGACTGGCTTTAGTCTCACCGTGATCCGGATTCAGATGTTTGGTCTTGTAATTTCTTTTGTGTCTGACTTTTATCTCAGAGAATGAAAACTTTCGGACTAAACGCTGCACTGCCGGCATTCGCTTCCCATCTGTCTGTGTATTTGTTTCATCCCAGTGTTTGGTTTGAAGACATGATCTTTGGGAAGGACTTTTCTTTTTTTTTGCATGCAATTTGCCTATGCATATGAGTCTTTTCACCTGAGCGCACGCCTTTCTGTCGGGTCTTTGTTGATGTGGATGTTTTGGCTGCAGAATACCTGCGTGTTCATCTGTATCCACTTTTTAAAAAGGGGGCCTTGTGATGGGTATTGTAATAGGACACCATTTTACGGCGCTCCCGGGGGGGAAGTGAACAGGGAAATGAGAGGGAAATGAGGGAGAAATGAGGATTTTTGCCTCCGTTAGAACAAGCCGTCACATCTCTGCAGATAGCTTGCTGCCGTTGTTTGAGCCAGCGAGGCCTTCGCTAGCGCCGATTATTGCACACAAGAGGGGCTTATTGCGCAAGAAACATTAATCTAGCTGATAATCTTAAATACGTGTTTGAGCATTTGAACCACTGAGCGTTACCTGCACTAGACGATTTATTTTAACACCTTTCACTTCAAAGAGCAGGAGAAAGAAAAGCCTTTGGTACCAAATACTTGCCGTTTCACCTGGTAGCGCTGAACGACAGCATGTGTGTCTTGTTTTTTCCCCCTCGCAGTTTACTTGAAAACCTTGAGAATTGTCGCCATCTCCTTCAAGGACCTCCAAGAGAGCGTCTTTGAAAAACACTTGTCTCCCAATTGGGGGTGGGTGGGTGGGTGGTAGGTGCACGACTCGGATGAAGAAGAGTCACAACGAGGCTGCGTTTTGTTGTTGTTTTTCCCTCCGAGATTCTCTTTGGGGGAGAAAAAAGGCAAGAAAACAATGACAGAAGAGGCGCGATGGATAAACAGAGCCGGGAATGTATGGATCTGCTGGTAAACGCGGGATAAAAAACCAGAAAGAAAGCCGCGGCAGTTCTGGTGCTGAAAAGAGGGCAAGGAAGAGCGATAGATCATGCTCGAGGAGAGAAAAGAGAGAAGAGACGGAGAGGAGAGGGAACAGCCCACATGCTATCACACTGTTTTTAATAACAGTGTAGCGGCGACCCGAGGCCTCCACGTCCACGCAACGGCTGTGCAATGTCTGCTCGGCGTCTGTGCCGCGCACAAAAGGGCTCCGATCCAAAAGTCAAGCCATTCTGCTCTGTCTGTCGGCTCCGGGCTGCAGAGAGGCAGAGGCAGGCGAAGACCTCTGCCTCCCGACGCGCCGACATTCAACCGGGAGAGACGGGAGGTCGTCGGCCGCACCTGCGCTGGTGACGGTAGATAGAAGAGATACTTAAGCTGCTCGTTTGGCCACGTGCAATAAATACAAATGCAGTTCTTGTAAACACTGACAACAGACAAAGACCAAAACTAAGTAAAAAGTAGGACTTGAAAGCAACATATGTGTTACATTTTTCACTGACGAATAAAAATTAACCCTCAGAACTCCAAGCAGTTTCTGGGTGTCACACTTTTACTCAATGTGGGCTCATTTTTCACTGTAATTCACATCGATCAGCCCCAACATTAAAACCACTGACAGGTGAAGTAAATAACATTGATCATATTGGTACTATGTGGTGTTCGGATGGAAAACCTTGGTGAGACAAGACAACAAACACAACAAACACACTCCCTCATGCTGATGGAAATCCCAAATGTCACTGGATGAAAATTCACCCCACCACATGGAAACAACACCAACCAATCAGGAACATGTGGAGGAACATGACAATGGTCCAACATGTTGATTTGACCTCCAGACTTCCTACAGCCCATTCTGATCAAGCATCAACAGGATGCAGTGGAACAAGTTGGATTGACAGAGGCCCCACTGGACAAGCCAGAGCACCCAAAGGATCCAGTGGTTCCAGACCACATAGGACACCCTGAGAGGTCCTCTGGTCCAATGGTTCAGAGCATTTTGGACCACATAAGGGGGACCAACACAATACGCCTAAACGCTATGAAGCCTTGCACCTCTATGGAAACAGACCAACCAGGACTAGAAGCAGAGCGAACTCAGAAATGTCTTCTTTGCAGGATAACAGAGTTTTAACCCCACAAATAATATATATAAAGAACATTTCAACATTTATTCCTCCAAATGCCAACAGGTGATACCAACACTGAAATCAAATAGGACTCTACATACTGGAGATAATTTGCTCTTCACATTTTCAATTTGTTTCCATACTTGCCTCCTGTCTGTTGCGTAAACACTGCCTGCAGTTCAGCCGAGAAGCTCTTGAACTTGTGTCTGTTGGTTACAGCTTAGTCACCGATGGCCGTCCAGTTGCGCTGAGGAGTGCAGGTGTTTTGTTTTTGTGGAATTAAATTGTTTTGACTGATTGTCATGATTTTAAGGTTCCATTTTCCGATGGAGCGGTGCGCTACAGCTGAGTCGTTCAGGCACCGCTGACAAGGTAAAAGCTATTCTCTCCGCTTTCGTAGTTTTGCAGTGGGATTAGGGTGATTTTTAAATAATAAAATGCCTTTTAAACCCAACAAGAATGCATGTGAAAAAGGCACAAATGAACTAATTTCTCTTTCAACGCAGAGTTGTATTGAATTGCCTGAAGCTTCTAGCAAAATGGGTACGTCACTTCAACCAGCTATGTCTTCCATAGAAGCCGATTTAACCAGTTGGCCTGTTTGCTGTTAGTTAATTAGAAGCATCTTGCGTTCACTGATGTTACGTCTCTGACAGCGTTACAGATGTTGCTAGGTCTTCGAAAAAACAGATGCAGCTGGAAGAAACTAAAGTAATAAATAACAGCAAGTTGGGGTGGTTTAAAAACAGACTTGTCACGGCTTCGTTGTTTCTAATCCTGTCAGCTCTTTCTGCAGCGCATGCAGCAGAGTACATAGCACAGATTAGCAGACGGTGGTGCGGAGTTTAGTGGTGTCTTCGTGGATTTCCTGCATCAGCCGAGCTCTAAATTGCTAATTATTAATACGATCTTTTAATATTTGAAAAGAAAACATCGTCAAGTGCTGTGGATGCATGTATAGCATCAGTATAACATCATGTCAGACGTCTTAGCTTGCTAGCATACAGGCCATCTTTTGTGGAATGTCTGTGTATTCAGTGGGATTTCTACCATTTAAATCGCTTACAGATGTAGACGTAACATCATACCGATTAAAAACACAACATAAGCGCGGTTAAAGTTCAGTCGGGGTCACCGAATTACCTGGCAGCCAGTGAGATGCTAATGCTAATGCTAACGCTAGGTGTATAAATGACATCGGTTATGAGAAGTCCGTTGTGTCACCCCAGAACAAGGCGGCCATGACGGTGTGTGATCTGGCGTTTGACTACGACGACTCACGTTATCCAGGCGACTGCACGCAACAAAAGATGGCAGCAGATGTGGAAAATTCCAGTGGTGAAAAATTAACTGCAGCGTTCAGGTTTTGTTCAGCAAATCCTAACATGTGCGTTTAAAAGACTAAAACAAAATCAGTTTTTAAAAACCGGCGCCGTGCAGCAGATCCACTCGAGATCAATCTAAGCCGGCACTCGTCCTTGTTCACAGCGTAAGACCAGTGTTTTCCACTTTGTGCTGAGTGTTTTCAGAAAAGAAATTTCATCAGCCAGGATGGCCGGTTAAACGCTGATGGGAGTCCGCATCGGAGGAAAGACGTTTAAGTGCTTTAAGGTGTCATTACGCCCCAAACAAGCCGCTGACTGCCCGACCACGTCTGAAGGCGAAAGTGTTTACGGCTGCTCCGAACCCACTTACTAGAAAGCTTCTCTGGAGAGCGGAGATGTGGCAACCATTTGGCAGCATTCGTGGCGTCGTTTATGATTGGTGATTTGGTTAATTCTGTCAATTAAGCAGCTGCGATCGTCAGGTTGTTGGGTTTTAACAGCCCTGTTAAACTCGTGTTTCTCAACTAGACAATATCAACCAACCAGGAATGAGATGATAATATTGTTTCAGCAACAACAGGCTTACTGTTGGCATAAAAATAGGAATTAAAGCAAGATTCATGCCAAAAGAGGCCTTTTTTAAGTGATTTTAGCGTTGACAACTAGGATTTATTGATTAGCGATCTGGCCATTTATCGTATCCTAAATACGGTCCTTCAACCAGTCGTGCTCTTTCAACAAAATGAACCAATTCTGAGCTTTAAATTGTTGTATTTCATCTAAAATCTATTAATTCTACATATTTCCTTTAAGAAATTTTGACAGAAGTAGCCATCAGTGATTCAGCTGCCGCCGAGAACCACCAGAGACCTCTCGGTTGAACTGCAGGCGGTGTAAGAGACGAGTGTGGAAGCAGGCTAGAAAGAATGTGGGAAAATGATAATATACTTGAATTATAATTGAAAATTAGCGTAGGTGTCATTTAATTTACTCTCCTGTGCAGCCAAAAAGCCATTAGTGGCTCCAAAAGTCACGTGACGAAATTTTAACCTCTCGGTTGAACTGCAGGATGTGTAGGGGACAAGCATGCTAAACTAGCAAACTAGAGAGAATGAGAGAAAATTAAAATATACTTGAAATGGCACGCTGTAAAAATGATAACTAGCATTTGTTGTTCCCATTAGCGATTTTAAGCTAGCATCAGTCATAAATTAAGCACTGCCACTTGCAACCAACAACAACACAGCAAACTTCTCGCTATCGTTGACTCTACTACAGTTTTGATGAGACAATAACAAGAATTTATTTGTTGACATTACCTGAGTTGCATTTCCCTGGATGGAAACCCCGCAGAAGGGCATAACGTCGGTGTGTGCATGCTTTTTACGGTTCAGGCAGGGGGCTGGTCTGCCGTTTAGATCACTTAGCTAAGGCTAAACCACATGGGCTCAGTCTCTTAGCGGCGGTCATGAGTTCGAGTCCGGCTCAAGACCACTTGCTGTGTTCACTCTGTCTCTCTCTACCATTTTATTGGTAGAGAGAGACAGCCATTTTACCAATAAAATGGGAGGAGAGACAAAAAACAAACAAACAAACAGGCAGGAGGTGGACTGGACAAAGGAAAATTTTACTCGGACCAGCATTTAGACCCAACATCTAGTTGGGTGCACAAGAAAAACCTAGCTGGCAGAACTTTTGTCCAAACTTATTAAATTTTTGGTCGTCAAACGTTGAGAAAACTTAAAAAATCTCCTGCATCATGTTGCCTTGATATTTTAAGTTTGACGGCTTTGTTGTTGTTTTTTTTTACAGTGCATAGTTCTCCTTTGATTGAACCGATGTTAAACTTAAATTAACAAACTGATATCAGTGTCAACTTTCCAACGGTCCTTGAACTAATCGGAGCTTAACATTGTTATATTTCAACAAAACCAATTTATTTTCCATGTCTCCTTTTAAAAAATTGCCAAAAATAATCCATCTGCACTCTTCTTCGTAGCCAAGAAGCCATTAGTGACTCCAAAAGTCACGTGACAAAATTTCAAGGACTTCTCGGTTGAACTGCAGGCGGTGTAACGGACAAGTGTGGAAACAGACTAGAAAAAATGTGAGAATATTAAAATATACTAGTAAAATGACAGCTGTCTTTTTATTAGCCTATGTTAAACATAGATTAACAAACTGATATGAGTGTCAATGATATGTCAGAGATGTCTCGGCTGAACTGCAGGCCATGTAGCGGATAAGTATAAAAAAGAAACTAGAGAAACCAAAAGGATTTTAAAATACACTCAAAAACTGGTGTAGTCATCCTTTGATTTAAACATATGTTGAGCATGAATTAACCAACTGATATCAATGTCAACGATATTTCATGGACTTCTCGGTTGAACTGCAGGCGGTGTAGTGAACAAGTGTGGAAACAGACTAGAAAGAAAGTGAGAATATTAAAATATAGCAGTAAAATGGCAGAGCTATCCTTTTATTAGCCTATGTTAGACATAAATTAACAAATAGTTGTCAATGTAAATGAAATTTCAAGGACTTCTCGGTTGAACTGCAGGCTGTGTAGAGGACAAGTGTGGAAACAAACCAGAGAGACTGAAAGGATGTTAAAGCAGACTTGAATATTAGTGTAGTTCTCTTTTAATTTAACACATGCCGAAGTGGTAATCTGAATTTTGACACAAATTTATATCAGTTATCCTGCAATTTCTTATAATCAGACAAACAAAACCTGTATTGGTTGATCCCTTACTGCATTTAATGCGCTTGTTCCAATTGTATCGTTATTATTGTGGTTATTAATCTCATTTATTGGTTTTGAGTGTAGATTTCTACTGTAAACTGAAGTGTCTTGATCTCCCTTTAATTCTTTAACATGGGAATTAAATCTGTCAAAGTGCACACTGCTGTTTTGTTAGAATATGTTCATTAAAACGCAGATACAACGCCTCAAAACGAGTGCCGGAGTTCCACCCAGGTTTGAATCCTCACTTTCTTTTTCATACCTAGTGTGGCTGTTTGATGACTAAACCGAGGTCCAGTAGGAGGCGTCCTCGGAGCAAGCAGCTCAGTCCCGGCCTCCACCTCCTCCCTCCCTCCCTCTGGAAGTCTCTCCCCCCTCCACTCCTTCCTCCTCCTCCTCCTCCTCCTCCTCACAGTGTATCAAGTGCATCATCCTCTCACACCTCGCCTTGCCCTCGAGAACAGCGCCCCGCTCGCGCGCACACAAACATGCGCGGCGTCACCTCGTAAGTGAGATAAGGAACTCGCGACACCAAAGGGTCCGGCTGCTGTCACCCTGCTACCTCGCCTGGACCACATGGCCTCGGGTTTGCCGAGAGCGAGGAGGAGGAGGAGGAGGAGTGGGAACAAGAGTAGGAGGGCAGAGAGGAAGGAGGGAAGGAAGGAAGGAAGGAGCGCTCAGGAGCAGAGAAAATGTGATAAAGATGAAGAGATGAAAGAGGAAGAGAGACAGATGGAGAGGGAGAGAGGAAAAGGCAGAGAGGATTTCAAAAAAAAAAAGAAAGAAGAGAAAGCAGCAGCGGCAGTGCCAGCAGAGAGGGACTGTTGTTTTTGGTGCATGTTGTTGCTTGGCTTAGCACCAGTTAGCATGAGGCAGATGCAGCCGGGGAGCGCTCAGTAATTATTGCGGTGAACCTCCCTCGGAGCACATGTGCTTTCCGCTCGCTAATCTCCACAAAGATTTCGACGTCGCCAGTCTGGTTTTCAACATTTCACCCCCCCCTCCTCTGTTAAAACAAGACGCGGCAGCTAGTTTATCACGGCCGCGGCAAAGAAACACGTTTTCCTTTCGGGCGACAACTTCCGCCCGCTCGGCCGCGATGAGCATCTCTTGCGAACTCTTCAGTCGGAGCGCCGTTGTCTCTTATCGCGGCTCCTTTTCAACAGGTGTTTGTGGATTGCGCCGCACAGCTCCTGCAAACTCCTGATAAGCCTCCGTACTCGTGACTCAACCCCGGCCGGCCGATAGAATCTGCATATACCTGCAATCATATGCTCCAGCCAAGTGATAGAAGTATTCCCCCGCCGACTGGCAGAGATACGTTATCTCCATCAGCTGTGCCTCCCTGCACTTTGAACGTCGCATTCAGACTCACTTTGCACGGGGCTGCAGTCACAGTCGCATCGCTCAAACTGCTCCTAATGTGCTCAAGTGCCCTAAAGATTGAACTGAACTTTCTATAATTCTTATCAGATTAACTCCTACAGATGTCAGGACTAATGTCGGAGCAGTACAACAGATTAACGTGTGAATTACATGCTGCGGAGTCTTTACAATTTGTGTATTGAATGCGACATAAAGAGCCACATGACCAGACATGAGTGCGGCAGGAATGCGATTCTCCTTGGTCAAGGCTGCGGCGGGACACGTGCTTCCCCGTCGCATGGATCCACACAATCCCCATTGATGAAACTTGAGAAAACAGTGCAGCCGGGTGACGATTTATTTATCTATTTATCCTTCAACCGGCTGGATCAGGGGCTCTCATTGGATAAATAATGGCTGTTCTAGCTGTTCCGTGAAAGGCCCCGGTAATGAAGGGACACCTGCCGGTCCTAGCGTTGCCGCGCTGCGTTTGCTTGGTTGCGCCGACGACCGCTCGACGGCTGTTTTCCACCTGCTCGGATCAGAAGAGGTGCTTCACGGCGAAGCGCTTCACCCTGTCAGGTGCAAGCAGGAGGCAGGTGACAATGCAAACACAGCAAAAGAGCAGCATGTGGAGTTTTAATAGGTTTGACCGGTTCATGCATTACTTTAAAGGTGCGTCCTGATTGGTTAACTCGGACGGCAGGTGGGAGAGAAAGTTTGCAAACCGGGAAACCAGAGCAAAATTCAAGTTGTGCTCAAATAGATGTGAAATAGTCTCTCTGGAGGAAGGAAATTAAAATGTAAGGACAACTATTTGCATATTAATCTGCCCTCATCATATTATCCAATCACACAGAAATCATTATTATCCTGCATAATTAGTAGTTCTGAGGAGAAACGTGTCCATATTTGGGATCAATTCAATATAAATGTCATTTTAAATGAGGACTATTGAGTTTTAATTTGTCAAAATATTAGGTGTAATAATGACGCAGATATTTCGCCCCATTTAGGAGACGTCTGATTGGCTCCGGGTACGTTTTCTTTGCAGCGCTTTACACTAAAAGTCAACAGACCCGTGCAAAACGCTCCACGTTCTCTCCTTTTATTTAAGTGTGCAGCAGCAACCAAACAACTCTAAGCGTCGGGTGCAGCACCTGCAGTGTTGTTTCCTGACGGAGCTTCGTCGGAGTGCATGAAAAAGAAGATGTTAGTAGGACAAAATGGAATTGCATTGAAGGAAAACACTAATCTGATGAGAAGAAAAACATCAGAGAAGGATTGAATCGTCATTTGAGCCATTTTTAAAAGCCACAAACTGTAAAAAGCAGAAAGAATCATCAGATTTTCCAACAGTCCTTGAACTACTCATACTTGACGAGCTGTTTAACCACGTCCAACCTTTGAATTATTGTATTTCATCAAATTCTCTTTCAATCCTTGCACAATATTTAGTGAAAAACAAAGGTGCACCCAAGAGACTCGGCTGCAGCTGATTTGCAAAAACACACAGGCTACTCGGCTGAACTGCAGGCTGTGTTTCCTCAGAACAGATTGGAAGAGAAAAATATGCTGAGCAATGAAAGGTAAAGCAGTAAACAGAGGAGGAGGGTGTTGGAAGATGCATTCGGCACAGTGAAACATCGTTCTAGAGCGGCGAAGTAGTAAAATATGAGTAGTATGTATAGTCACCAGTTCTGGAAAGGAAAAAGAAAAAGATCAGGAACTTGTTGGCCAAACTCGGCTGAACTGCAGGCAGTGCACAAGCCCCGCAGATGGGAACAAGCACGGAAGCAAATTAGACAAGTTACGCGAAGATGAAAAAACTGAAAACAGAAAACCCAACGATCCAAAGCTGCTTTTGGATTCCCTTTGAGTAAACGGTCAGCGACGGTGGGAAGGAACCAAAAAAAAAAGCCCTGACAGAACCAGGTTCAGGGAAGGCGGCCATCTGCCTCGACCGGTTGGGTTGGGAGTGGGAGCGTCCAGAGACATCCGTGGACAGACCAGGCACAGGACACAGGACCTCGGGGGAAACATGAATTTAGGGAAATGCAATGGTGATTTATAACAGCACAGAGAGAGGACATTTTTCTAGAGTGTTGCGGAAATGCAAGTTGTAAAACATCTCATGTATGTTGAGCCACTAGTGTTGGTAGCACCTGTGGAAACGTGGAAAGATGTCTCACGTATTTTTTTAAATTGTAAAATAAATGATCAGAGAAGTTTCAGCTAAAAATAAAAGATCAGGAACTTGTTGGCCAAACTCGGTTGAACTGCAGGCAGTGTTAAAAACAAGCATGGAGGCAAATTAAACATGTAAAAAGCTAAATATGTATGTGGATGTTTAATTTTCCCCCTCAGTATTCGGATGACACATAGTCGTGGATGTTGATTCCAGTTTCTCTATAGATTTTGTCAAATAAGCATGATTTTAGCGTGTTTTATGACATCATTTCTGTGTCTTACTGCAGGACTTTAGATTGCGGTGACAAACGAGCCCTCGGTGGGTTCAACTTCATATTTTTTTTCACGAGAAGAAACTGTTTTTAACTTTTAAAGGTAGCTTTTAGCATTTGGACAGCTGCTCTCACACAAGCAGAACTACTTTCTTTAGCAAACCCCACTAATAGAATAGCTGTGAAGACACACTTCCTCCCCTCCTTCCTCCCCCCCCTCCCCCTCTCTCTGGAGCCCGACCTCCTGTAAGCACCATGTAATCTTTTTGCCGTTGGTACTAATGCTCCGGTCTTTTTTTTTTTTTCCACCAGTGGCTTTTCCATCTCGAACACGTCCGCCGTGATCGCCGGTGCCCCCCCCCCCTCTTTCCAACCTCCCCCCCACCTTCCTCCCTTCCCCCTCACCTCCCAACACACACTCGCCCGGTAGCTCAACGCGGGTGGTTAATGTCGAGCACAGCAAGCCTCGTTGTACTTGAAAACAAATCAACTTGCAGCGTGGCTTAATAATGTAATGAGTCTTTTAAGCCGTGCAGACAAGTTGATCCGCTCCGGTACAAATATGGGAACTTATTTCATTACATCCAGCCCTCTTCCTCCTCCTTCCTCCTCCTTCCTCCTCCTCCTTAAGTGTTGTTTTTGTTGTGTTATCAGTGCAGTAATTTCTAAATAGGTCAATCCACAGCGGAAGAGTCGTCGCAGCTATCAGGAGTGAAGCACCAAACAAGAACAGATGGGAAATTTAGGCATCTTCTCCTCAAATTTTAAAGTTAAATCTCAAGTTTTACTACCTTTAATTATCTGCCTGGTATTTAATTTTTTATTAGAAAGCGCCGGTGAAAGCATCGGGCTCGCAAGATAAAAGACAGAGAACAAATCTGTATTTTCTTCCTGCGAAGCCTATTGGAGATGCAGATGAATGCCCAGCTCTTCTTTTCACCTGCTTCCTCATTTCTCAGCCTAAATATCTGCCACCGCGTCGATTCCCGGTCACGGCTGCGACTCGTTTGCTTTCTCCGCGTTGTGCGGCTGAAAAGAATTCCACGCGTGCATAATGGCCGCGGATCACGGGGGTCATTGCTGTCTGCGTTTCATCGCATAAAGACAGCTTGTGTAAGAGATACGGCATTGTGCGTCGCACAGCGCATGGCAGGGGTCGATCTCAATCAGCCTCCTTTGTCAGAGGTCTCAGCGCTGATATCCGAAGTGTCACTTTTTTCATTTCTTAAAAGTTCGCGGAACTCGAATTCCACTTGCGTCTCACGAGGGACAACCTCGCGGTGATTGGCGACCCGAACAATGCCAGTTGGGACATTGTGAAACTGAGACAGCTTTGACCGCAGCACCCTGCTAGTAATTGAGTTCCTTTGCCAGTCATGCGTGGGGTCATTTTCCCTGCAGATGGGTGCCGGCAGGGTGGACACGGGACCATTGAAATCCAGGCTCCATTGTGGCGGCTCTGTTCAGGGAGCGGCTGGGACAACGGTGTGCAAGGCCCCGCGTGGTTTATAATAGACTAGCAGTGCAGTCATTATCTGCCCAAGGACTCCAGAAAGGAGCTTTTAGAGCAGATGCTCCCCCAACTCAAGGTTTGCACACACAGGAAGACGCAGAGCTCAACCTGGACGTGCGTTCCTGTTCTCGCTCCTCACGGCCGTTTTCCTCCCTCCATCCGGCTCGAGCCTCCTCTGTTAGCCTACTCTAAACCTCCCCGTCTATTCCCTCCTCGCTGCGCTCCTCTAATCATGATTTCCTCTCACTGCTCCGCTCACTTTGCACGGCCTGCTTCTCTTTCCTCTGCCGACTTGTTCGGTAATGATCCTCGCTCTCTGTGACGACTGGAATCCTTTTGTGCCGTCTGACACGTTTTATGTTTGAAAGGGAACAGAGGGCGTTTTTACAATGGCCTTTTATGCCCTGTGAGAAATATATGAGTCTTTTGGCGCGGCTAATGAAGGCGCTTTCATGTCCCCCCCCCACCAGTAAGAAGTGTATAGAGATGGATTGTCTAGGGCCCACACAGGCCCCAGTGTAGCCTGCAGCACATTGTGTCGGCCTCCAGTCTCTGAGTATTGATCTAACCGTGGAGTGGCGAATAGAAGAGGAAAATAAGAGGAAAAGAACAGTCTTTATTTTATTTTTTTTGTTTCTGCCGTTTCGTTAGTTTCCACTATGATGTCGGGACAAGCGAGGTGAGTCCGGCGCTTGACAGGCGACGCTCCGCCTCCGCCGCTCGCGCCGCTTCACCGACACGACCATCATCATTACCAAGGTGACCATTACTCCCCCCTTGTTTCAAAGACAGTCATTACGGCTCCTAAGAACAGAGGCTGGGCCAGGGAGAAAGATAAGCGCAGACAGAAAATAAGGAGGGGCGGACAGATGAGGAAGGAGAGGAGAGGAAGACGAGGAGGAGGAAGGGGGTGTGATGAAGAATTATGATGAGGGAGGAAAGAAAGTGTGATTGGGGATGGGGAGGGAAGGTGGAGAGAACGTGTGGGAATAAGTGAAATAATTATGGGAGCACTTCACCAAGGGCATGTTGTACCGAGCAGAAAGTAGCTTCAAGTGTTCGCTCGCACGCTGCACTCTGTCAGCCATCGTCAGCTCTTGTCAGCTCTTCGGCGGCGGCGGCTTGCCGGGGGGTCACGGGACATGAAGTCTCACCGCGGTATTTAATTGTCTCCTCATAATCAGATTAATTAGCCGACGTATGCTTGTCCGCGGGAAAACACACACCAGCCTCGACACCTACCTCCGGTGTGACACGGACGCCCCTCGGACGCCTCCTTCGCCTCCTTCGCCCCCCGAACAAGCGTCTTTGAATCCTTCTCCCTGTTCGGAGCGAGCCGGGAGCACAACTTCGTCGACACCGTTTAGCATCCGAGGCAGCAGAACAAGGCGTAATGCAAGAGGCCGCGAGTTCAATGGTAAAACAAGAAAAGGGTTTTTTTCCTTTCTTTCTTTCTTCAAGAGTACAAGCGGGAGCTGGGTAAATAATTCATTTCCTTTGGCTCAGGGCACGTCCTATTGTCACCGCCTAACAAGCACAAGGACAGGCGGCCGGCGGGCCTCTTATTGCTTGTGAACGGCGGAGAGAGAAGGGGAAGAGGGGAGGCATGGTAATGCGCTCTTTGATCCTCCCTCGTTAGCCCTTGGTGAGCTTCCTATGCTCACCGCCGCCCAGAGAGATGGTCAGATCGCGCCCCCGGCTCTGCAGAGTCCGTGTTGTGTGTGCGCCGGTGTGTTTTTGTGTGCGGAAAAAGGACAGTAAAGACACTTCCTCTCTCTAATACAGCCCAGGTGGAGGTGCACATAAACACACACAAACCCCCTCAAGTGTGCAGGAGGAGGTCGGGTTATGCAAGAATGGAAATGCAAACTCTCATATGGCTGCAGGACGTGGAAATGCACGTCGATGATCAGTTATGTGTCAGACTGCCGGTGAAACTTCTGCTGTCTTCAGGTTTCTTTTTTAATTAATGAAGAATATCGGAACGTGCACGCATTTATGTCTCATTTTCTTTGGGTTGGCACATCAGGAACAAGCATGGAAATCAAACAAGTTGTTGGAGGATGCATTCAGCATGGTGCTACGTCTTCCTAGAGTGATGTGGAAATGCAAGTAGTGAAATATCTCCAGTATGTAGAGGCACCGTTCCCTCATGAAGAATCTGGTGGCTTAAGCCAAAGTGTGTTTAACTTTTAAGGTTAGTTTTCAGTATCTTATGAGAAGGTTTGACAGCCTGCCGACAGGTTTGAAAGACGCGCTGACTCTTAAAAGTCGACAAAATTACACTAGAAACTGTAAAAACAGAATGTGACATGCAGCTTCTGATCACAATATTTCCTTAAAGCCACTTTATTCTACATCTCGCTTAGAAATTTGGCCAAAATAACCCCCAAACATTTTCACCAGATTCTGTAAAAATGCTAAAAATTGTGCACCCCATGACTGACTCAGCTTTGAACAACAGTTCTGTGACTATTCGGCTGAACTGCAGGCAGTGTTTGGACAGAGCAAGTATAGAAACAGATTAGAGAGAGTGAGAGCAAAACATAACAGACTAGAGCAATAAAATAAATGCAACATGGTTCAAAGATGTTCTACGGAGGAGCCAGATGTTGGAGGATACATTCAGCATAGGGAATGTATCCATAGAGAGCACAGAGGTTAGAAAAGTAAGTAGTAAAACATCTATAGTATGTAGAACCACAGTGTTTTTTCACATGTGGGCAAAACCTTGTACAAGTTGATTCGAGGTTTGTTGGTTTGTTTGTTTGTTTGTGTGCTAAATAACTCAAAAAGTTATGGACGGATTTAGATGAGATTTTCAGGAAATGTGTGAAATGGGACAAAGAAGAAATGATGTAATTTTAGGACTGATCTGGATCACCGTCTGGATCCAGGAATTTTTTTAATGTAAGTGTAACCAGGTGGACAATTAAATGCGGTTTACTCTAAAAGCCACCAGAGGGCACTCTTGTTTTTGGGGTAACCCCCTCTGACCACATGACATTTTGGGTCTCCACGCGACAGACAGCGACAGTGACGGAGTTCTCTTTCCTTCCTGAGCGACATACGCACGGTTGGGCCGGCATTCTTATCTCCGGTTGTCTAAGAAGCTGGGAGGCTGCTAGGAGCTGCCGGGCTAGAGGCCGCGCCTGTTCATTAGGTCAGATGGGGTGAAGGCCGCATTGTTGGTAGGACATTTGAACTGTATGTAATTACATTTGTATCTGTAACGTTCCATAGAAAATATGTGAATTGGGAGATTGTGTTGGGGGTGGACTGAAGCTGCTTGGTGGAGGTATGAGCTCTCTGAGGGCTTTTCTAGTGTTTTTTTTTTCTTTTTGGTAAATTTTATGGAAATTCTGCTTTTGTGTTTTTTTTTATGATTTATGGCATCATAACTTTCCCATATCACAGAAAAGACAGTACTGAGTTCTCCCTACCTCTAACAAATTACTATCTACAGTCAACATGTAAATAAGTGCCTTTTTCCTGTAATTTATTTGACATTTATTTAATAAATTAATTTAACAAAACAGGGAAAATTTGTAAAATATTTTTTTTAATAATTTACCATTTTTTAATCATTAGTGTCTAAAACATCATTTTTTCAAATCGCAGCAAATATCTGAAAAAAATGATGTTTTTGCTGATTTAAATACAGTAAAAATAATGTAATTGTAATATTTTTACTATTTGTGATTTTTGACATTATTTATAGTTTTCACCTGTTTTCCAGAGTTAGCATGGGAAGTCTGTAAAATAATATAATAATAATAATAAAAAAATTATTTAAATTTAAATCACCATATGATTGTGTCAACAACGTAAAAAAAAAATAGGGTTTGAATGATGTGTTATATTTGAAAAATCTGCAAAATTACATTATTAATCAATATAGAAATTGTAAAAACTGAGAGGACTGTGTTTGTGCTGTTTCCATAGAGGTGCAGGACTTTATACTGCAGTGAAAAATGAGTAAAAATGTGACAGGAGCAAAGAGTAATGCAGTCGAACCAATAGTTTAGTTGCTTCTGCGTGCACGTTCAGCTATTTCTTTTGCGAAAACTACATAAGCAAAGAAATAAGTGATGAGAAAAGTGAACTGCGAAGGCTGTTGAACCATGCAGACGACTGGCAAACGTGATCAGCCACATGGAGACGGAAGAGTCTAAAAACAACGACGACCAGACAGAAATCTTCATTATTGATCGGTGTGCTTATTGTTTTCGACTGATCTCCAGAGTTTCCACATCAAACTGGATCTGTCTTGTGTTTTCTACCTCGGGGGTCGTGATTTGGACGTGTGGCCTCCGAACCCGTCGCTCTTCCCGTCTGTTTATAAGCTGCGCTGTGAGGATGGCGGATATTTTACACTTCCATAACTGCCATCATGGCCATTGTACTCGGCCCTCCCTCCTCCTCTCCTTCTCTCTGTCATTGTTTTTGGGGGAGCAGGAGGAGGTCCAGGCCTGCGAGGGGGACAAGGTCCAGGCTAATGGCAGGAAGTCTTTAAAGTTTCCAGCCGCCGCATTTCATCTAAAGCTCAGAGAGGCCCCCCCTGGCCACAGACCCCTGCTTTGATCCTCTCTTTCTCCCCTCGGTGTGTCTCTCTGCCGGCCTCCCTCCCTCCCTCCCTCCCCTCCCCTCCGTCTCTCACCCACAGCACCAGGGCAGAGCTGCTGCTTAATTAACACGTCTCTCATTGCGGTGGGAGCGCGCAGCAGCAGCAGCGGCGGCGGCGCATGTGCACGCAAAAACACGCGTGAACACGTTCGGTGGCGGGCCGCGCACCGGCTAACAAGGCTGCTGGAAAATAGAAGTGAGCACGAGCACACACATCGTGCCTCCTCTGGCTGACTCACTCACTTGTCTTTATCTTATTCTGGCACAAATCATCTCCTCGGCAATTTAGTCAGTGTGATGCCAATCTGCTCAATTAGATGCGTGCTGCAGGTGGGTTTTATTTGATGTCACGTCGTGCCGCAGACGAGTTAAGTGAAAATTTTTGTTTTGGAATTTCAGTGTCAAAGAATTTCAGTGCGTGCGACATTATTATTATTATTTTTTGGCTTCTTTGTTTTGTTTGTTTCTCTCTGAGCAGCTCTGATCTCTGAGCTCGTGTTGAAGGCCAAACAATGCTAGCTGCTGTTTAGACGTATCGCTTTGCATTTCAACAAGTCACACAAGCATCCATTTTTTTTTTATACACTGAACAGAAACATGAACTCGGCGTGTAAGGTTTGATCGCATTCAATCAGGTTTGTTGTTTTTACACGTCAATAACAGAGTGAAACAAGCAAGAGCAAACGAAAACGGAAATGATATCGAGTAGAGTCACACATGCTACTTGTGGTGTGTCGTCTTGCTCTTTCTAAAGGGATCGCTGGAGTCGGTGGGCGTTTTAGGAGATGGGATCGTGTTGACGGACTAAAAAAATCCCCAGGGTTATCGTCACGTTGATAAGATAAGCATTTATTAATCCCACAGTGGGGAAGTTTGCATTGTTCCAGCAGCGAAGATGGTACAAATATTTAAGGAATGAAGTATGAATGTCACAAAGAGCCTCAACATCATGACCACTGACAGGTGAAGTGAATAACATGGATCATATTGGTACTATGTGGTGTTCTGATGGAAAACCTTGATCAGACTTAGACACCCAGATAAACATTGTCCCACAACAAACACACTCCCTCATGCTGATGGAAATCCCAAATGTCACTGGATGAAAATGCACCCCACCACATGGCAACAACATCAACCAATCAGGAACATGTGGAGGAACATGACAATGGTCCAACATGTTGATGTGACCTCCAGACTTCCTACAGCCCATTCTGATCAAGCATCAACAGGATGCAGTGGAACAAGTTGGACTGACAGAGGCCCCACTGGACAAGACAGAGTAGCCAAAGGATCCAGTGGTTCCAGACTCCATAGGACAACCTGATACCCCTTTTCCACCGAGCTGGTTCCAGGTCTAGTTCGGAGCCAGAGCCTGACTTAGCACCACTTCTTTGTGTTTTCACCACCTAAGCACCGACTCCAGGTTCTAAAAACTGGAGCTCAGCAAGCACCAACTCTTTGCTGGTCCAGAGCTAAGCACCGAGTACGTCAGGGGCTGGGGGCGGGGTTATGGTGACCAACCATCAACGGTGGAAAGGGACACACAAGCGCTAATTAGTGTCCTTGTTCTCCAGGACGTCCCTGGTCCCATCACACATGTGTTGGAATGACTCCCGGGACACACGGAAGTTTAGCACAAACTGTTGACCTGAAATCCGCTACAGTTGTGTCCCACCAGTAGCGTGATCACGGATGTGTCCAGGCAACAGGAGGACCTCCGCCTCACAATCAGCCTTAAGACCATCTATAGAGATAAACATAGATATTATCATCAACTTACTGCGTTTGTTTAACTGCTATGTAATGGATGCTAACGTAGTGGTTTTACAGTGACCCAATGGCTCCAACTTGACTCCTTGTCAATGGAAAAGCAAACAGGTTCTTAGGAGAATTTGAACCAACTGAGCACCAGAACTAGGACCTGGTTCTTCTAGGTGGAAAAGGGGTACCTGAGAGGTCCTCTTGTTCATCACCAATGGTTCAGAGCATTTTTGACCACATAAGGGTTTCGAAATACCGAGTGATGTACGACAGTCTCAGTCAGATGTCGCACTGAGCCTGAGAAGTGTTTATAAATTACAGCTTGGAGCAGCTTGGTGGAAAACTGACATTTTGGTCGGAAAGCTCAACGTTTGTGGCTCCACCGAGTCGACGACATTAGCCCATTAGCTCTGGGTCGACAGAGTGCAGCTGTGGAGGCACCTCGTCTTTGGAAAGCTGTCACAGAAACTACACGACCCTACATTAATGCCGCCATCACTGAACAAAGACCAGATCCCAACAGATTCTGGATTTTTTTGGCCGATATGTAGTTCCCAAACTGGTGGCAACTTACTGTGGAGACACCGCTTGACTCCACACCCAGCTGCACTCTGCTACATGTGCTGCAAACGATGTGGGAGCTGCTCTGCCTGATGAACTGGTGGTTTAGCCGAGTGGAGGCGGTGCAAAAACACAACCATGGCCATTTCTGCCTTTCTATGGGTCCTTTTCCGCGAACACGTGACAGCATGCTAGCTAGTCCTAGCCAACAACTTTTCTTGCATAAATATTATAAAGCTGGGATTTGGAAATTGCTAAAGCTAGCTAGCACATGCCTGAATTTAAAACAACGCATGAAGTAGTTGTGCAATTCATAGTCGATTATCCTGTTTCAATAATCTACAGACTATCCAACAGTAAAGCTAGTCATTAGCCGCAGCCCTAATTAATGCTACTTTCAAAGTGACACCCTCTTCTTCACGTTGTCACGGCGGGAACGAACGGAGCGAGAGACTCACCTTCAGAGACGTGGCGACGGTTTGACAAACGACGGGAAATAAATACCCGGAGCTTAACACAATTAGTTTTATGAATCCATAAATTGGCAAAACGAGCGCCGTAGATCAGGCTGCTGGCGTCGCGCCAAACGACTGCAGCAAACCGGTGCCACCACAGTGCAGCCGCTTGGAACGCCAATATTGAACCTGCAGGTCGCAGTAAAGTAGAGAGGGGAGGTTTTAAGGACTGCACTGGTGCTGCAGGTTTTATTCTTTAGTCGGGGTTTTGCAGCATGTATCTTCTTCTTTAATGAGATTGTTATCATATCAGTGTAATGCCTGAAGAGAAGGAGTCACTGTGGAGCCAAGATTTGGAGAGATGCTACCTCTAGAGCAAAATGTCAGCAGCTTGACGGATCAATAACCGGTCGGCATCCTCATCTGTGTGACCTCACGTCGCTCCTCGCGTCAAAACGGGAGTAAAAATGTCGGATGGCCGAGGAACGTAGTAAGAAGCGCCAAAATTGTGATGCAATTAAACAGCCATCAGTCGCCATTTGTATCAGTGCTCCTCAGCTAACAACTCTTTAATATGTCATTCAATAAAAAGCCGGAGCTCTCAGCCAGCCGGAGAGCTGCATTTGATCTAAGAGAGGGCATCGCGGCCGACCCCATCGCCTCGCCACCCTCCCCTCCCCTCTCCTCACACTGCTGTGTGTGCGCCTCCCTGCATGTGTGCCTTTACTTGTGGAGAGATATTAGCCTAATGGCAGTTGCATTCAAACACTTTTATTAGCTTTTCACATGCCTCCGCTGGGCTCCAGCCACTGTTTCAGAGCCTCCCTCTCCCCGCTCGCTCTACCTCTGTCAAGCACCCACACCCTCCAACAAACACACACAGTCACAGGTCTCTAAGTGAGACAGGGCCCTGGGTAATTTGCTGTAGTGGAGCAGAGTGGCACTAAAAGCCTGCTGGGTAATTGAGAGGCTAGGGGACGGAGTGAAGCCGACTGCCCTCTGCGCTTGTGTGTTCACGTACGAGTGTGTGTGTGTGTGTGTGGAAGCGAAGGCCCTGCTCTCTCTCATTATGCCGTGGCTCCTGCCTGCCTGTCATTGTCTGGACGCGGCGCCCACAGAAAGCAACAGTAATGCACAGTGACACACGGCATGTGTGTGTGTGTGTGTGTGTGTGTGTGTTCGCCCAACTTCTGTGCATGTGTGTGTGTGTGTGTGTGTGTGTGATGCGCAATGAGACATGGTGTCCTCTGAAAATACAACAGTATCCTCACCCTGCCCTCCCGTCTCCTACACATGTGCACAAACATTTGTCATTCCGCTGGTCGCATCTAGTCGGAAGTCGGTCTCACCCGCCCCACCCTCACCCCTCCGATCACCCCCACTACTTCCTCCCTCTGCTCTGCTCTTCATTCCATAGCTCTCGTCTTCACTGGATGTGTAGCCACATGTGTTAGCATCTGCAGCTTGTACATGACCGAGCTTTTCTGGATGCTTTTACCCACCTTAGGCTCATTTCTCACTGCAATATAAAATCCTGCACCTTTATGGAAACAGAACAACCAAAGACTAGAAGTAGAGAGAACTCAAAACAGTCTTTTATGCTCTTTGGGAAAGTTAAGATGCCATAAATCACAAAAATTGAAAAGACAGCATGCCTTTCAAACCAGCCTTTTAGCAGACGTTTGGTTGCAGGTGCAATCAAAATGTTCAGACCCTGTGCCTATGAAGAGCAAAGACCACATCTAATTAAATGTGGCCCTTTGTGCAACGATACACTGCTCCCAGTGCTCCTGCAACACGACAATCTCCTGGAAATCCCATTCTAATTCCATCAAGTACCATCTGCGACCTGAGTTGAAGAGGAAAAGTCACACCGGTGTCAAATCTGGAAAGCAGGATGAGTAGAAAGTTATGATTGTGTCATGTTTTTAGTGTGATTTGCCGCGATGGATTGCTGAGTTGTCATTGCTTCACAGTACAGGTAGTTTGCAATGCCTCAGAGTGTAATAATAACTCTGTATCTGACCCTGAGGAACAGATTGATGGTGGACAACCACGTAAACAACAGGTTGAGCATCCTCTTGGTCGCCTTCCTGACCTGACACACCTGTTGAGTGTTGGAGACGGCTTTTGGGTCTTTGTTACCTCTACTCCACTGAGCTGGTTCCAGGTCTAGTTCGGAGCCAGAGCCTGACTTAGCTCCACTTCTTTGAGTTTCCACCACCTAAGCACCGACTCCAGGTTCTATAAACTGGAGCTCAGCAAGCACCAACTCTTTGCTGGTCCAGAGCTAAGCACCGAGTACGTCAGGGGCTGGGGGCGGGGTTATGGTGACCAACCATCAACGGTGGAAAGGGACACACAAGCGCTAATTAGTGTCCTTGTTCTCCAGGACGTCCCTGGTCCCATCACACATGTGTTGGAATGACTCCTGGGACACACGGAAGTTTAGCACAAACTGTTGACCTGAAATCCGCTACAGTTGTGTCCCACCAGTAGCGTGATCACGGATGTGTCCAGGCAACAGGAGGACCTCCGCCTCACAATCAGCCTTAAGACCATCTATAGAGATAAACATAGATATTATCATCAACTTACTGCGTTGGTTTAACTGCTATGTAATGGATGCCAGCGTAGTGGTTTTAAGGTGACCCAATGGCTCCAACTTGACTCCTTGCCAATGGAAAAGCAAACAGGTTCTTAGGAGGAACCAGATTAGAACCAGCTAAGCACCAGAACTAGACCTGGTTCTTCTTGGTGGAAAAGAGGTATGTGTCAAAGCTGGAGACCTTCTCTTGTCCCCATTATGATCATTGACTCAAAGGTTTGGGCATTTCGGACCTGTTGATGGAGATCCTCTCAGACTCCAGCACTTTCTGGCAGATCCATGGTGAAACTGCAAGTGCACATCTGACAAGTGGAGGCAAAAATGCGTATAACACAGGCCCAGATACTGATTACGTGACGTAATGTGGAGCCCTGATCCTTGAAAGCTAACGTGTGACCATGCCAAGCTCCATTCACAGTCAACAGGACTTTAGTTTGCACCTGGTATGTTGTAGATTTTGGTGAAAGCGTTCCATCACAGGTCACTCATTCACCCATGCTCTTCTTCCTTCCCCTCTCCTCGTCTACCTCGGCTGCTGTGGTGAAGATCAATACGGCGTCTTCTTTCCTCAATACCTGTCACTCACAATATCTTCAGGCAGACCTTTTGTTATGCATGCATGAAAAGCTCGGATGCAGCTCCTCCTGGTTTGGGCGCAGTACGTCGCCTGCTGTGGGGTCTTTGAGCAACACGAGCGAGATTGTAGTGTCAAGTAAGAGGACCTTGAATGCTGCACTGTGCTCGGCGTATTGTTAGAATGGCAGACACTTCATATGTGAATTTCTTCTTGGTCGAACAAAGGGACTCTTGTGGCGTTGAAATTTGCATTTTCCTTGACAAGTCTAGTGGCGAAGGTGTTTGTTGAGACGAGACTCGACTAGGTCAGTTATCTAAGTCTGTACATTCTGAGGCAGGCATTAGGTGTTGTATTCAATGGATAGAAGCAGAGATCAGGACATTTTATACTTGGCATAACATTTTTGTTTCGAGCGTCTACCAGACTGACTCCTGGAACCTTCTAAACAACAGCCATTAAACCTCTGAACCCCAAGCACTTCTTTTCTCGCTGTGGACTCATTCTTCCCTGCAATATGAAGCCCTGCGCCTCTATGGAAGCAGAACTTTGATTATTTTATTCACAGACATCTAACAAAGTTGGAATCAGCAGGCGTTAACGGCACTGAAAGAAAACGGCGACTCTACGTGCCATCTGTACACACTGCCTGCAGTTCAGCCTAGTTCAGTCAATCAGAGTCCCTGAATTTTTGTCACATGACTGTAAATGGGAGCTCAGTCACTAATGGCAATCCAGTTGTGCCAAGGAGTGCAAAATTTTAACTTTTTTGTAGAATTTCGTTACCGCAAACGGTTTCTTTTTGGCTCATTTTAGAGTGAGAACGAAGCGATTTTTGACGACATATGAAGATTTTAAGCTTAGGTTGGGATAAATAGTGTAATTTAGGCATTTATATAAAATGGTCTGCACTTATATAACGCCTTTTCTCTACCTTAGTGGTTCCAAAGCGCTCTACAATGTGTTTCTCATTCACCCATTCACACTCCAGTGGCGACAGAGCTGCCATGCAAGGCGCTAATCTACCACTGGGAGCAACTTCGGGTTCAATGTCTTGCCCAAGGACACTTTGGCATGCCGAGGGGCCGGGGATCGAACCGCCAACCTTGCTATGAGTGGACAACCCGCTCTACCACCTGAGCCACAGCCGCTTAGGGGAAAAAAGACAACACAGAAGCCTATTTGTAGCAGAAAAGCAGTGAGTTTTTTGACT
The DNA here is from genome assembly GCA_024666655.1 of Dascyllus trimaculatus. Classification (NCBI taxonomy): domain Eukaryota; kingdom Metazoa; phylum Chordata; class Actinopteri; family Pomacentridae; genus Dascyllus; species Dascyllus trimaculatus. The sequence goes on along the minus strand of CM045465.1, from coordinate 3,482,622 downwards.
ATGCACTGTCAGATTTTGTACAAACTAGACCTAAAAAGAGCTAGAAATGAAAAATATAAGGGAAATGTCTGGATTGTCATATTACCCTTGGACACTGCACACTGCCTGTTTGCATGTCTGTATTTGTGTGTGATGCTGCTGCGTCGCTACAGAAATGACATGTGAGTGTTTCTATAGCTGGAATATTTCTCGGCTTTATACATTTTTTCGTTCGAATTTTTCCACTTTGTCTTCTCCATTAGCTTTACCTCCGTGATGCCAACGGCTCACTTTCAATCTCTTCGCTCTCCCTCCTCTCCCTCTTTCTGTGCCGCTCCTCTCCTCTCTTCCCTCTAATTGACACTGACATCAAATCAATAATTTCACTTTTTCTTCTTCTTCTTCTTCTGTCCTTTTGGCTGTTTGCGGTTCCTCGCTCAGATGGCATTGGCCGGGGCGAGGCAGAAGTATGAAAATTGATGGAGTGTCCCTTGTTACTGAGAGAAAAGGGAAGGCGAAGGTGAGGAAATAAGACAAACGGAGAGAGAGGGGGAGAAAAGAAAACAGGGAAGGGAGAGCGGAGAAGTGTCTCGGCTGCTTTGTCTGGAGTGCCGCTCGGCCTCCACGCCGAGAGAAGCGCAAACACGCACTTTGTCGGCAGGCCTTCAGTCGCACGCGAGTGTTTCAGCCCGTCTGTTTGCGTATCAAGGCTGCTCTCGACCGTGCACGGCGCTCCCTTTCATGTTCCCTCGTACTGTTCTGCTGCAATGTGATCAGCTGAAGCGTGTCAGGTGAGCCATGTCGGAGCACAGGGCCGGGAAAGAGGCTTTTCCCCTCCGCCCTCCACCAGGTCCTCCACGGTCGTGTTCGCGTGTGGTTCATAGCCGGAAATCCAAACCATGGCTCAGTATTTGGATGTTAGTACAGAACAACCAACCCCGTCTCCGCAATAATTACATCCCTGTCCAACCAAACTACATCTCAATTACAACGTAACATGAAATAAACATATTCCCCCACCTGTGACAGGAGAGTGGAGGAATAAACCCACCACCATACGTTCACCCAGAACATCAGTGTTCGTGTGTGGTGTGAAAGACGAGACCTTTATTCTTACACTGAAAAAAAATACGCAAAAGAAATATTCTGGCAAAAAGGTTGCCGGATACGATATTTTACAAACAGTGAAGTAGCATTAAAAAAAATGGACAAACAGTTAAAATACATGCAAATATCCCCACAATAATGATATTTCTTTTCATTAAAATACAGTAAAATAGTGTAATTTTAATGATACACACTGCAAAAGAATAAATTACTTACTCGTACAGTTTTGGCCTCGAAATTTAAACTTTTTTTCTGTAATTTTACCAGATATTATCTGTAATTAAACAAGTTTAAAACTCCAAAATCTGTAAGTTAACAATTATTTACCATTTTCACCAGAGCCGGCTGGCCCATTAGGCAATACAGGCAAATGCTAAGGGCGGCGTGGCCACAAAGTCAGGAAAAAATTCACTTTCTATATAATTATATTACAACTAGTAATTACTGTCACCTCTTAAAATGGAAAAGCTCACATTGATTCAAATGTAAAGCAATGCCCAATTAATATTACTACAAAAAAATTCTTTTGTAAGCATATGTGAATCGACAATGGAGGCGGGGCGCCGTATAAAACCTCACATGGGGCACCACATTGGGTGGGGCCGGGTCAGATTTTTAGCCCTTAATATATGTCATTTTTCTTTCAAATAGCAGCACATATCTGTAAAATATTACTTTTTACAGATTAAAATACAGCAAGAAAGTGTAATTTAATGATAACACATTGCAAAAATCAAAAATTACTTTAAAAAATCTGATTTTGGATGTGGAGCTTATGTAAAAATTTAGCCTCTAAATTCCTACTTTTTCTGTGATTTTATTAGATATTATCAGTAATTAAACAAAACTAAAACTGCAAAATCTATAAGTTAACAATTATTTATCATTTTCAGTCCTTAATGTACATAACTGTTGTTTCAAATAACAGCAAAAATCTATAAAATATTACTTTTTACAGATTAAAATACAGTGAAATAGTGTAATTTTAATGGTCACACATTGCAAAATTACAAATTACTTTTTTAAAAAATGCTGATTTTTAGTGTGGAGGTTATGAGCAGGTTTTTTGTGACTCTACTTACAGTAGAGTTAACAATTATTTGTCATGTTCCAAGAAAAATGGACAGCAAATATCTGTAAAATATTACTTTTTGCTGATTAAAAAACAGTAAAACAGTGTAAATGTAGGATTACACAGTGTAAAAGAACAAAGTACCGTCAGTAAAAATATAGATTTTTGATGTGGAAGTTATTTACAGACAACAAAAATCCAATTTAGCCTGTTTATTCACCGTCAACATGTAAATTAATACCATTTTTTGCTGTGATTCAACTAGTTAGTATCTGTACTTTTACAGAAAAAGGGTAATTCTGTAAAATGACATTATTTTTACACAGTGTAGATTTAAGTTTAAGTTTTCAGTCACTTACTTTCAGTTTTTATTGGACACCAAAACTATGTAACGTCACCCTCTGATAGACACTTTTACATGTTAGAAGCTTGGTCAAGAGAGATAAGAATATAAAGGTGTACAAGCAAAATCACACAGGAACATATTTACTTCCTAGGAGGCGGATGCTACCAATATGTGTATATTTCACGCTGTCACGGTTGCATAACACTGAATGCGATGTCTTATTTGTGAGTTTAAACCTCACTCTTCTTTAATACAGTCGTTTTCGGTAGTTTTTTTTTTTTAAAAAAAGACACCATTCTTTGAACATGCAGCTCCCAAATCTCTTCTACATCTTCCTCTGTAGTTTCCCCAGCTGGACCGAGCGGCATGCGGAGAAACTTCAAGGTGTCTTATTTTCAAAAGATGCCCCAGCACCTCCAGCTTCAGATCTCAGTTATACAGGCTGACAAATAGTATTTGGGAAGTAATTTAGTTGGTGCACAGTTCCAGCTTTGGACTCTTGATACTTCCACTCAGGGGGCTGAGATAATATCACAACCACCCGCCAAATAAAAAGTACTGGACACAGAATTTAGGCAGTAATGAGTTGGTTTTTGAATATTTGGGCTAAGTTCAAATATTCTAAGTTCAAAAAAATCCCCCCCAAAAATGCCAATACCAAAGAACTTTACTTCTAAAAGATCACGTTGCCTTCACTGACCAGTCGAAACACTTCTTCTCACGTGATTATCGCCTCTTTCTGAGCATCAACTACATTTTTTCCACTTCTACTGTAGCATAAAACTGTACTACAGTAACAGACACTGGCACTGTTTTAATATCTGCCATTTCCCTCAAAGCAAATGAGGAGGTTTATCGACAAAGGACGCGCAGCAGCTTCTGTTTCGGACCAGCACAAATGTAAAAAAAAAAAAAAACACATAACAGACGAGCATGTCGGAGATAAGATTATAAAGGTGTACAAGCCAAATCACACACGAATATGTTTACTTATGAGGAGGCACAAAGAGAACCAGGGAACACTGTGGCATCGAAGGAGTGCGGAGGGGAGTAAAAGCGTGGGGTCATGGAGGTGGTTGGCCGTATAGATTTTCCTTTCAGCTCCGGTGACCTGATTTCATTTTCCAACTCGTGAGAATTTTCTATACTGCCAGCGACCTTTTCATTGTGAGCGTGCGCTTTTTATCTTCTCTTTACTTTTCTTTACCATAACCTCACTCTAACAGAACACCTTGACTGTCTCATATCGACTCCGAGCTCGGGGAAAGTTGGATTAAACCGAGTTTATGGGTAATCTATTTGGCATTCTGGACGCTCAAAAGCTTTTCTTTTTTTCTTCTTTAAGGTTTTGAAGCCGTGTTGTAAACCGTTTACACAAGTTTACATGGTGTTTGAAGAGCTTTATGTGTTCACCGTCAACATATCAAGGCTTTTGGATAAAGGTCCAACAGTTCTTCATTAATACCGAAACATCCGGGTGAAAACGGCTGACCTTCCTGTTCGCACATCCAGATTGTTTGCATCTTGTTGTGTTGCGGAGGTCTTCCTTTGTTCGCCTCGTACTGCCAGCAACCTTTTCATTGTGAACGTGCGCTTTTAATCTTTTCATTACTTCCCTTTACCATAACATCACTCGAACAAAACACCTTGACTGTCTCATGTCGACTCTGAGCTCAGTGAAAGTTGGATTTAACCGAATTTATGGGTCGTCCGTTTGGCGATCTGGACGCTCAAAAGCTTTTCTTTTTTCTTTAAGGTTTTGTAGTGATGTTTTAAACCGTTTACACGAGTTTACATGTGGTGTTTGAAGAGCTTCATGTGTTCATCGTCAGCATATCAAGGCCTTAGGATGAAGGTCCAACAGTTTTTTATTAATACTCAGATCTCTGTCTGGAAACAGCAAAACTTCCTGTTCACACATCCAGATTGTTTACATCTTGTTGTGTTGCGGAGGTCCTCCTTTGTTCGCCTTGTACTGCCAGCAACCTTTTCATTGTGAATGTGCGCTTTTAATCTTTTCATTACTTCCCTTTACCATAACATCAGTCTAACAAAACACCTTGACTGTCTCATATCAACTCTGAGCTTCAGTGAAAGTCGGATTAAAAACCGGATTTATGGGTCGTCCATTTGGCGATCCGGACGCTCAAAAGCTTTTCTTTTTTCTTCTTTAAGTTTTTGAAGTCCTGTTTTAAACCGTTTACATGAGTTTACATGTGGTGTTTGAAGAGCTTCATGTATTCATCGTCAGCATATCAAGGCCTTAGGATAAAGGTCCAATAGTTTTTTATTAATACTCAAATCTCTGTCTGAAAACGGCCAAACTTCCTGTTCACACATCCAGATTGTTTACATCTTGTTGTGTTGCGGAGGTCCTCCTTTGTTCGCCTCATACTGCCAGCAACCTTTTCATTGTGAACTTGTGCTTTTTTCTTTTCTTTACTGTCTGATTCTTTGCCATAACCTTAATCTTACTGCAGTCAAAACACCTTGACTGTCTAATACTGACTCCGAGCTCAGTGAAAGTTGTATAAAACCGAGTTTATGGGTAATCCATTTGGCGTTCTAGAGTTTCTGAAGTCGTGTTTTAAACTGTTTTATAAGCTGATACTTCTAAATCCTTCCAATATTTTCAGTTTATTGGCAAAAAGAATATTTTAGTCCGTCGCAAGAACTTATCTCAATCTCTGTTTTGAATTAGCCCGAGGAAATTCTTTTCACCTCACTGAAGAGAGGTTGTACTGTACATATTTACATGTTGTGTTTAAAGAGCTTCACTTGTGTATTATATCTTCATCATCAACATATCATGGCTTTAGCACGAAGGTCAGACAGTTCTTCTTTAATACCGAAACCTCTGTCTGAAAATGGCAGTATTTCCTCTTCGCACATCCAGATTCGCATCTTGTTGTGTTGCAGAGGTCTTCCTTTGGCCGGTGGATTAGCTTTTGCATCACCATTAGCCTCAGGTAGCTAGCTAAACTAGACGGACAAGTTTTTACAGCTTGATGCTACAGAGTTCATCAACATGACCGCTAGAGTTAGCAGTTAGACAGCAAGGGAGGTGCCCTTGTTTTACGTGACCATTACGGGCGGTCAGCACACCCACATGTAACTCCATCTCGTTAAATAATAAGAGGATCCCACATCCTCTCCCATCGGTTAGAATTTTAAAATCAATTAGTCGATTAACGATAAATCATTAACATAGTTCAGATACTGTCCGAGAGGGATACTGTGAATCAGTTTTTGAAGCAACAGATCAGTGTCTACTCTCCTTAAACCTAAAAACCACAAAATGAACTTTTATGATACCAACACTGAAAATATGATTAAAACAGGAGGAACCATGAGACAATAAGATTAAACTGGAAGCATCAGGGTAGCTTTGTTGGTAATAAGGTCCAAGTTTAACACAGATTTATTCTGTAAAAACAGATTTTTTAGGTCAGTTAGTTTGCATTCGTACCATCATTCAGAGTGGCAGAAGAACCATTTAGCTTGTTTATTACCTTTATGTAATAATTCCAACTACGTATCCATTATACAAAACCGTTTTAACTATTTATCTTTACCTTAAGCTTTATTGCCCATCTTAATAACAGTTTGAACCATTTTTACATGACTTTTAACTCACCATTTAGCATGAAAACTAGTCCTAGTCTTGTATGTCAGAGCTCATTGTGTTGCCTTTAAGAAATTTAAATTATAATTTCTATTTTTTTCAAACTAGTCCACATAATTCCATGCAACTGCGCACATGCTTGGGTGCAACAACACCAGTACAGTAGGATCAATGGTTTTAGTTTGCCGTTTATTAGCTGTTGGACTTCGTTCAATAATGTCTTAAGATTGTTAACTTAGTGATGGAAAAGACTTGTTAAGTTGCGTTGATTGCCTCCGGACGAGATAAGGGAGAACATCATTAGAGGGAGAGTGTTCAGTTTTACTTGACGTGAGGTGAGGTGTATCTCGTTGAAGAAGAGCTAATCTCACAGAGGCCATTCGTTGTGTTGCCTTCGTCCTTCATGGGCTCTTGTTATTGAAAGTGAAATCACTCATAAGGGTTGAACTGCCAGTTTGACGACAATCACCTGGAATTCAAAAGTAAAATTGCAGCAACTTTACTAAATTTGCAGTGGTCTTGTGCAGTGGTTTTGGTCGGCCAGTTTATAGTAAAATTAAGTGACTGTGCATGTAATTACTAACCAAGAAAGTAGATTTAGTTGCTCTTTAATTAAATAATGTGGTGATCAACACAGTACATAGGCAGAAATGTTAGATGTCAACTTTAGGGGTTTGGTTTCATCCTCTAACAATCATTTTATTATGAATTATGAGCATTTTAATGATTAAAAGACCTCAGAAGTCCCTGATTTGGAACTAATTTCTGAACAATTTTAGTTCAGCTTTATTCTGAACTGTACACCTGTACCGAACCCAAACTGGGGGGCGGTTCCACAGCAGAGGAGACTTAGAGTTATGGTTCCATGCCTAAATGAAGTGTTAAAGGGTCTTCAAGGTGAGATGAAACCTTGTCATTTAAGGGCGTTTTCTACGTGCGGCAAAAGATTTTAAAGTTTATTCTCAATTGGACAGGGAGCCCGAGAAGCTAATATGGGAGAAACATGATCTCTTCTAGTTTCCTTTGGTACTTTTTGGATCAGCTGGAGGTTTTTCATACCCCTTTTCCACCGAGCTGGTTCCAGGTCTAGTTCGGAGCCAGAGCCTGACTTAGCACCACTTCTTTGTGTTTTCACCACCTAAGCACCGACTCCAGGTTCTAAAAACTGGAGCTCAGCAAGCACCAACTCTTTGCTGGTCCAGAGCTAAGCACCAAGTACGTCAGGGGCTGGGGGCGGGGTTATGGTGACCAACCATCAACGGTGGAAAGGGACACACAAGCGCTAATTAGTGTCCTTGTTCTCCAGGACGTCCCTGGTCCCATCACACATGTATTGGAATGACTCCTAGAAGTTTACCACAAACTGTTGACCTGAAATCCGCTACAGTTGTGTCCCACCAGTAGCGTGATCACGGATGTGTCCAGGCAACAGGAGGACCTCCGCCTCACAATCAGCCTTAAGACCATCTATAGAGATAAACATAGATATTATCATCAACTTACTGCGTTTGTTTAACTGCTATGTAATGGATGCTAGCGTAGTGGTTTTACGGTGACACAATGGCTCCAACTGGATGCTTGACAATGGAAACAGGTTCTTAGGAGGAACCAGATTAGAACCAACTAAGCACCAGAAGTAGCACCTGTTTCTTCTTGGTGGAAAAGAGGCACCAGAGAGTTACTGGGGCAAATGCTAGTCTTTCAGCATCATTCCTAAATTTGAAAACGTTGAACAAGTGAATGGAGGTCATTGAAGGAGATATTCTGGTCAAAAATAACACCAAGGTTCCTCGCACTAGAACAGGAACAATTCTACTGGGTATTTTCCTTTCTGCACCTGTGTAGTATCACAACTTACGGGAATTGATTCTGTGGTTTTTTGGCTTCTGGTCAGTGGGATTTTGGGGAATAAAGGAAATAATTTGCTCATGTTGAAGCACAGGAGGCTCACTGAATACCAACCAAGTAGGAATATACAGCAGCTACTGGATTGCGCTGTGGATAGCTCGTACTCAGTTATCAGCGTTTCCCGAAATAAAGATCGCTATCAGATGAAACACTGATATTCCCACCGTCATGACACAAACTCTCTAAAATACAACGCTGCACGACAAAACATAACACCCATAATAAAAGAGAGAGAAAAAAACCCAACAAGGTTAACACAATAGCGCCTGATTAAGATCTAATGTGATTTCACACTACTTGGCTTGGCACGGAGATTTAATTTATTGCCGCTGGACTGAAATATCTATGCCGACTCGGGGGCACGGCGGTGGGAAAATGAAATAAATAAAGGGGTGGAGAGAGTGTGTGGGTGTTTGAGGGGGGGTGTCTGTTGGTGGTTGTAGATTGTTGCGGAGCTGAGAGGGGAGCCCTGTCAGGAACGGTATCGGCGCAAGTGTTGGGAATTTGTGTTTACGCTGTCGCTCTGTCTGGAGAAATTAGTCATCGTGGAGAGGAGGGAGAAACGGGGAGTGTGCTCGGATGAATGTGGGTGAATCCTCGCTCTCCCTCCCCTGGACTTGAGCAACGGCAGATGAAGAAATTCAATTGCGCCGCCTTCTAATGTGCTGCTCGGGTCAAGTGCACAAACGCAGACATATATGTAAGCAGACATACCTATAGATGCAGTATGCACACACAAGTCAGACGACAGCCGGTGGGAATTCACTACCCAGTGAAATCAATAAATGTACACAGTCGCGGACACATGGGATGAGAGTATAGAGTGTGCCTGAGTGTGTGTGTGCATGTGTGCGCGACTGGTTGATCCAGGGAAAATGGCTTTTGTTGAGTCCCCTGTGCTATGTAACATTACAGAGTAATTACAGAGTGTGTGCTTTGTTTAGGGGATGTCTAATTATGCTGTTTGGGATGTGCAGGGCCCTGGGGTGTCACCGCTCGTGTGTGTGTGTGTGTGTGTGTGCGCGCATGTGTGTGTGTGTGTGCTGTGTTTAGTCGGTGAGAAGACGCTAATTGTGGAGGCGGTGTTTGTCGTACAGCAACTGTCAGGGAGAGGGAGGAAGAGAAAGGTGGAGAGAGAACGCGAGGAAAAACAACACTCTGGCCTTTTGTCCTAATCCTTCGCTACCTGCTCGCCCATCTGGACGCCGCCTAGAGCATCACCTAACACCTCAACTGAAATCTCTTTTTTAGTCGTTTATTCTGCAGCATCAACTTGGGTTGTAATAGCTTTTTGGCTGTCACAAAAAGCTCCATTCAAAAGTCTTATGATTGGTGTATGATCGGTGGAAACTGGCTCCAGATAGCATGGACTGCCATGACGCAATACGCCGCCTTAATAATAGATTACAGTGCGTGCTAGACCAATGCTAAAAATATGCTTCCTAAAATAAAAATGCATTCTTTGTACGAGGGGTGATCAAAAAATTCAGACTATTGGCGTGAAGATGATTCAACCTTCATGTGGAGGACCATCCCGGGTCTGCAGCTACCACCAAGAGGAGAAACAGCAGGTTTCAGAGTGAAGGAGACACATCTGGCGAGGAGTTCGCTGGTGCATTTTCTTCAGCGTTGATTGTTGTAGACTGGGAATGAATCCTCCAGGGTCGGACCGTCGGTGGAAGTTCTAGTGTAACATCCTGAGGCGACTGAGGAAGAACATTCGGCAGATTTTTCAGCTACAACAACGCAGTTGTCGTTCTTGAGCTGCCTTCCTCACCAGATCTGCAACTTCTTCCATTCATCCATCCATCCATCCGTCCATCCATCCATCCATCCATCCATCCATCCATCCATCCATCCATCCATCCATCCATCCATCCATCCATCCATCCATCCATCCATCCATCCATCCATCCATCCATCCATCCATCCATTATCTTCCGCTTATCCGGGGCCAGGTCGTTGGGGCAGCAGTCTAAGCAGAGAGGCCCAGACTTCCCTCACCCCAGACACCTCCTCCAGCTCTTCCGGTGGGACCCCGAGGCGTTCCCAGGCCAGCCCAGAGACATAGTCCCTCCAGCGTGTCCTAGGTCTACCCCGAGGCCTCCTCCCCGTGGGACATGCCCAGAACACCTCCCCAGGGAGGCGTCCCAACTTCTTCCTCTTCTCCAAAATGAAAGTGAAGCTGTTTTGACAGTCCGTTTAACAGCACTCGTCCCAAGTGGTGCTTGACATGTTTGCATAGTAGGACTTTCTTAGGGAGCGTTATAAGCGATGCGCAAGGAGACTACTTCAGTGGCGGCCATATTTAAATCAGTTTCTGGTTTCTGTAGACAAAGTCTCTTAACCTTTTCATCAATCATTGTACTGTTAGACACAATCAGACCATGTGCCGGGAGTCTTTTTGAAACTTTTAGATGCACAATGTGATCATACCACGAGGTTTGCCAGCTGTTGGGGAAATGCAGCTGTTAAAATTTAGAGTTTTTTAAAGTGTTTGAAGTGATTTTGGAAAAACTCTAGTAGAAAACAGGCCTGCAAACTGACAGCTGTCCTGTCAACCTGGTCACTTGCATTTTGTGCTATATATAAATGAAGCCGCTAAAGGACTCCGTATGCGAATGTAGCTATCGAAACGAGGCAACATCAAGCTTTTGTTTCCATAGTCAGCGTTAATGTGCATTGTGACTGTTATCATGTTTAGACGCTACAGCGCAGCGTTTTATTTGCTCAAGCTAAGTGTATTACATGACAGTGATTGTCTGCGGCGTGCAAACCATGAGTTGGATGTTCACAACCTGTGCAAATAAAGTGCCTTCCGTTGAATCTGGGTCGTTCAACAGGGTGGATCTTAATTCAGTTTAAACATGAAAACTAATAAATAAATCGGAATGTGAACAGATTAAATGGAGTTAAAATAATCAAAACCAAACAAAATGTATGTATTCTCATCTCAAAACGCTCCACAAGGCTTCTGAAAACATTCATCTTTCTACCTGTTGCCCTTTTCACTACAAACAAGAGTCCTTTTTCTTTGCAGCCGTCGACGCCTGCTCACCTTAAACGTTTCAATCTGTCCAAATGAAAACGTCATTGTCCGTCGACCAGATTGCGTCCACGAGACCAACAAGTCGCACAACGGATTTTAAATGCACGTGTTTGCCGTTGATTTGCAGTCCGAGCAAAACGGTCACAGAAACACCGCGAGGACAGACGTCGAGGTCAAGGCAGTGAAGACCCGGTCAGGCGAGATGGTCTTCGTTAAATTTATGAAAGAGAGAAAAACGGCATTGAGAACGGAACACTGCGGCTCAATGTATTGAGCGAACATTGGAAATAGAGAATTACCGCCTCTATGTGTGCAACACGACCGCATTGATCCCGTGTTCCAGGGTGCAGCTTTTTTTTTTCTTCTCTCCATCCACCGCCGAGTCCTCCGGATCAACTTCGGCATGTATAGGGCGAAGCACACAAGACGCTGATGTGGATGTTTGTTTTGAGAGCCCTAGAAAACAGGACATAATGGCTGCACGATGCTTGTCAAATGAGTTTGCCTCCGTAAAATGTTTGTGTGTTTGTTTCAAGGTCTGTGCAAGGTCTCCGAGCTCTGTATCTGGTGTTCCTATTGACATCCATCAGAAATGCAACCTACCTATTCTACCTCACAAAGACGGCACAGAAAAGGTTCATTCTTCCTTGTTTATAGAATTCTAATTACCCGGGTTGATTTAGACTTGGCAAAGAAAAGTAGTGATGTTGTATTTCAAAAGGAACCGCAGGTTTGAATAGCTATTGGCCAGCTCTGAGAAGGGGTCAAGGTACCGAGATGCGTCCTTGTCCATGCAACAATACAATACCCTGATGTCACTGATGCATAATTGCTAAGCACATTTGTTCCAATAAGTTGTGGTTCAGGATGACATCTTTGGATTCAATGGTGCATTGTCTGTATAATATTAGACCAGCCTTCATTTCATATAATGTGCTCCAGGGCATTAATTTGCCCATGGAAAATAATGAAGTGCATTTTATTATTGTTAACACTATCATTTACAGAATGCAGCATTATAGCCGTAATCCATTCTAAACGAAGGTAGGAATAAATGAAACTGCTGCGGCAGTGTTGTTTTGAACATAAACTGAATGCTGTTGACGGTTTTCAATTGTACCTTTAAGAACTAATTAGAGCAAAGTTACTTCATTTAGATGCACAATAATAGGCTTATATAATGCACTCTATTGGGCATTGAGCAGTCTTTCCACTGCAACACAAGCTTGAAGAGATCCTCCTCAATGACATCTTCCCTCTTTGGCCTTTACCCTTTAATAACTGTGTCGCAGACTGTGTGTGTGTGTGTGTTACTTGCAGCAAATAAGTGCTGCCTCTTACATTCTTATGTGGAGTCTATGGGCTGTGTGTGTGTGTGTGTCAACAGTGTGTGATGGCGCTCTGGAGCCGGTGTGTAGCGTCGGTGTGAGTGTGTTGCACTGCGGCAGGCTGTGAATAACTTGATTAAGTGGTGAAGATGCGGTGCAACTGCTTGTGTATGTGTGCATGGAGGCATGCTGAGAAGGCCACTATTAATCTGATAAAACAAGATTGGACTTCAACATTGTGACCCTCACAGATGCTGCAACTGCTGCTGCTCCACACACACACACACACACACACACACACACACACACACACACACACACACACACATTCTGTCTTTGCACAGTACGTCCGTGTCTTCTCTGGTGTTGGTGGTAAAGGTACTGGTCTGTAAAGGGTCAGTGGGTCATCATATCAAAAGGACACATCTTTATAACTCTATGGGGCCACGCAGGTAGATTTAATTTTTGATATCTATCTGAGATTTCTGCTTCAATTTCCAAATACTGTGGTGGTGGACCAACTTTAAATTGTAATGTATAAAGAAATGCTCAAATATGAAAACTTGGGATGCACTGAGCTGTAATGACGGATCAGAATCGAGGTACCGATAAGGTAAAAACTACTGGTATCTGCTCCTCTCTAAGCCCAATCCTTAGTTTCGGTTCTGTTTTGTTCCTGCTATCACACATATCTTAAAATGGGAGGGCATAAGTTGCACCAGCATGGACTTTTAACACGCACCAGCTCTGGCTGGAGGTCATTAACCATCACAGAAGTCACTGTCATGGTGCCCATTGCTAGCTAAACCCCTCCAAAGAAAGAAAGAAAGAAACCTTTATTCGTCATGAATACATTTTTACATTATTGTGAAATGTTGTTTTTGCAGGGGTCAGTCATGGTACGGCACCCCTGGAACAGGAAGGGTTAAGGGCCTTGCTCAATGGCCCAACAATGGCCGCATTGGGGTTTGATCCTCTGACCTTCTGAACAGTAGCCCAGAGACTTCCCCGTTGCGCCACCACTGCCCCAATACAATACTCTCTGCCTTCAAACACAGAACTACCCGTCGTCTGAGTGATCACCTCCTTGGGTCACCACAGTAATAAACAGTAAGCTCCACCTGGTGGCGCAACCAGGTACTGCAGCTAATGTTCGATTTATGTTCTGACATGCAGGTACAGGTTTGTGCCATCTTTCAGAGCTTGCGGAGCAGATGCAAGATTGTAGTTTTTATCTTTTCAGCTGTCATGCATGGAAAGATTTTAATTATTTGTATGGCTACTTGAACCGTTCAGTAACTAGGAAAATGGTATTGAATTAGGCCCCAACATGCAGACGCTAAACATTAAATGACTGGATCGGGCCCAAAACAGCTTTCCTTGGTTGTCCTCTACGTTCAGGAAAACCTGACATTCTCAAATTAAATAGAAACTACTGTAAGAGCTAAAAACACCCTGTCACTGGATGGAAATGCACCCCACCACATGGCAACAACACCAACCAATCAGGAACATGTGGAGGAACATGACAATGGTCCAACATGTTGATGTGACCTCCAGACTTCCTACAGCCCATTCTGATCAAGCATCAACAGGATGCAGTGAAACCAGTTGGATTGACAGAGGCCCCACTGCACAAGCCAGAGAACCCAAAGGATCCAGTGGTTCCAGACCCCATAGGACCCCCTGAGAGGTCCTCTGGTCCAATGGTTCAGAGCATTTTTAAGGGGGACCAACACAATATTCGGCAGGTGGTCACGATGTTTTGTCTGATCTGTGTATGTTATTTGTGATTTGGTTGAAGTAACTGAGCACGTCTTTTTAGAGGCTACACCTGCATCAAGTAGGGTTGCAGCAAACCAATATGGTGAGCTTTTATTTTGGAAATTGCGACACTCTTTAAAGCTGCCATTCATTTGGAGGCTTTGGTTGGTACTAGGGTCGATGCAAAGATGTATACATTAGCAGGAATTTGAACACAATGCTCTACTTAAATGTGAAATGCAGTAAACATATTTTCTCCTAAACTCTATGATAGATAACGGTGACCTCGGTAACAATCAAAATAATCGTGATTAGCATTTTGGGTATAATCGTGGAGCCCCAGGTAGTGCACCAATAAAAGGCGTCTTTTATATATATATCTCTTTAACCAGTAAATTCTCCCTTCCTTCCAAGAACGTATTGATCTCTGCTCGCTTTCCAGCAGTCTCTCCTCCAGTGGTGTCTTTGACCTCGGAGACACAACAGCGGTGCAGGCTGCAGGCCTATCTGTCTCCACTGCATCCTGTCTGTAATTCAATCAAATCACTCACGTTTTACCCAGTTAGATGCTTCGAGCCACTCAAGTATGGAGGTCACTGTGTGTGTGTTTGCATGTATTAACTCACTTTCATTTTGAGTCTCCTCATGTCACCGGTACTGTCATCTGTGGAGCTCTGTATGCATTACTGTGAATGTGTGTGTGCCTCGTTGTGTCTTTGTAGATTACATGCAGATGGTTTGAGTTAACTGGACATGTGCATGAGCACTGAGTAGCCAGTGTATTAGTTATGATGTAATGCAAAACAGCAGCAGCCAGTAAACTTAATTCTCTAACTTATAACAACACACTTTTATTTAAAGGTGCAATACGCAAGTTGCTGAAAATTGATATAGCATTAATATTGCAGCAAACAACTCTTTGTGCATGTGCGTCCCTCCTATTGAAACTAGTAGCTCAGACGGTAGAGCATCGGACCATTATTTCACTTTCTGATCCCTGTATTTATGTTATTTTGAGATTTTAGATATGAAAGTCATTTTTGCACATGACATTTTTTCTGTACTGTATATTTTGCAGAAATATTTTTGTGACGGTTACAATCCAGCTTGCTAGGGGGAAGAGGAGTAACAAAGATGGCGGCCAGGCGGACGCTGGTTAACCAAAGCTTATGTTGGTTGATTAAAAGCAGGCAGTTAAAACAAGTTAAACCACACAATTTAAACAAAAAGAGGAAGTTGTAAATACACCAATCTAAGCTGCATTAACAAAATAAAAGCTTCTTATCTACGCTATGCACTTTTAGGGCCCTCGCGGTGCCGCTAGCTCTGCCGCTAGCGCTAAATCGCTAGCGTTCGGCTGCTTTTCGGGACGTTTTTGGGGAGATTTGGAGGTTTTCCGTTACTTTAGCTGGTGAAAAGTCTACTGTGAAATAGTGAACAATGTGTGCCAAGCAACGTTTGGACCCCACAGTGGGTCTTCATCAGGCCACGGCACACAGCAAGGTCTGCTAACAGTGAGCTAACACTGGAGCTTTAGATACCAGATCCTTCCTCATCAGAAGTCAGACGGGTCACGGAGCCAAAACCAACAGGAAGTAGAGAAATAAGTTTTCCACGGGTGTATTTTAATTTTAATGTCCATTTACAAACACATCTAATTAAATCGGGTAAAGGATAATGGATAATGAATTAGGGCCCGTTTTCCGTTTTCCGTTTTTCATTTTGTATTATCACTGAAAAAACAGGAAACTGTTTACTTTTTGTTTTTATTTTGAAATCTCAAAATAAGAGAATAAATGACGGCGACGTACACGGACTATTCGGCCTTTATCTGACTTCCGCCGTCTTGCAGACAATCAGCACATCCACAAAGTCTTGTTACATAACCAGCCAGCGGTCCTGTGATCTCCCCAAAGCCATATTATCCACACCCCTCTTTAACACTGTGTATTTGTTTTATTAGCACCAAACTACTGTAGCGAGCCCATGCAGCACTACTGTAAACCATGCATGTATGTGTGTGTGTCTGTTGGGTCCACAGACTTCTGAATGTGGCCACGTCTTTGTGCCTTCATGCGTGCGCGTGGCAGCCCTCGGCGGGATCGTCCCCGCGGTCCCTCCCTTCGCCGTTCGCTCTGTTAGCGGTCTTTATCTTTCTCAACAATCGGGCTTTATCCCCGGACACTCCTGATCCCACGGTAACCCTGGGAGCAGCGGCCCAGAACTCCTGTTTAAACATATTTCCCAACATATGTCAGCTTGTGCAGCCCAATTTAGCAGCACTAGCTGGCAGAAAGGGAAGAGTATTCCCTATTAGAGTGGATTTTAGTGCACCGTCTTTGTCAGGGTCATTTAGAAACACAACCTATATAATTATATACTCTACAATGAGTAAGATGAGCTTCCCAAGAATGCAACCCAGAAGTTTAAAAACAAAAGTTAACACAGTATTTACATTTTTATATAGGTCCATTTTATATTGTTTATAATTAGGGTTCGAGCACCAACGTTGTGTAAAACTCCACTGTTATTCTAAAGACTATTATTATTATTTGGTGGACTTTTGAATCGCAATTTTTAGGCCCTAAAACTACTCGAAAATGTGTATAACTTGGCACACCCATCAGACGTGGTGAAAAAATTTATATTTTGGGGGATCTGCACATGTGAGTTGCAAAATGACTCAATAGCGCCCCCTAGAAAATGTACACAAAGGGTTTAGGGTCGGTTAGTTTCCCCTACAGCCACGAATTTCGGTTCGATATGTATCACGACGAGACGCCCAAAAAAGCCTCAAGAATCCATACCCACAATGCAACAGGAAGTCCGCCATTTTGAGTTTAATGTAGGATTTTTGGCGAAAATTTTCAAATTTTCTAGAGCGAACTCGTCCTAGGGGATAGCTCCGAGAGATCTCAAATTTGGCAGGCATATACAACAGGCATTGGTGAGCAAATGTGATTGAAATGTTCCGCAGAAGTATGAGGGCGTGCCCGTGGCGGCCTGCGGCATTTTGGCGTTTCGCTATGAAAGAAACAGGAAGTGCTGTGTAATTAACCTGTACATGCTCCAATCAGCCTGAAACTTCCCAGGTGTGATCAGAGTCCAGGCCTCATTACAGTCACATGACTGTATAAGGACAGCTCAGTCACAGGACTATTGTGATGCTCACCGCCATGAAACAGGAAGTGCTGTCATGCTTTGATCGGCCTCAAACTTGACTTGCATGACCAAAGTCAAAGCCTGTCTCAGTTGCTGACCAACAAAGATGCGAGAACCTGCCCGACGCCTTGCAGCTTTAATTCTTATTGTGATTTGTGGTATTTTGGACATTGTCAGATAAAGGTGGAGCTAATTTTTTGTCTTATTTTGACACTGACAGAGGCTCTGCATCGAAGCGAGGTGGTAAAATAAGACTGCTTCTTAGTTAGCTAGCGAGTCGATCTTTCACATGTGGTTTTTCTCCACTCGTGCTCCGAGTTCCAGCATCCTTCTACCACTTGTGCAACCTACAAAACCCAAGCTCTCTTCAGACAGGGGATACGTAGCGTTGCTGGCTTCATCAGTCTGTAAAAGTAATGGCATTCTGTCTGTAGTTTAATGTGACTAATGGTTTTATTCTACCCACAACAGGAGAAGGCTAAGGTACACGTGTAATATTTGTCACAGACATAAAACTGGACAGTAAATCAAGTGACATAATGGATACTGATGCACTAGTCAACATAAAACTAAACCTTAACCTCAATCAACTGAGAGGAAAGACTCCTACAACCAACCAGAAGCAACCAACTAAGTACTAATCAGTCCCTCCAGGATTTCGCAGACATTCTTCAAGATTGTTTCTCCTAAAATGTTTGAATTCGGAGCAGCTTTTCTAAAAAATTGCGATGTAAGTTTTGATGTTTTAAGCGTATTTGTTGCGATAAAATTGCAGGAGACGGTAAAAAATTGCTAAGAAGTTGCATTTGTTTCTTTGTTTTGTATGATTCATTCAAAATTTTAAAAGCTTATAAAGTTAATTTCACATCCTGGCACACGCGTGTTCACACACACACGCTCACAGCTCGTCACGTCAGTTAATGAATCTAACTGACCTTCATTGTTTCAGTGCTGCCACAGATCTGGATGCAACAGCTTCATCACGGTGGTTTGTCTGGTCTGTGGTCCGCTGGTTTCACCCATTCTCCTGATATGTTTACGGTAGAAAAGTGTTTGTCAGTGGATGGTTTTGGTTTGTGTTCCACCTCAATATTCCACGGGGTGAAAACAGTTTAGCTCTGCTTTGGTGAAGAACATCAGGGAATTGTTTTTCAGGTCTTTAGCAGTAATTTTTGTTGGTAAGTGAGAGACGTTACTACGGCACATGTCTGCATCTTCAAACCATAAACAAGGAAGTGAATTCGGTGACGTACGTGCATTACTGGGGACTGCTGTGATTGGTGGAACTCACGGGAGGCGGGACAAGATATGTGGAAAAGTCGCGGTGATTGGACGAAATTGCAAGGTCGCGCAGAATTCATGGAGATTGGTTGAATTTGCGTTGCGATCGCAGCATCGTGGATTCCTGGAGGGACTGACCAGTCTTATTAATCTGACTTGATCTTTTATGGACATTTCAGTTTGTAGTCGACGTGAAGTTGTGGTGTTTTGCGATTCTGGCGTTACAAACTGCGTCCTGTTTTTTGGAACAAAACTGGTGCTGAAGTGTGGAAAAAACTCTCCCCCTAACTTGCTTCACACATCTGGAAGTAACCAAGCTGCTGCGTTTCAATCTTGTACCTAGAAAAGTGCGCTCGATCGGACACGAAGCCGACGCGCTCAGCTGCTGTGAGGTTTCTGGAAAGAAATGCACGTCGTAAAGTGGCGTCACAAACATGCTGTTAATGAGTAATAAGCAAGTTTAAAAAAAGCTGACTAAAAATGCTTAAAAGTAACAATTTTAATTGTTTTGCAGCTTCGGTTTTGCTTTCTTGCATTCTCATTAGTCATACACGACTTATTATTCTGAACAAGTACTAATAGAGGGTAGCGTGACGGCAAATAGGGGGGAGCGATCTGATCAGAAACTAAACATCACCGAGGAAAGAGAAGAGAGAAAAGCCTGGCAACCGATTGAAAACGAAAAAAGAATTTTTTTCCCCCCGTTTAACAAAGAAATCGTAACAAAAACACGTCCGTCAAAAATATCACCCTTTATTGCGAGTGAATACAATGTGAATGAACAGCAACACCAGACTACAAAAGCGGCACTGTGTTAGCATCGGTATCAGAAGTTGCAGAACATGATGTGGTGTTTGATCACAAGAAGCCTTTGGCACTGTGAGATGCCATGCACAGAGAGGAAAACTGAGAGCATTGATTTCATTGTGGAGCAGCAAGGACTGTGTGTTATTTGGCAAGTGTGTGTGTGTGTGTGTGTGCGAACTGTCTGGAACATAAAACTATAGAGGCCCATTCAGACCTTCCTTTCTCTCTCCTTCCATCAGGAGATAGCAGGGACATTGAACTGCGGCAACAAAAGCAGATTTCCATCAGACAGAGTTTCTGAGAGAGAAAGGCATTGTGTTGAAAGGGGCTTAATGGAAGCTCAGCTTAGAGCTTTATTCACACAAACTGTACTCTCGGGTCGGCAGAAGCACATATGTGTGCACACACTGGAACAAACACACACACTCTCACTTTTCCCATATGCTACCTCCTTGTTCTCTGCAAAGAAAGAAAAAAATTGCCGCTCTCATTTTTATAATCTTCCACAAATGCGAGACGAGAGTTTGTGACCAGATAGTTGCACCTGAAACACGCTAAAATCCCACGCGTGAAAAAAAAGAAGTCATTGTCTGACGTGCAGTTAGTGCCTGGGTAAAGAAGTCCCTCACCCATGACGGGGTGACCCGAATCAGCCCAGATAGAAACTCATGAACCAGGATGAAGCTCGAAAGCAGACTTTTCTTTTTCAAAGGGACATTCTTCAGCGTGCATTGACGCCGTCTATCGAGAAGCAAAAAGGGAAAAGAATTTTAATGCACATATCATGCTCTGAATAGCCCCACAGGCTTTACACCTCGCATCTCTTACACTGTATAGAAGAAGTGGTAAAGCCTCACTCCAAAATCGACTCATTGCAGGTGTTTCACTTTGTGCGTCTGCCATTGTTGAGTTTTGCTTGACCTTCGAATCCAAAAACCCGTCTGTGTGGTTGAAAGGCGTATTTGTCAGAGCCAGGAACTGAAAAAGAAACAGGCAGAATTGTCGGATTTTGAACCTTCTGACGATCCTTGAACTGCTCATCTGTGATGTGCCTTGGAAACTTAGCCGAACTTGAAAC
The DNA here is from genome assembly GCA_024666655.1 of Dascyllus trimaculatus. NCBI lineage: Eukaryota > Metazoa > Chordata > Actinopteri > Pomacentridae > Dascyllus > Dascyllus trimaculatus. The sequence continues at coordinate 3,462,116 of CM045465.1, read as the reverse complement.
TGTGATATTTCCTCAAAATCGCCTTTTTTCTATTTGTTTTAGTTAAATATTTTCCCCAAAATGATCAGTTTCTTTAGACAGGTTCTATAAAAACCAAAAAACCTCTATATCCATGGCAAAAACGTTGAGACTTTTTGGCAAAACTGGGTTGAACTGCAGGCAGTGTTTACACATAAGAGATAGGACGCAAGCATGGAAGCCTTTTAAAACGTTGGTACCTAAAATGCTGTACATGTTGATTCCACTTTTTTCAGCTTCTGTAAAATAAGTAATCAAGGAACTTCAACTTTCTTCTTTTTTACCATTTACGGTATAATGCGGAAACAAACAAAAACAAACAAAATGGAAGTAGGAAAATATGGTATTACACCATCGCTGTACTGCACGGGAGACATTTCTGAGCTTTCTCTACTTCTGGACATGGATGTTCTGTTTCCATAGAGGTGCAGGACTTTGTATTGCAGTGTAAAAAGAACCAATCCTTAGTTTGGTCCATCTGGTGGAACGAGTTTATTCTGGCACATTTCATGGAAGTTCACTGGGATTAATATCTGGGGAGTTTTGAGGCTCTTGGTCGTGTTCCTCAAGCCCTTCCTGAGCAGTTTTGTTGGCCTGTTGGAGTAGAACCACTGATATTAGGAGATGCTGTCAGTCTGCAACAAGACTTAGCTGGATGGTAATATCCATAAATACGACAGGACCCAATGTTTCCCAGCAGAACTCTACTGGTCCTTAGAGATGGAAGCATCAGGAAGTGACTAACTCAACAAGATAGCTTCTGAAATTCAACTTTTTACAGTTAAACAGCGTTTTTACTGAAGTAATTTGACTCCAAACTACTAAAAACACTAGAATGACTTTAAACATGGGATGTCTGTAGGTGTCCTTCAAAGATCAGGACATTGGCAGTCAATCTTTAGTTTGGGACATCTGGTGGAACGAGCTTGTTCTGGCACATTTCATGGAAACTCGTTGGGATTAGGATCTGGGGAGTTTGGAGGCTCTTGGTCATGTTCTTCAAGCCCTTCTTGAACAGTTTTGTTGACCTGTTGGAGTAGGACCACTGATTTTAGGAGATGCGTTCAGTCTGCAACAAGATTTATCTGGATGGTAATATCCATAAATACGACAGGACCCAATGTCTCCCAGCAGAACTTTGCTGGTCCTTAGAGATGGTGGACCTTATGTGCCCAAAATCTGCATCAGTAAGTGACTAACTCAACAAGACAGCTACTGAAACTCAACTTTTTACAGTTAAACAGCGTTTTTACTGAAGTAATTTGACTCCAAACATTAGAATGACTTTAAAAACGTACTAGAAACCTTTTGTGTCTTTAATTAATGAACTGTGGAACCACTGAGATCTCGAGTTCTGGACTCTTTCCTTTGACGAAAGATGAACCAAGAGAGATGATCGTTGTCGGTACCTTCACCTGCCAGTGGTTTTAATGTCGTGGCAGATTGGTCTATGTCTCCAGACTGCGAGGAGGTGGTCGGTGCTTCATCATCCAGTAGAGATGGCAGATTATTGGTGCATCAGGAAGCGACTGCAGCATCAATCTGCCGTCCAACTCCTGCTGTTGTGTTAAAGTTCTCCTTTTGCTGTTTGTGGCAGCAGCTACACAGCTTCTGGACATGAAATCTGATCGTCTATACAAGTTCCAATCTGACTCGTAATCTGGACAAGACACAAATGCACAAATCTGTAGATTAAAGCACTTTCAATCTCTAAATAATACACGTAAACGAGGCCAGGGGCTTTGTTATTGGCGGTTCTTGTGCCTGGGCCTCCTCATCTTCCTTTTTTTATTTCCTCTTATCTTAACACTTCATACACATGAGAATCTGCTCTGTCTTTGACACACAATAAAGCAAACCTACACACACTGAGAGACATCAGCAGCTTTTACAGCGACGCTTATTTTAGATCTACACAAGACACGTAGGTGGACGTTAGGAGTCGATTTCTTCAATTGAACTTTTCTGTTTTTGCCGGGAATCGTCTCCGTCTGAAACCCCGCATGCCTTCCCTCTCAGATCAGAGCTGTCCTCCTCTGTATTACATGCAGAACCAGGGATGAGCGAACAGGCCTCCCGTGGATTAAACCGCTGACTAACTCCCGAAGTTGCGGGCAGACTTCCTCGTCAGGAGACACGCGAAATGTTCCCAAAACTATGGCGTTGTCCCCAAATCACATCGCTCAATATTCCCCCGGAAAGAGGAAAAAAAAAAAAAACACACTCTGCACTACACAACGGCTGCTCCCAAATCTGATTGGTGTTATTTGTAAGTCAGCCTAAATCTCAGAGAAGCTACACACACAAATGGAACAGGGCTTACTAATCCATTTGTAAGGCAATAGGCAGGCAAACAGGCAGGGGAGAGCTTGCCAAGTGTTGTAATCACAACTAAAGATGATGAGCCCACTCCCTTCCTCTACACTCTACAGTACTGTGTGTGTGTGTGTGTGTGTGTGTGTGTGTGTGTGTGTGTGTGTTGTGTGTGTTTGTCCTACATCGCCTCCTTTACAAAACTGTGACAAGAGAGGGAGAAAATGAATTGGTATCAAGTGGATAATCTACAAAAGTACACTAGGAGCTTTTCCACCTTATGCAAGTCCCCCGCTCATTCATTCTGCAGATACCACGCAATCTCTGCCGAGAACAACAACAACAAGCCGGCGATATGAGTTTTGAAAAGGCGGTAATTGTAAGCAGGTTGGGGAATAAATTAGAATGATGGCAAAATACAGAGATAAATCCAGCTTAAGAGAGATGTACGCCACTGTTTATTTGATTTCAGCTTTTCTCTCTCCATCCCGCTCCTCTTTTCTCCCTCCCTCATTCCTGATCTTTTTTAGTGGGGTGGAAAAATGGATTTTTGTCAGCGATTTGGCCCTGAAATAGCTTATTGTCTAAGGCAGCCACTGTGCGGGTACGACGTCAACATCACATGTGTGCGCGAACGCACTCGCCTGTTTCCATGGGGAGTAATGGCCGTGGAAGTGTGTATTGGCTCTGCTGGCACAATACACCACTGTGCTCATTGGTTTAGACTGGCTGGTGTGTGTGTGTGTGTGTGTTTACAGTGTGTGTGTGCAGTTTCTATAGACTCTCTTGTTGATATTTATAGATGGAAGGATTCTGGTATGAAGGGGTGAGGGTGGGAGGAATGTAGGGAGGAGGGTCAGGGAGAGCAGGGGGAGGAAGAATTAAGAGAGGAAAGGTTCTCTAAGCTAGAATTACTTTGCCACCCGCGGATTTTTTTCTCCTCATCCGTTCGTACTTTTCTTTATTTTCCCGATCGTCTCTTTTGCACTCTGCTCTTCCAGGGCGTCGGGACGATTCGGACGGACGGGGGCCGGGCAGTTTATTACGAACTGACGTTAAAGTTTTACGAGAGCCTGCGCGGCTGTAATGTGCTTTAAGATAAGATTAGATATACTTCAGCGTCCCTAAAGGCAAATTTTGCTTTTGGCATTAGTGCAAACTGTAAAGCTCTGCACAGCAACGGATACAGATTCACTCCTGCACCGAGGGGCAGCCTGTTGCAGCAGCTCTCGCTTTCTGTTACCACTTCTTATGTATATCTTGGTGTTATTATTACCACCTTTGCTGCTGTAACACTGAATTTCCCCCACTCTGGGATTAATAAAGGCTCATCTTATCTACGATAGAGAGTAGTTACCTTATTTAGAGATTAAAAACGACAGTAAAATATAACTAAATAATAAGAAAAGTGCAATGCGGGGTAATTGTGGTGCACCGGAGAGGTAATGCTGCTTTAAAACTTGCATATATTCCCCAAACCTGCTTATAATTTCAGCCTATTTAATACTCATACTATCTGCTTGTCGTTAATCAGAAAAAGACTAAGCCATACACAGTGTATGTAAAACAACGGATGAAAACATCACCATCTAAAACATGTACAGGTGGTCGTCGGTTTTTGATTCCTACGTCGCATCATGAGCCGATTTTTGGTGCAAGTCGGATTTTATACCTAAATTCTATGACGCAATCTTTTCCCGACCGTCGAGCGACTTAAGCAGGACAGTGTTCGTCGGCGTTCCTTCCTTTTCAGGGCGCTTTGCAACGTCTAATATCACTTCCACGGTGATGCCTTTCCTTTTCGTCAAAGCACTGCCATCAGAAGAGTCTGCCTTACGCCTGGGAGTCATAATAAAGGGCAAAAAAACGTGACAGCGACTGTTTTCGAACCAAAACGCTCACGTCGAAACTGTGATTTTTAGGTAATTTACTGGAGTAACCACGAAACGTCGTAACAGGAGGCCGGCGTAAACCGAGGGCCTCCTGTACGTGCATTCACGCATTCGAAATAGCTGCACCAATAAGAGCAATGCATTGCATCTTGCATGAAGCAGATATTCCACTTCCAGGATCAACCTTGTAGATCAAATGTATTAAGGAATATGGAAAAATTTTTTTAAAAAAGGCAGATTAAAATGACTGGTGGAGCAGGCCCGAGTCATAAAACGACACCAAACGTACTGGAGACAGACACTTCATCAATAGCAATGAAAAACTTGTTGGACCCAGGCCTGTTTAGGAAATGCTCCAGGTAGTGACCAGTGCCGATGCTACCATTTAGCTAGTGCAAATGCTACATGCTAATGCTAACTACTACTTGCTTAAAATATACTACAGACAAATCGCTATTGTTAAGTGCTGCACTGCTACCCAGCACTAGATGCCACACACAACTGCTAAGTGCTAAGTGATTATGACAGAAGGCGAAACAAACCTGCACCTTACAACACAAACTCACCTGAGCTGGCCGCATGGTCCAACAGAGAGACTCTAGCAGGCCACTCCCTCACCTTAAATACACTTACTTCCTCTTCCTGGATCTCTGCCTATTGGGAGAGGGTAAATGGGGTGGGGAAAGCAGAGGAGAGGTGTCTGTCTGGACTGTATCCTCTCCTCCTGCCGGGATGAAAACACAAAGTTTTGTTGAGTGCAAAAATACCCAACACCTCCACCTCAGGTCATGGCGGTCTGACGGTCTGACGGTGTTGATGTAGGGTTCTAGGCAGAGGTCGATGCCGGACCTCAACCTGAAAACCTCAAATTATTCCCCTTGTAACTTGATAAAGTGTTTAAATTCAAACTCAGGGGATTCATTTATCATCAAAAACTGCCAATAATCATCCATATCGACTAAAATAATACCGTTATCACTCAGGCTAATATACAGCAGACGACTTTTCAGTAGAGCCGTTTAGTTAAAGGGGGCAAAAAGGTTACTAAAGCTACTATTTCACTTCAACTCTGCTGTATATCTCAAATTTGACATGTCTTCTGCTACATGTTCTGATCTGCATGCTAAGAAAATGCATGCTGTGCAATTAATTATCTGTCTTTTGTCTTCCAGGAGTAAAAGGGCTCAGCGGACGGAGCAGCTAACATCCAGACATTCCTGTCTTCAGGTTTCTCAGCAAACAACCGGTGAGTCCTCCAGCTGAACACATGTTTTCACGAGGTTTCATCTTTAACGGAGTTTCAGATCCCACTTAGTAGCAACCTGTTACTGGGGAAAGCTGCAAAATATTTAAAAACAACCGGTACGTATTTTATATTTAGACGCAAATTGGTACAAAAAAATGACAAACCCTTCAATCCCGTCTGCAGATGTTGGGATTCAGGGGGTTAGGGACACAGCGTTGGTCCATCTTGGTCATTTTCTTCTCCTGAATTGATTGAATTTTCTCAATGACGTCGCAAAAAGACGATCATTTCCCCCCCGTCTTCGGTGATATTGCTGGCAGATGAGATGCAAAAGTGCAGAGCGTCTCAAAAAAAATGTAACGGTAAATCTAATCTGTGAGCATTTGAGTTAGAATCTAGAACCTGGTCCACGTAGCAGCAGCTTTAGTTAAAGTTTATCGATGTTCTCAGCCGTGAAACTTTCCTCTTCTACTTTCACCCCTACAGAAATGACCACAATAGATTCCCAGTATAGAAGAAGAAACCTTTATTGTCACGAATACTTTTTACAGCATTGTGAAATGTTGTTTTTCTCATATCCCAGTTGGGGTCAGAGCAAAGGGTCAACCATGGTACAACCCCCTGGAGCAGGAAGGGTTAAGGGCCTCAAGAGCCCAACAATGGCCGCATTGGGGTTCGATCCTCTGACCTCCCAATCAGTAGCCCAGGGACTTACCGGTCCGTGTACGTCGCGGCCATTCGTTTTCTTATTTTGAGATTTCAAAAAAAAACTGAAAAATAAACCATTTCCTGTTTTTTCAGTGATAATACAAAATGAAAAACGGAAAACGGGCCCTAATCCATTATCCATTATCTGATATAATTAGATGTGTTTGTAAATGGACATTAAAATTAAAATACACCCGTGGAAAACTTATTTTCTACTTCCTGTTGGTTTTTGCTCCGTGACCCGTCTGACTTCTGATGAGGAAGGATCTGGTATCTAAAGCTCCAGTGTTAGCTCACTGTTAGCAGACCTTGCTGTGTGCCGTGGCCTGATGAAGACCCACTGTGGGGTCCAAACGTTGCTTGGCTCACATTGTTCACTATTTCACAGTGGACTTTTCACCAGCGTGGGGTTTATTTGTCCCTTTGGAGGGACCTTGTGGTGCCGCTAGCTCTGCCGCTAGCGCTAAATCGCTAGCGTTCTGCTGCTTTTTGGGACGTTTTTGGGGAGGTTTGGAGGTTTTCTGTTACTTAAGCTTTGCCAGAAAGCAACATAGCGATTTAGCACTAGAGGCCGAGCTAGCGCTAAATGGCGGAGCTAGTGATTTAGCGCTAGCTCCTCTTCAGAAGTCAGACGGGTCACGGAGCCAAAACCAACAGGAAATAGAGAAATAGGTTTTTCACGGGTGTATTTTAATTTTAATTTCCATTTACAAACACATTTAATTAAATCGGATAATGGATAATGGATAATGAATCACAGCCCGTTTTCCGTTTTTCATTTTGTATTATCACTGAAAAAAAAACAGGAAACGGTTTATTTTTTGTTTTTATTTTGAAATCTCAAAATAGGAAAACGAATGGCCGCGACGTACACGGACCGTTGCGCCCCTAAAAATGAGACCGGCTTCACAAATTTGCGCGTCAGTATGGACGACTGCTCAGAAACTACATTTAATCGGGAGGTTTCATTAGGATTTCAATCTTTTTCCAATATGCGACACGTCGACACGACACAATGGAGGCCAGATAATCACGAGAACGATCAAAAATAGGTGCATGAATCATAAAAAAACATTACTAATGAAGCCTTTGAGTCACTAAGTGTTACTGAAGAGTCCAGCTTTACAGCATTTAGCAGAGAGATAAACACAAAGTCTTTATTGTCCCCGAAGAAGACTTGTTTTCACAAGTCTGTCGGCACCAAACATCCAGATGACCAGCATATAACATTAACCCCCCACCCAACCCCAATCTGCCAACGCCAGCGCTCCGTGCTATCGAGTTAGTTCCTGCTCAGAGCTGCGCCGGCAGATGGGACAAAACTTCTGCCAAAGTGAGGGGGTGATCGGTGTCACTCGCTATTACTTCTTTTTTTTTTTTTTTTTTGCAAGACGCGCCGTGGCTCCGTCATTCAAATCTGACAGGCTGGAAGTGAGGGGGCCGAGGATTTTTTGGAGGCAGTACGTGTGATCTTGGTGAGTTTGTTGTTGTTGTCGGAGGTGGGAAAAAAAAAGAAGAACCATGGGGGGAAGGAGCGCAACGGGACGGGCTGAATTGTGCTTTTGTGGAAAGTAGGAAGTGGGAGAGGGGCAACAGACGGAGCTCTGAGTTTGCATTTTATTGAAGTTTATTTTATTTCAAAGGTGCTTTTTATGTTAGCTTTGTTTCCTTCATATAACCAGGCAAAGAGGAACTAAAGTTTTAAATACCTGACAGTTTCGACGGATCACTTCAGAACGTCATCCACATGTCGGGGATGACTACCTTATCAGCTGATGTTACTGAGGCGTGGTCGACCTTGTCAAACTTGACAGGTCAACCACGCCTCCTTGTGTCAGATCGCCCCCCCTCCAAGACGGTACTCCAGGTGTAGGCTCCCTACAACCTGCCCACACCTGGAGTACCGTCTTGGGGGGGGCGATCTGACAGCAAGTCGACCACACCTCAGTAACATCAGCTGATAAGGTAGTCATCCCCGACATCTGGATGACGCTCTGAAGTGATCCGTCGAAACTGTCAGGTATTTAAAACTTTAGTTCCTCTTAGCCTGATTATGTGAATGAAACATAAGCTAAGCTATCGAATGGAAGGCAAAATGAACTTCTTTACGCTTTGTACCTTATGCAAAACACCCATGACCAGGTTTACTGCTGTGACCTGTTGATTGTGTCCAATTATACACTAAATGCTGCAGGGATTCTCTAAACTTTGACACTGATTGTACAAACAGTGCTGTGGAAAAGTATTTGCAAACCTACCTGGTCCTATGTATATTGCCAGTTAGTTAGTTATTGAGGGTGGCCCAACCAGTTATTAGGTTTAGGGGGCAATTACTTTTTTCACACAGGGCCAGGTAGCTTTTTTTTAGCATTTAAAAACTGCATTTTGCGTTCACTTGGGTTGTCTTTGTCTGATATTTACATTTGTTTGATGGCCTTAAACATTAAAGCGGGGATAATATGCCCAAAAAAAGAATCTAAAGGGGGGCAAATACTTTTTCACGGAACAGTATAAAACATTTTTGGGAGTTTTTTTGGTTTGTCTTGATTTTGAAAGCGGCAAGAGTCTCTGGCAGAGGGTTAGGCTTAGCATCGTAGCATTAGCATTATCGTGATATGTTGTGTTTTTAGGGTATTTGTTCAAGTTGCAGGTTTATTTAGGTGAAAGTCGCAAGTTGCAGCAGACTTTAAGCACTTCTTTCCTCCGAGTTAACCCAGAGTATGTAAATATATCTCTCTTTTTAATATTTTTCACTCTCATTTTCTGTATAATCTCTCCAGGCTGTGTGCAGTTTATTCATTGGTAGCAGAGTTTCCCTATTTAAGATGGGTTTTGAATCAAACTATTTGCCTGATGAAGGTTTGTCCCTGAAACGATGCACCAGTAAATGTGCGCTTGCAAGTGTGAAAGTCTGTGCAAACCTTCTGGATACCTTAGACCAGAAGGTATCTGGTCTTAGCGTGGATGCTAACCCTGCCAGAGGGTTAGCATCCATGCTAACCCTCTGGCAGGGTTAGCGCACGGGAAAGGCACAGCAGGGGTGTTTACCTGCAACATTAAAACAAAGCGCTTCTTAAATATGGCGTGGACAGAATTTACCAACTGCAAGATGCACTCTGTGGTCAAAACGCTGCAGCTTGTTCGTCCCGTTCGCCACAATGTAGGCTTGAAGTGTCCAATCGAGGCCTCTAGCAGCCTCGCATCGCTTCAGTGCTGATCCGAGAAAAATGCAAACGGCGGCTTTTCGATTGGAAGTCCTCGTTAATGAAGTGGACCGTCTGTTTTCGGCTGCAGAACGCTCCGCATGCGGCGTCTCTGTTTCAGCTGTGCCTCTGCATTTTCTGTACAGCTCTGACTTAAATTCGCGGTGTCACATTCGGCCTGTAAAACCCTGCTAACTGTTTTACTCTTCGCTAACTGTGAAATGTTCTTTCTGATATGGCGCAACAGTGGGATCTTAAAGGCTTTCGATAGTTTTTTAATGCTTTGGAAGGCATTCAAATCTGGAGCTTTCTGAGTGACAAGATGCTACTGATAGAGTCCCTGTTCTTTGATCAACTTTTCTGTAGCAGAAAAAGTCCGTACAGCTGATGTTGCATTTGATTTTGCAGCAAAATCTTCCCTTTCAGTGCTTCTGTCCTGTTCGTCACCCACTCAGCTGTGCTTACGTGGAACCTGCATGTCAACAAACTCTACATGAGGCGGATTTCTTGCAGATTAGTCTTGTAAAATGACAACTGTGGGAGTTTTCTTTTCATATTGAGCAGCGAAGTAGTTGTAGCATGATGAAACACTTGACACTTGAGCTTATGGACGCTGGAGTGTCGATCCAGAGATGCTAAATTGTGCAGTGGAGTTGCTAGATTCAAATTTGAGAAGGTAGTTTTTCCACTAGCAGTTCTGCAAACTTTAGAACTTTAGCTGCTCGTCATAAAACTTTACTACGGAGTGGATTTGACTGGTGAATTTCACATCAGTGTGAGCCGTGGCGTGGCAGCGCATGGTGCCGTGCGGAGCTCAAGGCCCTGGAGTCAGAGGACGAGCAGCGATAACAAAACCAGATACGAGACAAATGACCATGAAGCGCGGCGATAGCGTCTGCCTGCTCATTGTGTGTTTGTGTGTGGGTGGGAGTCCAGACAGTGCGTGTCAAGGCAGTGTCATGATCACAGATTGCGGTGGAGATCTAGCTGGCACCGCCTGCGCTGACCGTGGCCCCTGTGTGGTTGTGTTTTCGCGTCCGGGTGCGCGAGTGTTTGTCGCAGCCTTGTCAGATCGGCCGTGACTCTGCCCGCTGAGCGTGCGCCGACCAGGGGTGACCTTCTTTCTGGGTGCTGCAGGCGGGGAAAGTCCCTGTCTTGGCTGTGAGGGAGGGGAGTTGGAGGGGACGCCTCGCTCGTCTGTGTTCGGGCGAGTTTGTGTCATTGTGGGAGTTCCCCGTTAAACTGAGAGGAGCTGGACACCGACGTCACTTTTGCAACGTCTGACTTCACTCCTCCAGCGTTGTCATAAACACCAAACAGTGTTAAACCTGTCATTAGGTGATAAATCAAAATGTGCAGTTGTTACATCATTTGCATCTGAGCTTTAAGGAGTTTCCGGGTGTTTTTCTGTTATTTAAATCTTTTTCCTTCAACCCCTTTTTCTCCTTTACTTCCATCTACATTCTTCTCCTCCGATCAGCTCTCCTCTTAACTAAAACTTTCTGTGCATCACATTTTTACTCCCCTGCACCTCTATGGAAAGAGCACAACCATGGTTGGATGTGAGAGAACTAGAAGATGTCTTTTGTGCAGCATAGCAAAAAGATAATGCCATAAAACACAAAAGATCAAAACAAAAGTTGAATTTTCTTGATGATTGTTTTTGCAGAAACTGAAAAAAACTGGAATATATGTTAGTAAGAAGTAGAGAGAGAAAAAGTGTCCTCTGTGCAGTTTAATACACACCTCCTCTTGACAGGTGCTGCTGTAACAAGATAATCGATGTTATTCACTTCACCTGTCAGGGGTTTTAATGTTGTGGCTGATATGTCGGTATGTATACTTTTCCCTTGTATTTATATAAAAAACAAAACTGGTAAATCATTTTATTTAGTCGTGCATCTCCATGCATTGTCGGTCACCATGTGTTTTGGATTCGCACCACTGATCCGAAAACTTTGCTCTACTTCGAGTCAAAACACGGCCTGCAGTTCAGCCGAGTTCGCCTCAGATCGCAGCCCATCACAGCTGAGTTGGATCCGATCTGTGGTCTGCTTGTTCAACTCTCCTGCTTGCTGTCTGTTTGTCTTTACTAAGCTCTTCTCACCGCCCTTTAACCTCACCCCAGCAGGTCGAGGCAGACGGCCGCCCTCCCTGAGCCTGGTTCTGCTGGAGGGCCCTTCTTTTTCTCCACCGTCACCAATACCAATATTTTAAAATGATATTAAAGTATGCCGACAATATCATGAGATAAAACACAAAACGATCCACTTAAATAGAAATAAACAATAAAAGCAAGGCTTGCTCGTAGTGGATCCGGGGAATCCTTGGGTTTGTTGGGTTATTTTTGTCTACATTAATCTGGCTTATCTCCATAATTACTAATGCTATAGGGTCCCAGCCTTAATATTTATATTAGTTAGGTTCCATTCCGTAATTAGCAATACTGAAGGGTCTTAGCGATGTTATTACATTAGTTAGGTGGTTCTCCATAGTAGTGGTAGTCCTTTCTTGGAACACCCCACAAGACCTTTAGCCGTCTCAGATCCACACATTGACAATTTGTCCTGCTAATACATCCCACCTCTTGACAGGTGCTGTTGTAACGAGATAATCGATGTTATTCACTTCACCTGCCAGGGCTTTTAAAGTTGTGGCCGATATGTCGGTGTGTATACGTCGAGAACCACGGCCTCGGATTTGGAGGTGCTGATCCTCATCCCAGTCGCTTCACACTCAGCTGCAAACCGCCCCAGTTCACCCTGAAGGTCCAGGCCTGATTTATACAAAAACAAAACTGGTATTGTAACGCAAAATGATGAAACAATTTTATTTAGCCGTGCGTCTTCATGCATGGTCGGTCGCCATGTGTTTTGGATTCGCACCGCTGAACCGAAAGCCTACTTTAAGTCATGAATGTTTCCTTTAACAGATATTGAAACAGATATTATCCTCCATGAAAAGCAGCCCTTAGAGCGTCTCCCTGCAGTAAATATGCTTTTCTCCATACGTGGCTGTTAATTAGCTCTGTTTCCCCCCCCATATCTCGCTGTGTATTTCTTATGCCAAGCAGATCCCCTGTCCTCTCCCTCTCCCTCTCTCTCTCTCCCAGCACTGTCCAGAGCTGCACGAGAGCTAATTGGCAGCTCGCTTTGCCCGCCGCGACGGTGATCATGCAAATGTATTGGTGCTTACCAATAGCCGGGGCCCATCAAAACATTACGACGGCCATTACCCAGAGCCGGGGCCGGCCCTAACGAACATATGCTCCCCCTACCCGACAACCTCACCCCTCCATTTCCCCGCCTCCCCCCTCCCCCCAATTCCTAAACTCTTATTTATGTGTTTAATTTAATGTGCGAGGGAAGAATTTCCGAAATTAAATTTGGTTTTCGTCGGTGCCTCAAGAGAGTGGCGGCGTTATAATAACATGGTAATTTTTTACACGTCTTTATGAGAAATGAGAAAATTAATTCTTTCTGACAAGCTGTAATTATTGGGCTTGGAACAGTTGCAGCTGAACAGTTTGGGCTGTGGTAGCCTGGCAGTGAGCTGAAAGAGGGGGAAAGAGAAAGGGAGAGAGAGGAAAAAGGAGGGAGGCGGCGGAGGAGAAGGAGAGAGAATGGAAAGACAGCGAGACGGAATACGAGGGAGTTCAGTAGTGAAGCCAGAATCACATACGGTGGCAGGGGAGGGGGGAAAAGAACGGGAAGGGAGTGACGATGGGGATGGACAACAACGTGAGGGGAGGACCTGAGGTAGAGGAAGGAGAAGTTTTGGAGAAGCTGCAAGGGAGTTAAAGAGACTAGATTTGAGGAAAGAGGATGGAGAATTGTAAGACAAGGGGTGCAGGGGAGAATGGAGGTGAAGGGGATGGAGATAAGTGAAGAAGATGGTTGGCGGATGGAAGAAAGAGGGGGATGACGTTGAGGAGAAAGTGGTGGAAGATGTGAAGAGGATGGAAGGTAAAGAAAAGGGAGGATCGGCGGCGGAAGCGGAGGGATGTGAGGAAGTTTGGATGGATCAGAGGAAGGGAAGGTGGGAGTAGGACTGGAGAGGAGAGAGGTGGAAGGAGGACGGAGAATTGTAAGAAAAGGAAACGGGAAGGAATGGAGGCGGAGGGGGGAAAGAGGAGGGCATGAGGTCTTAGGAGAAGAAGAGGATGGAAGGTAGAGAAAAGGGAGGACCGGATTAGAGGTGTGGTTGGATCAGATGAGGGAAAGGTGGGAAGAAAAGAAGGATGAAGTGTGAGGAACGAGAGTTAGGTATGAAACTAAAGAGGGGAAGAACTAAGGATGGGTGGTACATAAGAAGATGGAGGGTGAAGAAGCAGATTTAACCCCAAAATCCACCAGCGGGTTTGAAAGTCTTTCTAATCTGTCTGATTTTTTGACATTTTTCACCCTTTTCTGACGTCTTATGGATCAAAAAGACGAACTGACGAACCAGCGAACCGAACCAGCAACTGTCCAAACAGAAAGAAAACTCTCTGGCTGGACTGACTCATCCGTTTGGTTTGATCTATTCTGTTATTTCTCATTTAAAAGTTTGCCTTCAGTTTCACCAGATTCTGTAAAAGACAAAAAAATTCAACAATCTTTGGCGCAGCCGTGACGCCATCAGTGACTCCGCTGCAACCAACAGTCGCATAACTAAAATTCAGCGACCTTTCGGTTGAACTGCAGGCAGTGTAACGCAGAGGAGGTAGGAGACAAGCATGGAAACAGATTAAACATGTAAGTAATAAAACATCTGGAATATTTAGAGGCCCGTCTGTAGTTTTGGTAACACCTGTTGGTATTAGTGCCTGTTAATTCCAGCTTTTGTTCATTTTTGTAAAATAGATGTCATAGAAAGTCAATTTTTTCAACCTTTTTTAAAAATAATTTCCCACATTATAGCCATGATTGTGCTGTTTGCACCGAGCTGCAAAACAAAACGACTTTGCTCACACAGCTTAACCACATCTTTAATTACATTTCGAGGAGAAGGTAATTTCGTTTTGGCGTAATTTCTGACCAGAAGTAGCACAGGATTGGATGGAGCCCTCTGCTTCCTGTTTTCAAGTCGGCCCAACATGGCGGCTCGCTTGGAAACTTTCTCTTGTACGATGAATAGTTTAGCGAAATTTACTTCTGGAAACAGTCGAGGCAAGAGCTGAATCTGTCCTCATTTGAGACTAACTATGGTTAGTGTAAACATTTTTTCCTCCGCCAAGGAGGTTATGTGATGGCCGGTGTTGGTTTGTTTGTTTATTTGTTTGTTTGTGTGCAAAATAACTCGAAAACTCATGGATGGATTTGGATGAAATTTTCATGAAATGTGTGAAATGGGACAAGGAAGAAATGATTCAATTTAGGGACTGATCTGGATCCAGGAGTTTTTTTAATCTAAGTGTAACCGGGTGGACAATTAAATGCGGTTCACTCTAAAAACCACCAGAGGGCACTCTTGTTTTTGGGGTAACCCCCTCTGACCACATGACATTTTGGGTCTCCACGCGACAGACAGCGACAGTGACGGAGTTCTCTTTCCTTCCTGAGCGACATACGCACGGTTGGGCCGGCATTCTTATCTCTGGTTGTCTAAGAAGCTGGGAGGCTGTTAGGAGCTGCCGCGCTAGAGGCCGCGCCTGTTCATTAGGTCGGATGGGGTGAAGGCCGCATTGTTGGTAGGACATTTGAACTGTCTGTAATTACATTTGTATCTGTAACGTTCCATAGAAAATATGTGAATTGGGAGATTGTGTTGGGGGTGGACTGAAGCTGCTTGGCGGAGGTATCCGCTTTTCTAGTTTTTTAAGTTTCACGAGGCGTCAGAACCCCAGTTGATGCTCCTCATTTGTAGTAGCAGCAGAGCCCTTTAAGGAATGCATTACAGGGTGTTCAAGTGAGCCAGAGGTTGGACTTTCATCTGGAAGATCTGGACTTAAGTCTTGCTTTTGGTTAATGTAAGGCAACAACAAGACGTGGTATGGTTTAGGACAAAATCACTTTTACGTGTTGTTTTTTGCTCGTTTTGCAGTGAAAAATGAGCTCACGGTGAGTTAAAATGAGCGAAAGCAAAAGGAGCAAGAAGAGCTTGTTAGAGCAGAAGGATGTAGGACAAGAGGTGAAAACGGTGAGGAGTGATGCCTCGTCGCGTTACATCAGGTAGGAGTTCCTGTCTGATGTCATCACAGGAGGCTCCTCTCCAGCACCAGCAGCTCCTCCTGTGTCAAGGTTACCACGCATTAATATTCAGCCTACAGCCGCCTGGCTTCACTCCAGACCTTCTTACGCTGCCTCACACACACACATTCAAAGCGTCAGCATCTGCTCACACTCGCAGAGCTTCTTCCTCTTTGCTCAATCAAGCACTGGCACACATTCACACACAAACTTCCTCCCCTCCGTCCCATCGCGCCGCTGAATATGATATCGATATTATGCGTCCATGTTGTTGTTTCCCTGCAGATCTTCACTTAGGGGGCCGCTGTGAAAGCACTCGGTGACTCATTTAATGACATGTGCAGCCATTTGTTTTCACTAAGTGTCGCTGCCTTTAAAAGGGAGAGCTGGCGTTTTCTCTCTTTTTTTTTTTTCCCGGCCGCCCTTTTCTCCGCACGTGTCTTTGGAGGTCGCGGTGATAAAAAGATGCTTCCGCAGCAGTTCGAAGTTCCTCTACGAAGACATTCTAATTGGTATTTTAAAGCGGGATATGGCGCGCAAGTGTGTTTGCATTGAAGCGCTTTCTGGGTGTTCTTCCAGAAAAAAAAAAAAAAAAAAGCCTTTCCTGTTTATTTGTTGAGCGTGTTCCATTTTGTCCTGTGCTGTTAAATGTTTCATCCCAGCAAAGGCATGATGGGACCCCCTGGGGATGAGGCATCTGCCCACCCGGCCACACGCTGAATTATACATGACAGCACAGGCCAGAGAGTGTGTGTGTGTGTGTGTGTGTGTGTGACTCTGTGTGTGTGTGTGGAGAAAGCATTTGTAGGTGTCACTGAGCGAAGTGTCCACTTTGTAGCGTGACTCTATTTCAGATCCACACTGAGCCGTCTTCGCTCTTCTATTGTCCGTGGTGCCCTTTCTTTTTTCTCTGCGAGCGTCTGCAAAACTCCATTTTCCAAATCTTCCAGTTCGCCGAGGGAGCGTCGAGCGTTGCCAGGATCCTGGTGCCAGAGCTGAAACCTGCTCGAGCTCGTTCTGGTGAAGGTAAAAAAAGCGTTTGTCTCAGGGGCGCTCGCTGGAATCCTTTAAACGCCGCTGGGGCATGCTGGAGAAGAACACTTTGCGAAAAAGTAAAGGATCAAAGTGGTTCTGCTGCTGGACGTGCAGAGGGCAGCGCACACTGATGGCACCCGTGTCAAAACATATGCTCGTCATAGCGGCTTGTCAGGACGCCCCACTGTCCTATTTACCCAGTCTTCAGAAAAAAGGAAGGATTTGTTGATCTCAGCGCGCCGATACAAGCGCCGGGGAAAGGATGCAACCCAGACAGTCTGGTTTGAGATGTTATTCATCAACTTTACTACAGTTTATTGCTATGAAACATGGTTTTCCAGCTTCCCCATAATTATGAGTGCAAGACCAACCAACCTCTGCCAACGTTGAAAACAACTGGAGCTTTGTGTGTTTAAAATCAAACTGTGTTCTTTTCCTTAAATCTGGGCAAGTAGTTTTGTAGTGGAAACAGAAACGGCTCAAAGGCGACTCAAAACAAAAATGAGCAGTTGAAGAAAACAGCTACAAAACAAACGGACACCTCAAACTGCATTGTCTTGTTCGAAAGTCTTGCAGTTGATGCCATCTCCAGCCTCCTAACTTGGGCTTTTGTTGGTCTTTTTTACACGCAATGCAAAAGACAAAAAGCTCAAAATGCACCCCACCGCATGGCAGCAACATCAACCAATCAGGAACATGTTGAGGAACATGACAATGGTCCAACATGTTGATGTGACCTCCAGACTTCCTACAGTCCATTCTGATCAAGCATCAACAGGATGCAGTGGAACCAGTTGGATTGACAGAGGCCCCACTGCATAAGCCAGAGTACCTAAAGGATCCAGTGGTTCCAGACCCCATAGGACCCCCTGAGAGGTCCTCTGGTCCAATGGTTCAGAGCATTAAGGGGGACCAACACAACATTAGGCAGGTGGTCATGATGTTATGCCTGATCAATGTTTGGTGTAGTAATGAAAAAAACCCACAGACACCTTGTAGTACAACATTCTGACAGGTTCATGTGTAATTTTTGCCCAATAACGCCAACAAATGCTGTCTTCTCCTGCTTGAAACCAAGTAGTTTTGCAGCACGAACGAAAGAAAACAGCAAAGTGTGGAGACAAAATGTAAAAGATTGATGGGTTGATGCCACCTCCAGCCTCCTCGTGTGGACTTGTGTTGGTGTTTTTCACTCGCAAAGCAAAAGAAACCCATGAGATGTGACATAGAAAAAGAACAGGCCAACAATGAGCTGCTTACTCGACACAAAAGAGACACAGTCCATCTTTGTTTTGGTGCTTTCGTCCAGATTTTACCTCCAGCTGCTGTCAAACTATCAAACACTTTCCAGGAATTTTCAGGGAGATGTTTTGTCCTGTGTAAATTCAGGCACCACGATAAATGTGATGATACCTCGAAAGACCCCCCCCCAAAAAAACAGCCGGACCTCGTGTCTGAAAGGTTAAATAATACATCCCGACCACCTGCGTGTGCTTGCGTGTGATGTGTGCGGTCACGTGTGCAGGTATGTGTGTTGTGCACCTGAGGTCTTGCTGCTGTAGCTAATGAAAGCCCCCGTCTCCTCATGCAAATGAGGCTGCTGTTAACCCCAATCAGAGAGGTCGCTGAGTGCGCATCAATCCCACATCTCCCTGAGTGCTACGCCGGCGGCACACAATGGTTCCCGCCCCTCCACAGCCCCACAGGTAATTACTGGGAACCAGAAAGGGAGAGGGCCAGGGGGAGTCAGGGTCTCGGGTAGGTGTGTGCGTCGTCGTCGTCGTCGTCTGTGTTTCTTCTTTTTTTTTTGTCGTCATTTATGCGAAACACAGGGTTGGGTTGCATGCAGGGTCAAGTGCAAGTGCTGTCTCCCGCCACACCCCTTCCTCCAAAACACACACAGATCCACAGCCGCTCAGAGTGTGACAGGTAATTACAGCATGAGAGCGGCTGTGCTGGATGTAAGATGGGAGGTCAGGCCTGCTGTCTGCTCCCCGTGGGCCGCCGGGCGTCACCTCTCCGACTGCATCCACAATCGCTTCCATTAGTTGCCTGTCTGCCCGGCCACCTGTTGTGTTGCTGCGTCCTGCCTGTCGGTTAGCAGCGCCGCCTGACAGCTCTAAAATTGTGTATGTTAAGCAGCGATGCAAAAGTGGCAGCGGTGCGACGGTGAAATCACTGAGCTGCATGGGTTGCAGCAGCTGTCAGGTTCCCCAAAACCCACCAGCAGGGTTTGAAAGACGTGTTTTTTTTCTATTAAATCACCAAAACTGCACCATTTACCAGATCCAGAAACTCTGAAAAAGAAAGGGTTTTTAACGTCTAGACAGCCCTTCAACAACTTATCAGGAAAATGATCCAAATCTAAACGTAAAATTCATCAGCATGACTTGATTCTGCAGGTCTTGTTTGAAAATTTGCCAAAAACAGACCATTTACCCAAATCAAATTCTGCAAATAATAAAAAATTATTTAAAAAATAGCACAACTGGGAAACCATTAGTGACTCGGTTGCGATCAACAGTGACGTGACAAAAATTCAGGGACTCTTTCGGCTGAACTCGGCTGAACTGCAGGCTGTGTTGACGCAGAGCGGACACGTACGGAAACAAATTTAGAAAGGGAGTCGTAAAAAAGTTAGATTTATGGCATTAAAACATTGTCTTACCGCACAGAAGATGTTTTAAAGTTTTAGTGTTGTGTCCGTAGAGATGCAATCATCATCCGGAGGTCATTAACTGCCACAGGAGTCTTTGTCCTGGTGGCCCGATCCTAGTTTTTAGCCAGTTGCCTTGGATGTTGTGCCGCTTCAAGATAACCAAGGTGAGACGTTTGGCAAAATAAGAGTTAGGGGACAACAGTTATAAAGGATCTGCTGAATTCCTGCAGACACAGTGAAGGTGGGTGATTAAAATGTGCACTAGAGCGCTGCTCCGACTCGTCCCCGCAATGATTTATCCTGTTATGAGCAGCGGTGTGACGTGTGAGGATGTAGAGAGCTCTGCATTTCTGTTGTTCTATGGCTTTTTTCACGTTGCATTGCAGGTTTTAAGTTGTCATTTCAGCTGTGGTTTGGGTCTATTTCGGCAGATGTCGTCGTTATTTTGGTACCGTGTCGTTAAACGTCAACGTGCGTCGGTTGAGATGAGGATTGCTTTTCGCGGAAGAGCACTTGACCATCAGCGGACACCACCACATCTCCGGTGATGCAACGCCGGCCACCTTAGCGCCATCACGCGCTCGGCCCTCCGGGCGGCCGGTGCCCTCCTGCTTCGACACGACTGGAAGACAACAACCCCTCTGTGGTTTGAGTAACAATGCCAATCCCTGTTCCCCCCCTTGTCTCGCGACACAGCTCCTATGGATTCCGTGTTCGATCGATTTCCGAACGATTAGGTCTGCCAAGCCAAATTAGGCTCGAGGATCATCAGCCTTTGTGACCCACGTAGCCCGGAGGTGCTGCTGCCCTCTCTCCACTGGTTGGCTTGTTTCTGTGCAGAGGCATTCTCAGATTTCAGTTCCATCTGGAGAAAGAGAAAGAGCATTATTTACTCTCTGTGGTCCTTTCACCTCCTTCCTCTTCTTCTTCTTCGCGAGCAGTCCATAGGAGTGAATGAGGCATTTGTGTATCCTATAGTAGAACGATCCTTTCTCCATAGCGGCTGGTCTGAAAGTGTTCGATCGGGGCAGCAAAAGGTCAGAAAAATGTATGTATTCGACATAAACATGGAATCACTGGATGCTTCTTTTTTTTTTGCACACACACATTTATATATATATATTTATGTATTTATTTATATGAACTCGCACCACCAGGCTTCACACATCAACAGAACAGAACTAATCCCAGACCAAAGGAATTTAAATTTTCATCAAGGAAAGCAAATATATGAGACTTGCGAGTACACATAACAACCGAGGGCACCACTCACATCCTCAAAACTTGATTATTGTTCTCATTATCACGCTGCTTTTGGTGCTGTTAACTTTCTAATATGATTCTAAACATCGAAATGACACTTTAAAGTCTGAAATCTTCCATGCTCCCCCCACCCCCATAGTCAAATATTTTTGCTTCTCCAGAGTCGACGAAGGACTGTTGCATTTCCAAAGACAGAAGTTTGAACTCCTGTGGGAGAAGTTCAACCGTGAGGCAGATCTGAAAGACGCTCGTGCGACTTCTGTGAATATGTCATCGCCTCGTGCACTTCAGCTTTATTTTGGGGAAGGGAATGAAGTCACAAGTGGCCGGATTTAGTCGACTGTGTTCCCGTGGCAGATGCACCCTTATTATGCCTTCGTGCTACAGTTCAGGTTGCTTCTGCAGAACTTCCTCCCTGCAACACTTCCTTACCTCCACACAGCCTGCAGTTCAACCGAGTTCAGCTGAAAAGCCCCCCCCCCCTTTTTTTAAACTTTATTTTTCGGCCTAAATTTAAAACAAAGCATGGATTTGGTTGTTTTTTTATCACGACGCGATTTAAAATCTCAACTGATTCATTCAAACGCCTCCAAGAAGTTTAAAATCCAAGTTTCTGACTCTGATAAAGGTGTAATTTTGGTGTTTATTTGCTAGAAATAACAATATTTCCAACCTGTTGGAGGTTTGGGGCTTCAGGAGGTTGGATATAACTGATGAAAACTAAAATCATCTCACGCTTAAGACACGTCATTATGTCCCCGGTGTTATATTTTAAAACGAGGAAGCTAAGAACTCTTCAAAACGAGACGTGTACAGTGATCCCTCGTCTATCATGGGGGTTCGGTTCCAGAAGCTCCCTGCGATAGACGGAATCCACGAAGTAACAACCCTATATTTGCTTTATTATTTATATCTATTAAGGCTTTATAAACCCTCCCCACGCTCTTATAAACACTTCCTACACTCTTAAACCTTCCATCTAGAGGAGCTTCTACAGCCGTGTCCGATAATGGAACTAGCGACGCAGCGATCCACTTCAGAAAAGCTCTGCCGTATTTTAAACACACCGACACCGAGGACGTCCGGCTGCCTACCTACCGGGAAACTGATGATGATGATGTTACGGTAATCCTACAGACTGTCACCGGTTCTCTGACGGTCATTTCCAGTAAACACTGACCGTGTGGGACCAAAGGAAAACAGAAACCACATCCTGTGCAACTGTGATATTGTCGTTTTTTCAGATGAAACCGAACGTCGCACACGATGAGTTCATGGACCGCCAAAAAGTAAAAAAGCTCAACGATTCTTTTTGTTTGGCGTCATTTTGGTGATTTAATAAATATGATCTAACTCTTCAGACCCCCTCAGCGTATCTTCGGTAGAATACGTCCCAACAAGGACGCTAAGAACTCTTCAAAACAAGACATATAAGAGTAAAAACTTCAATTTTGACGTTTATCCAGGGGAAACCGAAAGTCACGCATGAGCAGTTTAAGGGCCGTCAAAAATCCAGCAGTTCTTTTTGTTTTTCATAGTTACCAGCTCTGATAAATGGTGTCATTTTGTTGATTTAAAAACCAAAAAACCCGACATTTCAAACCCCTTTGGTGGGTTTTATCCAATTCTTCAGACCCCTCAGTGTATCTTCAGTCGAATACGTCACAACAAGGATGCTAAGAACAAGACTAAATTCGATTTTTTATTCCAGACGAAACCAAATGCAACACATGATGAGTTCAATGACCGTCAAAAAGTTAAAAATCCAGCGTTTCTTTCTGTTTTCACACTTCCTGGCTCTGATAAATGGTGTAACATTAATGGTTTTATCTCACTCTTCAGACACCTCAGGATATCCTCTGTAGAATACACTACAATAAGGATGCTAAGAACTCTTCCAAAGATGTATAAGACCGTGCCGACAACAAAACCCACATCCTGTTGGACAATACGTTTTCCCTCCAGAATAAAAGCAGTGAGTCGGGCCAGAAGTTGGTTATTGCAAACAATTTACTTTGGGCTAAATCTGAAATTTGACACGTAGGGTGACGTTGTATTGATGAAACTTTGGTGATGGTTGGCTTTGATTTTGTCGTTTTTCCAGACGGAACCAAAAGTCTTCCATGAGGAGTTCAAGGACCGTCAAATATCCAACAGTTCTTTTTGTTTTTCATAGTCTCTGGCTTTGATAAACGGTGTCATTTTGTTGATTTAAAAACCAAAAACCCAACATTTCAAACCTCTTGGCGGGTTTTTTCCAACTCTTCAGACCCCTCAATGTATCTTCAGTAGAGTACGTCACAACAAGGATGCTAAGAACTCTTCGAAACAAGACACTAAAAACTTAGATTTCGATGTTTTTCCAGACGACACCGAAAGTCACACACGATGAGTTCAAGGACCGTCTTTTCTGGCTCCGGTAAATGGTGCCATTTTGTTGATTTAAATAAAAGTGTACCTCAAACCTGTTGATGGGTTTTACCTTGGCGTCGCAACAAGGATGCCGAGAACTCTTCAAAACAAGACGCACAAGACTCCATTCCCAAACAAAACCCACATCCTGTTGGACAATACGTTTTCCCTCCAAAATAAAAGCGGTGGGTCGGGCCAGGAATTGATTATTGCAAACAATTAATTTTGGGATAAATCTGAAATGAGACACGTAGGGGGAAGTTGTATTGGTGAAATCTTGGTGATGGTTGGCTTTGATTTTGTCGTTTTTCCAGACGAAACCAAAAGTCTTCCATGAGCAGTTCAAGGACCGTCAAAGATCCAACCGTTCTTTTTGTTTTTCATAGTGTCTGGCTTTGATAAATGGTGTCATTTTGTTGATTTAAAAACCAAAAATCCCGACATTTCAAACCCCTTGGCAGGTTTTATCTCACTCTTCAGACCCCTCAGTGTATCTTCAGTAGAGTACGTCACAACAAGGACGCGAAGAACTCTTCGAAACAAGAGACAAAACACTAAAAACTTAGATTTCGATGTTTTTCCAGACGACACCGAAAGTCACACATGATGAGTTCAAGGACTGTCTTTTTCTGGCTCCGGTAAATGGTGTCATTTTGTTGATTTAAATAAAAGTGTACTTTAAACCTGTTGATGGGTTTTACCTTGGCGTCGCAACAAGGATGCCGAGAACTCTTCAAAACAAGACGCACAAGACTCCATTCCCAAACAAAACCCACATCCTGTTGGACAATACGTCCTCCCTCCAAAACAAAAGCGGTGGGTGGAGCCGGCTGAAGGCGCCGAACAAGGGGAGATGAGAAGGTGCCCATTGACAGGATGAGGGAGAAGAGAAAGAGGTCCTCTTCTGTGAATCGGGCCCCAGAACAGCCTGGGTGAGCCGGGGTTTCATTATCCCCCATCCCTCTGTGATGAGGAGAAGAAAGGCGGACGTGAGAGAAAGAAAAGAGAAAGAACAGAACAGAGGAGGGGAAAGAAGAAAAGAAAGAGGCGTTTGATAGAGCTGTGTGGAGACCGTGTGTGAATGAGCCAGTGAAGGGCAGCCATTGTCTTGCCGCGACCTCAATTTGGTACTGTACGCTCCTCTTTTTACTGCACTGTCTCGAGCCACAATGCCTCCTTTCTCCTCCTCTCTGCTCCCTCTCTCTCTTAAAGAAATAGGGGGATTAGGGCCCACCGAGGGGAGCTGCGTGTCCAGATTGCCAACTATCATGACTCCTCGCCGCGTGACGGAGGGAGATGTTTGTCGTCGGGAGTTTTCGGATGAGGGAGTCGCGATTTTGGTCGAGGAGGAGGCGGACGGGCGAGCGGCGGAGAGCGCAGCTGTACGTCCTGTTTACCCGGGCCTGGTTGGAGACGGTGGAGAAGGAACAGGGGTTGCATTCATCTCCTCTTGTCCTACCTCCACCGACCCCCTTCCTCCTCCCTCCTTCTCCTCCTGCTCCCTTTTTAATTCCTTATATTCTCCCCCCCTTCCCTCCTGCTCTCTCTCTCTCTCTCTCTCTCTCTCTGCCGCTGATAAACTGCATGGAAGCTCGATTAGGATGTGTGCGGAAGCTTTATTAAAAGCTGGAATTATGAGATACAGACGGCAGATGTGACGGGGGGAATAGATAAATAAGAAAAGAGATGAAGAGAAGAAGCAGCAGAGAAAAGGGAGAATGGCATCGGATGAACTTTTTAGGGAAGTTGGTTAACTTTCTCCTGGCGCAGCGAGGTTGTTAGGAAGTTCTAAACACCCCCCATCATTCATTTTTTCCTCCCCTCCGCCAAAACATGGAGCATGCACACACATAAGTCTATTAGGGAACTTAGAAGTTTGGGTCGGCTTTGATGGTGGGCAAACTAACTGTAACTGTACGCCAAAGCAAGACCTTGAAGCCGCTGAGAGAGAGGGAGGGCTAGAGGGAGAGAGACGGCAAATTCCAGTTGTTTGTTCCACCCACCCAAACCGAGCCCTCCCTGACCTTTCTTTGTGCAGTCGGACATCAGACTGAGACGCCGCGGAAGATGCACTAGATTAAAAGGATTGTCTCCGTCGCTGCTATAGTCCCTATTGTACAGAGGGACTGCCGTGGACGAGTCTGCAGTCAGTTCATCACACGTGTATTTATGCACAAAGACACACACGCCCACGGCGCGGACGCAAACCGCCTCGCTTATACATGCACAGATATGGTGTCAAAATGTCGGCGCGACGCGGCGGGACCCCTTTCATCTGCATGCGCTGTTTGTTGCATTGACAGTCCATCCATTTGCACTCAATCATTAGGGGCCGCCATGGCAAAAAAAAAAAAAAAAAAGCCACTGAAAAGGAAAAGATATAGGAGAAGGACGCTGAAAATAATAATAATAAATAACAGACTGGAAGTGAGCGGCGGACTTGACCAATTTGCCGATTATTTATTTGTTTAGTTATCCGATTCTTCTTTTTTTTTTTTGGTCTCCGCATTGTGTTTAACTGCGTCGCTCCGCTCGGGCTAACTTTTCTTTCTGTCGTCGTTGCGGACTCGGCTGCAAAAGAAAAAAAAACCTGCGCGCCGCGAAACCTTCGGCTGATGAAAGGTAGTCATTCTGTTATTTAAATTTCATCTCCGGCATCAGACGGCCTTTGGCGCTCGGCTTAAATGCGAGGCCTTGCGTCTGCTTGTTAATGCTGAATCCAGATTACTCATTGAGATTCTTTGAGAGCGGCGGCGGCGTCGGAGCGATCGAGGACTCCGCCCTTGAACTCAAAGAACCCGGCGGATCCTCTTAGCCGCCGCCGCTGCTGCCGAAGTGTCCTTGAGCAAGACGCTGAATCGCTGCTCTCCAGCTGACCCCGTGTTCTGACCTCCCTGTAGGAGAGAATGAGCGAGGTTGCTGTGGGTTTTTTTTTTTTTCCTTTCCCTCGCAGAATTGATCACCCAAAGGAAAGAATGCAATGTTCGGCAGCCGCTCGCCACCAGGAGGTCACCGAGCGGGGTCAGCTTCGGAACAGCGCCTCTGGAAAACGATAGGGCTTCGCCGGTTCGCTCAAGGACGCTGCATTCACCGAAAAAGTACGAATCGAACCTGCAACGCTTAAAAAAACACAGCCCCGTGTTTGTTTTGCACAGCCTTCCTGCAGCGCGGAGGTTAGAGGTCGCTCACTTACGTAACAGCACCTAAACCTTGTTGTCTGAGTCCCGAACCTCCCGGCTGAAAATGCAAATGTTTCCTCCAAAACCCAACTTTGTCCGAGTTGAGAAACTTTTTTTGTTTCTGCGCTCCTTTTAGATGGGAACTTTTCAAAGGGTTTCCAGGGTGCAAGGTCACGGGAAGAGGCGAAATCCACAGCACAATAAGATCACGACAATGAGACGCAGGCGAGAGTTTCTAATTACGTCGTGTCAAATGCTCTGAATTCCAGAACAACATCCTCAAAAAGAATTACCTTCAGATTTTTAAACCGTTTCTCTTTTTTATTTCGCCGGCTACGGTTTGCTGCATTCCCAAACCCTCCTTTGGACTTTCAATTACGATTCATTTTGATTAAACATGCAAATACAGCATCCTTGATGGCGTCCTTTGTTAGCGTGGCCTTCTTTTGGCTAAAAACCCCTCTCTCCTGAGTGTCCCCCATGTAATGAAGATTGAAGATTAAACAACAGGAAGGAGCCATTATTTTTGTCAGGGAATTAAAGCACCATCAATCTCACTTAATCACCTTCCTAATATCTCCTCAGATGCCAGCAGAAAGCTGTTTTCGCAGCTCAAGGTTAACACGCTTTGTTTTGTGGCGGCGGTGGTGGCTGAGGGATGGAGGCCCAGGATGGATGCACGAGGCTGCTCTGGCTCGCTTCGGATCCAAGTGGACCCGGATTACAGTGGAGTGTGTCGGTGGGAGGGCAGGGCAGGGCCGGGACGCTGATGTAGAAAGAGATGACAGCCATTGTTCGGCCTGTAATTATCTCCGTCTGCTTATTCGCCCGCTCATTTCCTGCAGAGACGGAGAGACGGAGGTGCCAGTGGTTTGTTGCTTTGTGACAGAAGGTATATAGTTCGTCCTTGATGACCGACAGAGCAGCTCTCCCACCGCGAGTCATTGTGTCTGCTTATAGCGTAACAACCGACGTGCAGAACCCTTACATATATATCGCATCTACGTCCTCGAACTTGATTCAGCAGCTCAACCCCTCAGATTTTGAATCAATTAAAAGTCCCACAGGTTAAACGTTTCACTTTTTCATCCCTAACACCGAGGAACAAACTCCTTACCGCCACAAAAGCTCAGCTAATAGACATTTTATGATATTCTATCCTTTTTCTGATGTCTTCTACCGTCTTCTTTTAACGTTTCAGTCTCTTTTTCTAATGCATTGCATGCTTTAAGGTACTGTGAACCACCTTGTAGATCCATTTTTGTGATAGAAATTAGAACAGAAGACCTCAACTCTCGTGATATTGAAGCCAACATGAGACCACAGCAGGACGATGCGTTTTCATTTCGAATCTCATCCTCATTTTCAAACCAAATGTCTTAAAAACTCACTTTCCCATCAGAAAACTCTTCAGACAAGCTCATGTGTTCACTTTGCCGCCTGCCTTTTCCATCAAACCTGCTACCAACATGAATCCATCCAAGCTGTGACCCTGTTGCATCATGAATATCATGGCAAATAGAAGCTTATTACACACTTAGATGCATTAGATAAACTTAAATAAATGCATATTTGCAAGACGAGAAATCTGATTTACTGAACTGGATGGTCATTTTAAGTTGCAAACATCATTCTCACGAGTTGTGTTGACGTAATATTGTTGCATCAACTTAATAGTTTGTGTAATTTAAACTCAAATTTCTGCTTTTGTTGAGGAGGCTTAATGAAATTGGCTCTACGACTGCATTTTTCTTCATCTTGAGGTCAGGATTTCAAGTCCCTCCTAACACTGGAGCAATTTATTTGTTTATTTGTGTATAATTCACTAATTAGGTACATAACACTTCAAATTCCTTTTAAATTAAATGTACATTTTTATGCATAATCGACCTTAAAACTTGTGCTTTTGATACCACTCCTTAATTATTTAGTAATTAAAAACACCTTTGATTGTAGTGGATGAACGTAATTTTCTTAGACGTCGTGCAAACTGCTTTATTTATTTTATTTTTTACTCACTTTATTATTATTTAGAGTGTAGATTTACTATGTGTAGGTGCAGTCATTCATGGAGGAACAAGTTTGCTTCAGATTTTCATCGATAAATGACTTTTTTGAGATTTTTAAAATAACTAATAATTAACTTCATCGACTAAAACATGAACTGACATTATAGACATGAACTGTTGTTCCTCAGTAAAACCACATTGTTAAAGTTCTGCATTGAAAGTTTAGATAATTAAACTTATATAATTATGAAAATGTTCTGCTAAGGGGGTGGAGCTCATTTTGAACCTGTTTGTGTTCAGCTCCATTTAATCAGTATTTTTATTTTTCTAGATTCATTTATTGATAAATTTTCCATTAATCGATTAATTGTCTGCTTTGTAGAAACTCTGAAAATAGCGAGAAATATAGCGAAAATTAGACCATTAACCCTAAACCCTAACTCTATCCTCAAGCTCATCATCTTCAGTCTTTATATGTACCCAAGTCTCCGCTAAAAACTTTTTATTCTATGTGTCTCGTTTAAAAATTCGCCAAAAATAGTCAAATTACACAAATTAGATTCTGTAAAAAATAAAAAATTCTGTGCTCTACAGCGCAAGCGAAAAGTCCTCTACGACTCAACTGTGACCAACATTCACTTTGTAAAAATTCCGGGATTTTTTTTTACTGAACTCGGTTGAACTGCAGGCTGTGTACATGCAGAGCAGATAGTAGTCGAGTAAGAAAACAACACAAAAATGTAAGAAGCAAAATATCTACAGTATGTAGAGTCACCATCTTGTTTTTTCCAGTATTTCTAACACTTGTGGACACCTGGGAGAATGTTGTATATGTTAAATCCAGGTGTTTTCACCTCTATATATGTATATAGATATATCAGCTAAAGATCGTGACATTTAGTCAAAGTCCCTTTATTCTGAAAGTCTCATTTAAAAAATCACAAAAATTAGATTATTCAAACAAACTAGATTCTGTAAAAAATAAAAAATTCTGTGCTCTACAGCGCAACCGCAAAGCCATCTACGACTCAACTGTGACCAACATTCACGCTGTAAAAATTCCGGGATTTTTTTTAACTGAACTCGGTTGAACTGCAGGCTGTGTATATAGAGAGCCAATAGTAGTCGAGTATGAAAACAAAGTAATATATTATGTAGAGTTGCCATCTTGTTTTTTAAACACCTGTGGGCACTTGGGAAAACGTTTTAAATGTCGACTCGAGGTGTTTTCAATTTTCTTTTATGGCGTGTGACTTTATAACTGTGTCGTATCGCACAAATTACATTTTAGATTTTCTACTTCTAGTCATTGTTGTTCTGTTTCCATAGAGGTGCAGGACTTTATGTTGCCGTGAAAAATGAGCCCACAGTGAGTAAAAATGTAACGGAAGTAAAAAAAAAACATCCAGAAACTGCTCGGTTTAATGCTTCCCTTTCATGTTTGCCGGATTGAAAGCTGATACTACCATATTTTTCCACACCTGTGTGACTACAAACAAAACAATGGGACACTAATTCAGAAAGAAAATTGAAGCCACAGGTTTCATTTCAACTCCTGTGCAGCCAGATTTCTTCACAATCACATCTGTTACGTGGGCCTGCGTTACCTTTTTTTTTTTCGCTGCACATTATGTCAAAACATTTATCACAGTTATTAAGTTTGAATGCCACAATGGCAGAGGTGGCGGTGTCATTAACTTGCACACACACAATTAACCACGGCGGGTGCTACTGCAGCCCCGCCACTTTGACAGACACCCGAGGAACAGCGCCGCTACGAACGGCTGAGCTCGGGGAGGTTAGAGCCAGTCAGACACATGATAATCAACTTTGATGGCGCCCACACGAGCCAGCGATGGTCTGACTGAAACCTGTGATTCTCCCGCTAAAGCACCACTTCCCCTCCACAGAGGGAGCGCACGTAACCACGGAAACCGTCTGTAAAGCCACACAAAAGAAGCAACTGAAAACGGATGGGGATCGAACACTCTAGTTGACTGTCATTGATCTACTGTTTGAGAGGGAGAGACTGAGTGTTTCTGAAGCTCAGTTCATCTTCGGTGACCAGACTCAGACTCTCCTGACTCAGTAGACAAACTTGAACTGAACTTGCTGCTGTCAGTTCTCACATTATTTCATCAACCTCATCAAAAAGGCATCAACTGATTCGGGCTGCTGTTGATATTTATAGGAAAATGTAATTCAATAAGTGTTTAACACACTGGAAGGCAAAAATAGTGACATTAAATTTCATTAAATCAGTGAGAAATTCTATTTTAGAAAAACCTCTGGCCTATTTTACAAATCCACACTTCAAAACAGGGTTTTTTCTGCACCCATAAAGAGACATAAGCTCGGACCAAAGGAAAATGAAAAAGACCAAAATGATGCATTTATGGGACTATGCATTTACTGTGGTAGTCCTATGCATTCATGGAACTATGCATTCACTGTGGTAGTCCTATGCATTCATGGAACTATGCATTCACTGTGGTAGTCCTATGCATTCATGGGACTATACATCAACTGTTTTAGTTCTATGCATTCATGGGACTATGCATTCACTGTGGTAGTCCTAGGCATTCACTGTTGTAGTCCTTTGCATTCATGGGACTATGCGTTCACTGTGGTTGTTGTATGCATTCATGGGACTATGCATTCACTGTGGTAGTTCTACGCATTTTTTGGACTATATATTCACTGTGGTAGTCCTATGCATTCATGGGAATATACATCAACTGTTTTAGTTCTATGCATTCATGGGACTATGCATTCACTGTGGTAGGTCTATGCATTCACTGTGGTAGTCCTATGCATTCATGGGACTATGCATTCACTGTGGTAGTCCTATGCATTCATGGGACTATGCATTCACTGTGGTAGTCCTATGCACTCATGGGACTATGCGTTCACTGTGGTAGTTCTATGCATTCATGGAACTATGCATTAACTGTAGTAGTTCTATGCATTCATGGGACTATGTATTCACTGTAGTAGTTCTAAGTGTCCATAGGACTATACATTTACTGCGGTAGTCCTATGCATTCATGGAACTATACATTCACTGTGGTAGTTCTATGCTTTTATTGGACTATACATTCACTGTGGTAGGTCTATGCATTCACTGTGGTAGTCCTTTGCATTCATGGGACTCTGCGTTCCCTGTGGTTGTTGTATGCATTCATGGGACTGTGCATTCACTGTGGTAGTTCTATGCATTTTTTGGACTATATATTCACTGTGGTAGTCCTAGGCATTCATGGGACTATGCATTCACTGTGGTAGTCCTATACATTCATCGGACTATACATTCACTGTGGTAGTTGTATGTATTAATAGGACTATAGATTCACTGTGGCAGTGTTGGTCATGTTCACACCATACACTGTAAAAGTATGTATGGTGAGTAAAAGTAAAAGTTAGATAAAAAGGACCATTACATGTGAGCCAGTTAGTTGTCATGAGCTCCTGTTGTACTGCACCAATGGACCTACAGACAACAACCCCTAAACACTACCTCTATTAAAAGGTACATATTAAGAAGTTTTCAACAATCCCTGTTGCCCCAAAACACCATCAACTACACCGTTGCTTCCTCTAGATTGTGGGGATCTGTTAAGTCCATGCCTCAATTGCTGCATCTCGAGCACACCAGCTCGCCTACAACTCTGCTCAAACTTTATGGAACAACTCGTCATGTAACAAGTCAGTTCTGAAGATTAATGATGCCACGGAAAGCAGATATGGTGCAGAAAGTCGCAGTAAATCTAAAATATGTGCATCATCTGTGTGTTTAGATGAGGAGAGATCTGATTTTTTTGACATTAAGTGCATCAAGCAGTGGTGCTAAGAGTTTCCAGGTATCTTAACTGGGCGTCCGAGCCTCTGCTGGAGCTCCAACTGCTGACCATGTTGATGGATCATCAGACCAGACCACAGCAACCAACTTCTTGCTGTCGTCAGAGCTTTACCATGCACCTGTCTGTTTCACCTCACGCACTATCCTTCCATACATATGCATGGACTGCTGTCAGGAGATGCTGGACCTGGATGCAGACCCATGACGAAGTTGCATGAAACCTCTAATCTGTGACAAACCGTCATATTATGTTGACAATCAGGTCCCATGATTATGCTTGAATCCCATCCTTTTCCTTTTGGAGTGTCGCTATCAACAGCAGGCAGGAAACCTCGATACCAGACAAGATTCTCAGACTTTACCATGTCTTTTCAATGCATGGTGCCAATGGAAGACGCAACGTTAACTGAAAATTAGTGAGGTATTATCGTTTTGTCAAAATGGAAATCCCCAAATGACCCCAGTTCTTGTTTGTGCAATTGGTTATGCAATACTAATTATACACATCTGACCAGTAACACGTGATTTGGGGAAGAATTGGCATCGAATTTCTCAATAAAGCATTTTATTATCGCAGACAGACGGGCTTTTCTTTGCTGTTTATTAGGTTTGTATTTTTCTGCCTGTGTCTTCTGGGGTGAGCAGTTTGCAAAGCAGGAATAATAAAGGATGCTACTGTCACAGGAACCCATCTGATTCGATGCTCACTTGTACACATCACACACAAATGCCCGAGGACACGGTTTGCGAGCTCTTGCCGTTTTTTTTTTTCTTTCTTCGTCTTCCACCCTGTGTAGTTTTAAGTGCGTTGGAAATCCTGTGCCGGGGCCATCAAAGCGGTGCCCTGACCGTTAATGGCTTTACAGCTTGTTAGTTAGTTTTAGGCTGCTCGGGAGGAGGTGCGCATGTTTCTGCATGAAGGGGAGGTGTCATCTGGGTTGAAAGGACGAGGAGGACGGTGTTTGTGGGAGCGCAGATTCACACAAATGCCTTAAATTTGCAGACACATCCGAGCAGGAGGCGAGTGTATACAGTGCAGATGGACTCATATACACAAACACACACAAATAGTAAACCAGCACGTCGATAGTCATCTCTCTTTCTGCCTCTCGCTGGGAGTCCGGTGAGGCCTGGCCTAATTGAGCTGGCCTCAGGAAGCCCATCATTAGCCCTGCTGCTCCGGTCACACATGGCCACCAGATGTGAGTCCAGCCACAATGGAAAACGCCACTCTCTCTCCCTTCGTCTTCCTCTTCTCTCCCTCCATCTCCCTCGCTCATGTCTGTCTCCCTCCGTCACTCTTCAGCCCTAATAAACTGGCTTTTGTCTCGGCGAGGCCCATTGTCCGCTAAGCCTACCACTGGCTGCCATAAGAGGAGTCA
Source organism: Dascyllus trimaculatus (assembly GCA_024666655.1). Classification (NCBI taxonomy): domain Eukaryota; kingdom Metazoa; phylum Chordata; class Actinopteri; family Pomacentridae; genus Dascyllus; species Dascyllus trimaculatus. Next base: position 3,428,768 of record CM045465.1, on the reverse strand, counting down.
TTGGGGCCTGAATGTGATGCTTTGTACTGACAATAGACAGAAATAGGAGAGGAAGAGCGGGATGGAGAGGGAGGGAGGCGGAGGGTAACTGGAGCGGTTTTCAATGAACTCTCTGGAATTTTTACGGCTTGTTTTTGCAGTTTCAGAATTCAGTGTCTTGGGGCCACGAAATGTACATCGCACCTTTCTCGCCTCCCCTTCCTACCTGGCTGTCCGCTGCTAGTCGGATCTCAACAAAAACACTATTTGTGTCTTGACCTCTTCATCAGTAGGAGAGCTTATACTGAGGACTCATTTAGGTGCAACTATACCAGCTGCTGCATTTCTTTTAAGCCTTTGGAACCCGGCAAAGGGGGCATCCACAAGACCATTATTGATACCAACTACTGATGCTGGACTACACAGGATGTACCTCACTTGCATTCTGTTCTTCTGCCCTGTTAGGCATGTTTTTTTTTCTCGTTACAAGCAAATTACGGCTGCAACTGACATTTTTTTTTCCATCGCTGATTAATCTGTCGATCACTTGCCTAATCAGTTAGTTTTTTGATCTAGAAAATGTCCATGAACTGTGAGAAATATCAAATATCTGTGTTTGCAAAGCCCAAGATGCTTACTGTCATAGAGGAAATAGAAAATATTCACATTTAAGAAGCTGGAACCAGATAAGTTTAACTTTCCTTTAAAAAAATACATTCACTGTGGTACTTCTATGCATTCATTCATAGGACTATGCATTCATTGTGGTATTTCTATGCATTCATGGGACTATACATTAACTGTGGTGGTCCAATACATTCATTGGACTATACATTCACTATGGTAGTTCTACGCCCTTATAAAACTATGCATTCACTGTGGTAGTCCTATGCGTTCATGAGAATCTACATTAACTGTGGTAGTTCTATGTATTCATGGGACTATACATTCACTGTGGTAGTTCTACGCATTTATAAAACTATGTATTCACTGTGGTAGTCCTATGCATTCATGGGACTATGCATTCACTGTGGTAGTTCTACGCCCTTATAAAACTGTGCATTCACTGTGGTAGTTCTATGCATTCATGAGACTCTACAATAACTGTGATAGTTCTATGTATTCATTGGACTGTGCATTCACTGTGGTAGTTCTATGCATTCATGAGACTCTACAATAACTGTGATAGTTCTATGTATTCATGGGACTATGCATTCACTGTGGTAGTCTTGGTCGTGTTCATGCCGTACACTGTGAACCCTTTTTGGACTAAACAAATTTATCTTGGTCTTATCTGATTAAAGGCTTCTTTTAGTGTTCTTTCTAATGTTCTCTATCAAAGTTTTATCCTGCAGTTTTGTGCCAAAGAGCTAACAGGGTTTTTTCTTGGATGACATCCATACAGATTGATGTTATTCCACTTTGTTTATACTATATGAGCTTCACAGAAACTTGGATTCCTACAATGACTGAACTCCTGTCCCAAGTCTAAAGCAGCAGTCTGTGTATTTTTCAGAGCTAGACTGCATGTAGCTCATTGTCCACTGCAGCCTTAATTAGTGGTAGTATAGCTCATTTTATACCTTCAGATTACTACTGCAACTGTGCTTCAGCTGATTTTTAGTTGGTCACAGATTATCTTGTATCCTTTTCAGTCTCATGATCAGACTTTTTCAAAATTCCTCTTGCAATTCTTCACAATGAGGGGTCATGATGCAGACATGCACCCTTTAGCCTAGCCTACAGGATTAATAACTACTGTGTCGTCTCAAACAGCTGCCCGTCTAGTTTTTAGAGCTAAATTGTGCAAATAGTTTACTCTCTGTTGTGTCATTTTAGTAGGAGGCCCACTGCAGCGCTGATTAGTGGTACTATGACCATTCCAGACCATGATGAAGGCATAAAGCCGATGGGTCCAAAACAGAGAAAGTTCTGTTGTTGTCAGGTCAGGCTACTTGAAAGGCACATGTGCAGTTGTTTTTTTTTGACTTGTGTCTATTGAGTTTCTACTTCAGGTACTGCATTTTCAATACAGTCTTTGTTGTTCGTAGTTTACTCTCGGATGCGTTATTTTAGTAGGAGGACCACTGCAGCGCTGATTAGTGGTACTATGGTCGTTCCATACGTCCATTTAATCTAACTTTTAGTTGATCACGGATTTTCTTGTATCAGTTATTCATCTTTTTGAAGTCTTATTTTTTTTCCAATTCCTCTGGTAATTGTTTTCAATGGGGAGCCATGATGAAGGCATAAAGCCGATGGGTCCAAAACGGAAAAAGTTCTGTTGTTTTCAGGTCAGGCTACTTGAAAATCACAGTTTTTGTGTTTCAGTGATCCCAGCTGTATTCACTTTAGCTGCACTGAGTTTCTACTTAAGGCACTGCATTTTCAATAGTCATTTCTGTTAATAGTTTAATTTCAGATGCGTTATTTTAGGAGGAGGCCCACTGCAGCGCTGATTAGTGGTACTATTACCGTTCCATACCTCCTTTTAATCTGATTTTTAGTTGATCATGGATTTTTTTTGTATCCCTTATTCATCTTTTCGAAGTCTTATTTTTTCCCAATTCCTCTGGTAATTCTTTTTAATGGGGAGCCATGATGAAGGCATGAAGCCGACGGGTCCAAAACAGAGAAAGTTCTGTTGTTGTCAGGTCAGGCTACTTGAAAATCACATGTGCAGTTGTTTTTTTTGACTTGTATGTATTGAGTTTCTACTACAGGACCTGCATTTTTAGCACAGTCTTTGGTGTTAATAAGAGGAAGTAATTCACTCGTCAACTCAGAAGCGTCGCTGTATTGAATCATTTGAGTGATATTGCACAGGGCTGGACTCGTTCTGTAAAACCTGTGTGATTCGTCCTGTTGTTTCCATCACTTCTTCCTCATTAGTTTCTCTTTTTTTCTAATCTAAAAACGTCTTTATCTCTCAGCCACTTAGGGGAGGTGTGTGTGTGTGTGTGTGTGTGTGTGTGTGTGTGTGTGTGTGTGTGTGTGTGTGTGTTCATGGGAGCGTGTTGGGTTAAACTGCATGGCAATACATGATACATTTCGACGGCTGCCCTCATTTGAGACAAATGTAATTATCATGCGTGGCTGGGTTTTTTCTTATTATTGAAAAGTTAAGTCACTAATCTGTGAAGTTGTTCCTCGGCTGAATTAATTCAATTATCTGGCAGCGCGAGTGGATATCAAGGTTTGACGTTTGCGCCTGTTTCTGTTGTGTAATATGCATATGTGTGCGCATGTGTTTCTCTATTAGCGTGTGCTAATGCTCGCATGTTTCTGACATTTACTCGCCGAACGGATTTGTGTATTTGCGTTTATTTCCCGTGTGTGAAAATGTGGGAGAATAGACGCCATGTTTTCAACTCCCACTGGATCAAGGCCTTTTATAATCCACTGAGCCGACATAATTCCACCTCACTTACAATGGATTTGCCTCTGCTTTGTCTCCTCATTATTGTTCTCATTCACATGATAAGCTGCTTCATGATTCCATTAGCACTCTTCTTTAGCCACCATGCTACAGGCAACAGCGTCGCAACTCCGGCGCCGCGGAATCAGAACTTTTTACTGAGCTGAAGGACAGTTGTGAAAAATCCATTGTTGTGCATAACAGAGCGTCTCAGAGTGAGTTTATGCTGTTGTGTCGTGAATAATAACCAGAACAAATTATCAAGATGTCCGTGAGTCTTCAGCTTATTCAGTCTTTGTGTTGTGTCTGTCAACAAATGTAGGTTACAGTTACATTATTTATGTTAACCCTTTGTTCCTGTCACATTTTAACTCACTGTTCACTGCATTATAAAGCTGTGCAAGTCGAGAACAACAGCACGGCCCCGGCTAGAAGTAGAGAGCAGAGTGTTTTGGCAGTTTAGTATAGTAATCTAACCTTTATTGGTCCCCTTGGGGAAATTGCTTCTCTGTTTTCGACCCATCCTATTCATAGTTAACCTGAACTATACCTACTAGGAGCAGTGGGCTGCTGCGGAGCAGCGCCCAGGGAGCAGTCAAGGGTTAAGGGTCTACAGTGGTGGTGACTGGGACAAGCGGTCGCTGTCACTCTCCCACCTCAACTTTTTGCCAGTCCGGGGACTCGAACCGGCGTCACAAATCACTAGGCCACCACTGCCCACCAAATAGTAGTATAGTATAGTATAGTATAGTATAGTACACCACTGACAGGTGAAGTGAATAACATTGATCATATTGGTACTATGTGGTGTTCTGATGGAAAAACCTTGATCAGACTTAGACACCCAAATAAACATTGTCCCACAACAAACACACTCCCTCATGCTGATGGAAATCCCAAATATCACTGGATGAAAATGTACCCCACCACATGGAAACAACATCAACCAATCAGGAACATGTGGAGGAACATGACAATGGTCCAACATGTTGATGTGACCTCCAGACTTCCTACAGCCCATTCTGATCAAGCATCAACAGGATGCAGTGGAACCAGTTGGATTGACAGAGGCCCCACTGCACAAGCCAGAGTAGCCAAAGGATCCAGTGGTTCCAGACCCCATAGGACCCCCTGAGAGGTCCTCTGGTCCAATGGTTCAGAGCATTGTTGACCAACACACTATTAGGCAGGTGCTCATAATACTATGCCTGATCGGTGTGTATGTCTACAGGCGGCTAACACAGAATGTGATGTTTACTCTCTGTTCCAGTTCACGGTCCATTGATAAATCACCTCGTGCACCTTCCAGTGTTTACAAAAACAGACGCAACACAGGTCCTGGTATTGATATGACGGAGTCAGGTGACATCCTGACTCATGACAGTAGCTGTTTGCACACGTCGCACATGCATGGCAGTGACTTTGCACACCACAAACAGAGCTTCTCGATCAACCCTTCTTCACAAAGCGAGTGCATTGTTATCACTGTTCTAGCTGCTCGGCTTGTCTTGATAGTTATATGCGCTAAAGACGCAGCATCCTTGACATTTTTTCTGCCTTCAGTTAAGGTTCAGTTTATTCCAATTGTTCCTGCTCTGCTCTGAGATCAAGTTCCTCCTCCTGCATGCACCTATAGGGAAAGCTGCATCTATCATGTGCTAGGAAGAGTGTATGTACCTTCCATTAAGAGTTAGTTTGATCATCTCTTCTTCTGGTTTGGTCAAGGGGTTTCAGTGGTGAAGTTCATGCCCACGCCTCCACCAGACAGCATGGAGGGACCCCTGTACAATCCAATATTAAATGCTCCTGTCATTTAAATCATCTGTTGTAGATGCGGTTTGCAATTGAAGGTTTTATTTTTCGTCGTTCGTCTAATCTCTTGCAAAAAAATTTGTCCCTCTGGCCAAAGGTCTGTAGCTGCAGTAAACATCTTTCTCTCCCCGTCTGTGTCTTCCCGCCTCTGTCAGACATGCTAATGCTATTGATCCCCATTGGAAACAGGACAGAACCATCTACAGATAAGAAGACAATGCTTGCAGCGAGCGGCCCATAGATTTCTTCCTGGTGCTCTGAGAGGTGTGTTGCAGGCTGTATCGGAGTTCACGGGGTTCTCACAATCTGTTGTCTCACGGATCGTATCGACGGTCTCCTCTGGGCTCGGCGGAAACAGTCTGTTTTTATCAAAGACGACGGCAAATTGTTGCGTACGAGGCGACTGCGAGCGCGTACATGCACGTTAGTTTTTTGGGGATTTTCTACATTGAAGGGACTATTCTTTTTCCTTTTTTTTTTTTTGCATTGGTGTGCGTGTGTGTTGTTGCGACAAAGGTTGCGTAATTTATTTATCTAATGTCAGGGTCCCAGACAATGCAACTCCAGTGTCAAGGTTGGCAGTGATGGTTGCTATGGCGACGCTGGCAAACACATCTCACAGATCTGGGCTCGTCTTTCTCCTCTCCGAGAGGGAAAGAGAGAGAGAGAGAGAGAGAAATCAGGCTTTTGGAGGCTGGAGAGCAGAGCGGCATCTTTTTTTTTTTCTTGTTGTTCGCCGATTAGAGTGGCGGATATTGATCAAGAATCGAACCCGCGTCGCTCAGTAGAGAGGCCTAATGCACTTTCGACCCAAACTAGAAAGAGACGGGGGGGAAAAAGGCGTGAAAAAGAAGAAGAAAAAAAGAAAAAGGGGAACGACCAGCTGTAGCGTATCACGGCGGAGGAGAAGAGCAAGAGTGACTGAGACGAGAAGACAAAGAAGGGGAGAGGGAGGAAGACTAGTTTCCTCAGGAGCAAATCAATTAGGTCTTTCCAGTCTACTGCTGTCGTGTGTGAAGGAGCCCGTGCACACGCAAACACCTGTACACGCCATAAAACAGCCACGCTAACAGCCCTACCTGCTCAGCCTATCATGCAGGAGGGAGAGTAGTTAAGTGAAACGTGTTGAGCCCTCTCAGGTAATTACATCTCCATGCTAATGTCTAATTAGACAGCTCAGAGGGGACTCGTCTGCACCGCATTAATTAATGCAGTCAATCCAGAACTCGCGCGCAACACACAACAGCGGGCGCGCACACGTCCCGGCCCGTCGACCCGCGCCTCGCAGCAGATGCACACTGTATACAGTACGCGGCTCTGACGGTGAACTCGCTTGAACTAATTTGTTGGCTGATGCCGTGTCTCGCTTGTCGTCAATATTTGGGAGTGAAGAGGCGCAGGTCTGCATCTGACTGAGGTTTACCAGGCTGGGAGCAGCAAATATGAGTGTCAGGACTCCTCCAGAGGGTCACCAGGTTCATAACTTAACGTTCTGCCACTCATGTTTACAGCTAGAATGATTAGATAATCAGTCGGTTAGCTGACGGACAAAGCTTCGGAGCAAATCTAATAATCAATTAATCACTTTCACCCCCTGAACCCTGAGCAGTTTCTACGTTTTTACCCACTGTGGGCTCATTTTCTGAAACACAACAACCACGACTAGAAGGAGAGAGAACTGAAAGCATCTCCTGACACAGTTATGATGCCATGAAGAGTAAAAAATTTAAAAATCGCCCAGTTCAACTGAAATTTTTTTTGTCACATGGTTGTTTTATGCAGGTGAGTCAGTCATGACTTCCCAGCTGCACCGAGTGACGCAGAATTTTTTGTTTTTTGCAGAATCTTGTTGGAGCAAAGCGTTTCCCTTCAGCGAATTTTTAAAGAAGGCGTGTAGAAACATGTTTCAAGCCGTGGCGGTGGTTTTCTGCCACATCGCAGAGCTGATGATATCTAAGGACAAGTGTTCACTATTTATCTGTCAGGGCTTCACATCTGCACAGATGTTATTCTAACATAGAGACCAAGCGCACAGTTCAGAATCACCAGTTAACCTCAGCATGTCTGTGGACTGTGGGGGGAAGGAGGTGAAGACCCACGCTGCTCAGGGAGAACATGCAAACTCCACACAGAGGGATCCTAACCGGGGATCTTCTAGCTGTGAGGCGACGGCGCTGACAGCCGAGCCACCGTGCAGCCCGCATGGTGAAAGATTTTCAAAATAAATCAATGCAACAACACCAGACGAAGTAATGAAAGAACTATGACTAAGTAAGGAAAACGAACAAGTGGAATTAAAGCGAATAGAGGGTAAAACCATAAACACAAGGGTAAAAATAGGAATAATAATAGTAAATAAATACTTAAATAAGTAAATAAATAAATGAAGGGCAAAAGAATCAAATGAGCAGACGGAATGTATAAAAACAATAAAATTAGACCTCATCACGTGAAAAAGATCTCCTAAAAAAAGCACTCTAGAATACACACTTTACCTTCTAACAGGAACTAAAACATCTTCCAGCATATTTGACAAATGAGGCGGCGTGAAAAGACTCACACAGGGCTCTGTGGCCCGCTGAGCCACCAGGACGCTCCCCGTCTCCAGAGGATGCTGCTCGGCACTTTGTTGCGGTCGCTGGTTTGGCCCAGAGATTAATTCTGACCCCAATTTCACCCCGTGTCACCCAGGAAGCGGCTAAGATCGCCTGACGGCTCCCTGCGCCGAGCGCTCGTGTCCGTACAGTACGTGTGCGCTGGTTAATCTGCTGACCCGGGGCTTTTACAGCAGTGGTGAGAGGTAACTGCACTAATTCACCGTCCCACTGTGAACGTCTTCTGTAATTAAGGCCAGCTTGTCAGACGGGTCGGGCCTCTCTGCTGCCTGTTCGCTCAGCTCTAGGTTTATTCAGACGGTGTGATTTTGAGTGCGTTCGTTTTCTAGAATACTTCGTTTTCCCAGTTCACAGCTCTGCCTGCTGCTCATGTGTGTGTGGACTCTCTAGCACTTACTCTTAACGTTTCATTACATTTTCACTCACTGTGGGCTCATTTTTCACTGCATTACAAAGTCCTGCACCTCTGTGGAAGCAGCACAACCATGACTAGAAGTAGAAAAATACAGTTTGTGCAGTTCGACACAGTTCTGAAGTCAGACGTCAGTAAAAAAAAGAATAAACTTAAGTTAAATTTATTTGATTATTTATTTTACAAAAACTTCAGACACCTGGAATCAACATGTACAACATTTTCCCAAGTGCCCACAGGTGTTAAAAATACTGGGGGAAAAAAAGATGGCAACTCTACATAATATATTATTTTGTTTGTCACACTCGACTACTATCTGCTCTGCATGTACACAGCCTGCAGATCAACCCAGTTCAGTAAAAATAATCCCTGAATTTTTGCCACATGAGTGTTGGTCACAGTTGAGTCATAGATGGCTTTGCGGTTGCGCTGTAGAGCACAGAATTTTTTATTTTTTACAGAATCTAATTTGTTTGAACGGGCTATTTTTGGCAAATTTTTAAATTACACTTTTAGAATAAAGGGATCTTGATGAAATGTCACGATTTTTGTCTGATATATCTATATACATATATCTGTATAGGTGAAAACACCTGGACTTAACATATACATTCTCCCAGGTGTCCACAGGTGTTAGAAATACTGGAAAAAACAAGATGGTGACTCTACATACTGTAGATATTTTGCTTCTTACATTTTTGTGTTGTTTTTTTACTCGACTACTTGGTGCTCTGTATGTACACATCCTGCAGTTCAACCCAGTTCGGTTTAAAAAAAGTCCCTGAATTTTTTCTACGTGAATGTTGGTCACAGTTGAGTCATAGAGGGCTTTTTCGTTGAGCTGTAGAGCACAGAATTTTTTATTTTTTACAGAATCTAATTTGTGTGAACTGTCTATTTTTGGCGAATTTTTAAATGAGACACATAGAATAAAATGATTTTGATGTATTAGTTCAACAACGGTTGCATTGAACATACATCAATTCTTGTTGACATGTAAAATAAAGTAATTTAGACAGAATATTATGATTTTAAACTTACATTTAGTTGATTTTCCTAATTGAAGAGCACACCATAGAAAATCTGATTATTCTTTCTGTTTTTAAAGTGTCTTGCTTTGATGAACGTTGTAAGCTTCACATTTCTAACCTGCTGGTGGGTTTAAGCATCTATCAAGTTTCCCTAAAGAGCTGTTAGCGCTTTTATTTCCTCAAAGTGGCTGTTAGAGGATATGACTCTTGTTAATAATCCACTATTTGTTCTTTAAGAGTTACACAACCATGCAAGTGTCTAGACTGAACTCATTCACCCCTGAAGTCGTCTAAACCAGGTGAAGAGTTTGTGCAGGAGAACTGGCTGCTGTTGTCGTCCATTAAATCATAATCGTGTATTTAGCTTTCGCTTCTCTGTGTGCTAAACATGGTTGTCACAGAAGACAGAAAGTTTGTGTGTGCGTCGCGCTGCTCAGTGTGAGGGAATCTCCTCTGCAGCGGCGTATCTCCATCAGACCACAACATGCAGAAATCTGCTCGCTAATTACAGCCATATAAATCAGCAGTTGTAATTATGCTAATTAGACCGCTAACTTCCTCTCAGAAGCCTACACAAACAAAGGCGACGGTATCGGATGATGCGGCGTGTTAACGAGCTTGTCAACTTATCTGACACGAGCTAATTACTCCGCGGGACTCCTCTGCGTCGGGGAGGAGGGAGAGGTTTGGGAGTTTACTGGTTTTAAAGGTTGCCTCCCTTCACCCTCCTGATTAGCACAGGTCTTTTCAGGGCATTAATAACTGATAATGGAAGAATCGCTGTTGTTGGCTGGAGGAGAGTCGAGGCATGCGAGGCAAAGCTGGGGTAGGCAAGACCAGGAAGTTCAGTAGTAACCTTTTAACATGTTGGAATTCACCTCATCTTATTATTGCACAGCCGTGAGAACAGTCACTTGGAAGGGCATCATTTTTATTTTATTTTTGCCTTTTTCCAGGTTCCTTTTCTGCCTACTGCATCTTGTGGTGATCGCCCAAGTTATATTGTTAATTTACCTAATTAGAAATACCACAATACATTCGGCGGTTTGCAGGGTTAACCCCTTAACGCCGGTTGTCGCAAATTTGCAACGTACCGCTGCAGCCGAGATAGCGTATGTATTCCCCCAATGCTGGTTCGTGCATATTCAATACATACCTAGGAACCTTTTGCAAGCACTGGTTTCTCTTAGGACCAGTTTGAATCATATTTGCGGCATCAATAAAAAGTTTTTACCATTAATGACTGTTGCATCACACCTTTATATCTATTATATGTGCTACAGACAAATTAACAATCTCCACTTAATTTACATCAACTTGAAATAAAAACACATAAAATTATTGTTTTTATATAATTGTAAATTAATTCAAGCGTCAAGGGGTTAAAGCACATCCTCCAGTTTGCCTGAAAAGCTGGCAGCGCTTTAATTTCCTCAAAGTGGTTTGTTAGATCAGCTGAGGACGTACACAATCAGACACATCATAATGACCACCTACCTAATATCGTGTTGGTCCCCCTTAATGCTCTGAACCATTGGACCAGAGGACCTCTCAGGGGGTCCTATGGGGTCTGGAACCTCTGGATCCTTTGGGTGCTCTGGCTTGTGCAGTGGGGCCTCTGTCAATCCAACTGGTTCCACTGCATCCTGTTGATGCTTGATCAGAATGGGCTGTAGGAAGTCTGGAGGTCACATCAACATGTTGGACCATTGTCATGTTCCTCAACATGTTCCTGATTGGTTGATGTTGTTGCCATGTCTCCATTGGCCTTGAATTAATTGCTTTAATTGGTAACACACAATTAAATAACTTTACTCAAGTTCACAATGACAAGATAGATGTACTTAAGTCGCTTGATTCCCCTCAAGTGACCAGTTGGAATTGCTGCAGCTTGATTTTAAAGTTTCTCCTTTACCCGAACATACAAGGCACAACATGCTTTTGTTATTAGACTTCCTGCTCTTTGCAGTCCTACTCGAAGAACACTACGTTTTTTTGGAAATTTTTGGAAGAAACATCAGATGCATAAAGTTAAAGGAGCTGTAAACCTAATTTTCATGCTTTTGCTTACATTAAAATACCAGTTTAAAGGGGAAAAATGTAATTTCGAGCTAACAATCAATCAGTTGTTGTTAGTGAATTAGAGCTGAATCAAAGTTTGGAATACTTGCTTGGTCGGAGTTGGTATGTTGAATTACTGGGGAATCCCAAAGTGTGCTTTGTCAAGTGAACTGAACCAATTTGAACTGATAACTTGGAAATCCCCATGTGGACCTTTGTTGCATTATGAACCGTCTGCAATTATATGAACAGGGCTGATTCACAAAGAGTTTCTGTTTGTTTGTTTCCTCATTTGATCCGACATAACTCCTGAAAATTGTGTTGGATTTATTTAGGCTGCATATTTTACTTCACAGCTGCAGTTTCTTTATAGTATGAAGACAACAGTGTCAGGGGTTATGTGTGTTTTAATGCATGCATCCTTTATGTTGTCTTTTATACAACTTGGTCAAACTGCTACAAGCCTTAAATTTAAGAATCTTTATACTCTTGGACTCAAATGTAGCACCATAAATGCATTACAAGGAAGTGACACCTGAATGAAAAATATGCTTTGAAGTATCACCTGGGCAGACGCTTCAATCCAAACCACACTTTGATTTATTTATGCATCATGTATGTATGATGTGTGTGAACTACTGTTTGGCAGAAGGCATTTGGTAGATTCTGAAGTCACCTGGAAGAAGGTTTTTAGGTCTAATTTGACCAAAATTGAGCTTTAAGGCCATCAGACTAGAGATTATGTTTGGGGGACACACCATTCCCACTGTGAAGCATGGAGGTGGCAGCATCATGATGTGAAGCATGGCGGCGGCAGTATCATGATGTGAAGCATGGTGGTGGCAGCATCATGATGTGAAGCATGGTGGTGGCAGCATCATGATTTGAAGCATGGCGGTGGCGGCATCATGATTTGAAGCATGGTGGTGACAGTATCATGATATGAATTATGGCGGCGGCAGCATAATGATGTGAAGCATGGCGGTGGCAGCATCATGATTTGAAGCATGGCGGTGGCAGCATCATGATTTGAAACATGGCAGTGGCAACATCATAATGTGAAGCATGGTGGCGGCAGTATCATGATGTGAAGCATGGTGGTGGCAGCATCATGATGTGAAGCATGGTGGTGGCAGCATCATGATGTGAAGCATGGTGGTGGCAGCATCATGATGTTAAGCATGGTGGTGGCAGCATCATGACGTGAAGCATGGTGGTGGCAGCATCATGATGTGAAGCATGGTGGTGGCAGCATCATGATTTGAAGCATGGTGGTGGCAGCATCATGATGTGAAGCACGGTGGTGGCAGCATCATGATGTGAAGCATGGTGGTGGCAGCATCATGATTTGAAGCATGGTGGTGGCAGCATCATGATGTGAAGCATGGTGGTGGCAGCATCATGATGTGAAGCATGGTGGTGGTAGCATTATGATGTGAAGCATGGCGGCGGCAGCATCATGATGTGAAGCATGGAGGCGGCAGCATCATGATGTTAAGCATGGTGGTGGCAGCATCATGGTGTGAAGTGCTTCTTAGCAGCAGGTCCTTGAAGGGCTGTAAAAGTAGAGGGTAACATGACTGTAGCCAACTATAAAGATGTGCTGGATTGAGACCGAACCACACAGCTGTAACTTTGACCACAGATGCATCGACTAAATACTAACTTGAACCTGTCCAGTTGTTTACTTTACTTTTTATGTTTTTAATTTACTGAACTTACTTTGCAGAGATCTGTTTCCAGTTTGACATGAAAGAGAGTTTCCTATGTGAAAATAAGAAACTAAGAATAAAACTGACTCCATATTTTTTTGGGTAAAAGGCTGAAAAAGTTAACTCTAAGTTGAGTTGATGGATGACGGTTGATGGGGCATCTATAAAATTTCAGCAAGCTTCCTAAATGTGACTGAACTTTGCGATTCCCAGAGGAGCTCGGTCGTCTTTTTTGTGCCTGTTGGTTTGTTTTATGTGCGTCCGTGTGAGAGGGCTAAAGCAATAAGTAGTAATGAACCCACAGGGATTAAAACTGCTGGAGAGCTGCATTAATTACATGAATTCAATCAGCGATGTGGCCATTAGATGCACACGCTGCACGCTCAGACGTCACATGCACACATTTCTCTGCAGCAAACTTCTCATTCATTCAAACATCGACTACTACAGCTGCAGTGTGTCTGCGGGAGCCTCAGGTGCACGACACAAGCTTCCAGCTGCTGCAGCACACAAGCATTCATGCACGGATTCACTCTGAGAAACTCACGAATGCTCTCTTCCCTCCCGAATATTAACCTTTGCTTTTATGTCCGTCTGTCTGCGTGTTTGTCTGTCTGTCAATATGCCAGTTTGTGTGTCAGACGGACTTCATCGGAGTCGGGAAGCCGCTGGAAGTTAAGGGCTATGAAGAACGCCGAGCCTGAAGACAGGTAAGGTTATTGTCTGAAGCTTTAACAAGTCTATCCTGTCCTGTGGAGGGTTTGGGGGCCTATCTCAGCTGACAAGAGACAACCATCCATGCTCATGGCCAGTTGAGAAACCCCACTGGATGCTGGAAGGAAGCCAGAGCGCCCAAAGAAAGCCCACCATGAAAACTCCACCTGTAGGCCTCTGCTGACTGGCAAATGGCTCCTATCACCATGGATCATTCCCATGCTGCAGGCTTTACCATCTAATAGACTCAGTGTTCACATTATGACCCCATTTAATGGCAGTGGAGCCACGGTTTTGCACTTACAAAGAGGAACATTTGCAGGTCTTAGGGACTGGCTGAGGCTAAAGTCCATCACGGAGACTCATTCTGGCTTTCACTTTGCATTAAGTTGTGTCTTGACCCAGTGATTGGTTAAATATCACTGGCCTACCCCCTGCAGGAAAATGCACCCCACCACATGGAAACAACATCAACCAATCAGGAACATGCTGAGGAACATGACAATGGTCCAACATGTTGAAGTGACCTCCAGACTTCCTAGAACCCATTCTGATCAAAAATCAACAGGATGCAGTGGAACCAGTTGGATTGACAGAGGCCCCACTGCACAAGCCAACAGCATGGCGGTGGCAGCATCATGACGTGACGCATGGCAGTGGCAACATAATGATGTGAAGCATGGTGGTGGCAGCATCATGATGTAAAGCATGGTGGCAGCAGCATCATGATGTGAAGCATGGCGGTGGCAGCATCATGATGTGAAGCATGGTGGTGGCAGCATCATGATGAGAAGCATGGCGGTGACAGCATCATGATGTGAAGCATGGCGGTGGCAGCATCATGATGTGAAGCATGGTGGTGGCAACATCATGATGTGAAGCATAGTGGTGGCAACATAATGATTTGAAGCATGGCGGTGGCAGCATCATGATGTGAAGCATGGTGGTGGCAACATCATGATGTGAAGCATAGTGGTGGCAACATAATGATTTGAAGCATGGTGGTGGCAGCATCATGATGTGAAGCATGGCGGTGACAGCATCATGATGTGAAGCATGGCGGTGGCAGCATCATGATGTGAAGCATGGTGGTGGCAACATCATGATGTGAAGCATAGTGGTGGCAACATAATGATTTGAAGCATGGTGGTGGCAGCATCATGATGTGAAGCATGGTGGTGGCAGTATCATGATGTGAAGCATGGTGGTGGCAGTATCATGATGTGAAGCACGGCGGCGGCAGCATCATGATGTTAAGCATGATGGTGGCATCATCATGATGTGAAGCATGGCGGTGGCAGCATCATGATGTGAAGCATGGTGGCAGCAGCATCATGATGTGAAGCATGGTGGTGGCAGCATCATGATGTGAAGCATGGTGGTGGCAACATAATAATTTGAAGCATGGCGGTGGCAGCATCATAATGTGAAGCATGGTGGTGGCAGCATCATGATGTGAAGATCCAGTGCCAACATCCTGGTTCCAGACCGCATAGGACACCCTGAGAGGTCCTCTGGTCCAGGCCCAATGGTTCAGAGCATTAAGGGGGACCAACACAATGTTAGTCAGGTGGTCATGATGTTATGTCTGATCGGTGTAGTTGCTGAAACCTCAACTTTATACCAATGAGGGGCTACCAGGATGCCGTGCACATCTGCTTACATAGACAATGAAAAGGAAGCGCTGAAGAATGACGGATCCAGTGGACGTGTAGCAGAAGATGTAAGAAGCCATTTCTCCTGGGTAGCGGTCGTCCTGCCTCCTCATGTGGACTCTTTCTAACTCTTTCCTACAGCATCACAAATGACAAAATGCTTCAAAACATAACTGGGAAAGCAGTTGAGCTGTGTGGGCAACCCTCACCCTCAAAAAACAGCACCTTTTAAAGCTCACATGATCAACGGCATGAACGGCACAGCCACGTATCCATTCCATCTAAAAGGATGCCTGCGGTTTATTAGACAGACACAACCGAGGCACGTTTTTGACATAATATATAGTAACGCAGATGGTTCCTCTTTCCCTCCACGCAGAACTTGCAAACTAACTCGTCGTCCCCAGTTGCCGATCAGAGTTGCTAAAAATGTTGCTCTGTGCATGACTACCACCTGCTGTCTACCTCCGTCTCCTCCCTCCATCCTCCTCCCTCCTCCTCCTCGGTTCGATTCGCTTCTTCTTGCACTCGAATGTTTAACGTGATCTAACGGGAGCGGATGACAACAGCTGTATCCGTCCGTCCCTCTGATCCCCGCGACTTCTCCCGGCGATAAGGCCCCTCTTTTCCCTCGCCTAATTATTTCACTCCTGTGTCACACGATTAGCCCCTCTCCTCTCTCCTCTCTCCTCCTCTCCCGTTTCTTCCTCCTCTTCCTCTGCTCTCTCCCTCAATCTGTCTCTGTGTTCAGTATGCGGTGCTGAGAGGGCATCATTACGGAGCCCGTATTTGAGTCATTTTGATTTAAGCAGCCAGACAATGGCCTGTTGATTGAAGCAACCAGAAGGCAGACAATAGGGTTCTATGCCACATAATGCGCCACCATTTTTTCTGAGCTCCCCGCTTTCAGAAAAGGGCCCCGGCTCTCCATTGTGCCTCTCCCGGAGGGAAAAAAATGGTGCTTGGGGAGGAGGAATATTTTCCCGTGGTATGTCATTATTTTGCAAATTTCTATTATCTCATCATGTTGTCTTCATTGTAATTGCAGCTAATTAGGAGGCTAGTTAGGAGCCTGGGCTTTGAGGCTGGCTCGGCTGCTGAAAGGAGCCCACCGATTATGGCCCCGACAAGAGAGGAAGCAGGAGAAAAGGGGAGATTAATGCTGTTACCCAGGAGACACTGGCTTCCATCTGCGGGGAACAATGCAGTTTTGTTTTCTCCGGGATCCTGCTCAGATCAACAGAATGGGGGCTAGCTCGGCTCCACTCTGCTTGGCGACAATGCCCAATTCTGTCTTACCGGGGAGGCTCGGAGCAGAACCCCCCCACCACCACCTCCACCACCTCCTCCTCACCTACCCTGCCTCCCTCGCCGTCCTCGCCACCTCCGTTCAAGCTGGAGCCGGTGACTGAGAGCTCTCCCCCCCCCCACTCTTTCGGTATCAGATGAAAGCATGCGTGGACGGAGTTCCCAGGTTGCGGGAGGTCGCGCCCTTGTCGCGCACGGAGCCGCGAGGTTTTGCTCCCTCAGTCCCCGCCGAGCTCCAAAGCACTTAATGAAATAATATACTCTGTCGCCTTCTTGCTCTTTCTTCCCCTCCCGGTTCCCTCGCTCGCAACGCCGACCCTTCCCGCCCTCGTCCCCGGAGCTGGGGCCCCTCGCGGCCCCTAGACGCCCCTTCTTTTCGCAGCCAGAAGAACGAGGGGAGCACAATGAGGCAAAAGGGGAGCCCGGTTTTGGTACAGTACAAACACACGGAGGACAAGCAGGCTAGCAGGAAAATGAAAGGCCTTTGTCTGGCTTTGTCAGGAGGAAAAGGACACTGAGAATGAGGGAGAACTTATGGAGGGAAAAAAGAGAGGCAGAGAGAGAGGAAGGAAATAGCAGGCTGGATCACATGACTGCGAGCATTGTGATCCTGAGTGAGAGAAAAGGTTTGGAGCGGAGCATCTCTCCATCTGGTCCGAGCAAGGAGGAAAAAAAAAAAGGGAGAGAGAGACCGATGGAAAACAGAAAGAGAGAGAGAGAGAGAGAGAGAGAGCACAGCGAGGGAGCAAACAGACAGAATGAGAGAAAGTATTGAGTAAGTGCCAGTGACATCTGCTCCCGTGGGCACAACAATAAAACTCCCTCTAGATCAGCTTCACACCATATACGCTCGCACAATGCATCGGCCTCAAAGGCACAAATAAAATATGTGAATGCAGACTGTGTGCCCACTGATCTCGCTTAACGTTCACCTACACAAAATCCAAATTAGCTCGCAAACTCTCCCCTGCTCGCTCCCGACCGACAACTCACGGAGCCTCACACGTTTCCCACTCGGGACTCCAGATGCTTATTGAAACCTTCCCGTAGTTTTTATTAATATTCTGCTTTCACGCGCCGGTTTTTAATGGAGGAAAGTGTTGCGTGGTATTGTAAGAAGCAGCCTACTTAAGCATCTTGTTTGTAAGTAATTACTGCTGGAGTTGTCTCGTTGGTTTGACCCCTGTGAAATCCATACCATAACGAATGGTAAATAGCAGTTTAGCGAAGAATAAGAAACCGTATGGCTGTGATACGCCGCCACATGAGGCAGAACACACATATAAGATCTGAGCATGGCTCCACATAGCAGCAGCACATCCTGTAATCAGGAGCCAAACAAACACTATTGGTACAATTAAACATCCTCCCTTTTAAGATATACAATAATAAAAAATAAAAAAAATCCCCGCATAAATAGGCGCCATGTATTCTTTCAGATATCTTGCCTTTTGTACACAACAAATGCTTTGTATATAGCGTTCTTTGGCCGAGGAACTGTTTTGGCTGAGATGTGATTGAAGAGAAAAAGAGTTTTCTGCTTTTTTTTTTTTTTTTCTCCAATTGCGCTTTTGAAAAAGTTGGAACTGAATAGTTGGAAAGTTATATGTACCTGCGTCTGAAAAAAGAGAAACAACCGACGAAACTTTAATCAAACAGCTTGAAATCCTAACAGATTCTGAAAGCGAGCAGACAAGGTAATCTGTGTTGTTTAGGGACCGCGGCGCGCCCCTGCGCCATTTATCTTTGTGGGGAAAAAATTTCTCCCTGTTGCGTTTAATGTGTAGTCAAAGTGGAGAGGGCGAAACGCTACTCTCTAATTTTGCATGTCATCTCTCTCCAAATCACTTCAAACACGAGGCCCTTGCCAAAGATTTGCCTCCCTTTTTCTCCTTGCCGTTTTCCTTTTCTCTCTCTCTCTCTCTCCTCTTTCTTTTTGCGCCTTTTTTTGCTTGTTCCCCGAGTTGCCGTTGTCACCGCCGCTCGGCGCCAGGAAATCGGCGGGCATCTAAACAGCAGCACACAATGTCGTAAAAAGGCTCTAGAGTTTTACTTTCAGATGTCACTCCAATAGCACACATCTGCTACGTGCCGTGCATCTGCTAGGCTCTCCCGTCTCAGAGAGCCGGCAGCGCTGATTGAACTGAAGACAGAAAACATCCTCATTATCGCGGGCAACGAGCGAGCCGGGCTCCCCAGCAGCCCCTTTTTAATGCATTCACTCACTTAACTGCAGCCCCGGTGTTGTAAGAGCGCAGATACATGCGTGTACGCACACATGTTGACATGGGCGCTCGCGTTTTGCTGCTCGGGTGCCAAACGCCGCTGTGTCGTAAACAATAGTATTAAGCAGCCATTGTGTCGGTGCTTACTGAGAGGTATCTGCTCCCCAGCCTTTCTGTCTGTACTGGATATCCTCGCAGCACTGGATCACCAGTAAACGTCCCTCTTAACCCGGGTTTCTGTGCTTGATGTCCCTTCTGAGCAACAATGACTACATTTTCTCAGTCTAACAAAAGCTACTCACACATCACATGTTTTTTATAGACTGTATATAAAGATGAAAAAACCCTTCACGAAGCATCAAGCAGCTCTGAAACGAGCAAAGAAGTGGAACTAAGACGGGCCGTGCAAATGCAAAAGATGCCCCACCCTTAGTGACGCCCCCCGTTAAGCCTTAACGTTATTTAAACTGGCGAGTTATATAAAAAATAACCAGCAGCACAGTTGTTATGCACGAGGAAATTAGCTCTAGAGACCAACGCTGCTTGCAGTAGCGGGCCGTAGAGATGTTTATTTGTGCTGTGAAGTCGGACGTTTTAACATGGAGGTCTGCGGGGACTGGCTCGCTTCTGGTGCCAGCCCCAAGTGGCCGCTTGAGGAACTGCACGAAGTTGAGCCAGAGAAGTGATATTGACGTGAAAATAATCTAATTCGACACGTGTTTGACAGAAATCCTGACAATAATTAACTCAGGATTGCAGCTTGAAATGTTTTTGGCACTTCGAAGTTGCATTAATTTGGTTTCTGCTTGATTTTATCCATAGCTTCCTTCCTAACCAATGCTGCCGCCCCTTTCACCACCTGTAGGTGCATTATGGTGTGCACTGTCTTACCCCGACACCCTGTTTCAGACTGAAATATAGAGAATAATACAGCTAAGTGCATGCTACACACCTGAAACACCTGGAAATATATGTCATCTAAACAAGAATCAAGAAGCAAAGGGTTGGTTGCTTAGCTGCAGAATCAGCTGATAGGGATGTGACAAATCAGGGAAAGCAGAGGTGGATGTCTGAGCCATCATTTCCCAAAGTCGCACTTTCCACCTATCCGTGCATCAACACTGCAAACATGTGAATATTTTCTGGAATAAGTCAGTTTTCAATAATCTAAAACTGCATTTACAAGCAGGCGAAAGTCAGAAACATTAAAAAAACAGGAAGCTAGGACGCCTTCTGAGAGCAGCTCCTTTAAATCTGGTAATACTGAAGGAGAATAGGCTGGAAAAGTCAGCTGAGCCGATCTGAAGATGATGTTCTTGAAGTCAAAGGGCAAACATTTGATTACTGGTTGACGGGGTTTTATTTAAACAGCAATAACTCGCAGTCTGTGCCAAAAAAACACCTTGATGAGAAACCAAACCAACAGCACACTTACTAAAATTCATCAGAAGGATAATAGTTAGTGGATGAATGTGTAGCTTCTTCTCTGCTTCTATTCTTCTGGCATAAGAAAGACAATAATTCTCGTCACTGAGAGAAACCACGCAACTTCCACCACATTCATCCCTCTAAAGGCCGACACACACTAGAGGATAATTGGGCTGATTCTTGTCCCGATCTCCTTACGATCAAAACCAGCAAAGGCCTGATTGTCGGATGTTTGCAAACGACATCATGTCTGATGTTCCTGTGGTGTGTTAGGAGTGATTTTGCCTGTTTCGATCCGCTCGGAAGGAGAGATCGTAGATAATGAACATGTTTATTATTACTATTATTAGCGACTATAAACCCTGTAGTGTGCGGGGCGAGCACGCTCAGTGTGTGATGTCACGTGTGCCGGATTTAAGCCAATCAGAACGCAGCTGTCTGACGGAAGAGGAAGTAAAAACAAACCAGTAGAGTTACCGTCGCTAAAAAATGTAACCAGATTAATGATGATGATGGATTAATCCGCACTAACGCGTCAATTTTGACAGCCCTGAAAAATCTCTGCCCCTCGGTTTAGAGATCTGGATGGTCTGATGGAAAAACAGCTTCAATTCTAGTAACGTGCTGAATTTTTGGCAGCAACGGTAACGAAGTTATAATGATGGGAAGAGTGATCAATTAGATTACTGGTTACTGAAGAAAGGAACGTCATTATTCCATCATGTTTGTTTCCACTGAAGTCACGTTTGACTACGCGAGATTTGGAATACTGAGCGTGAAGAACCTGATAGTCTGCTGAAGGATCGGTTGGTGAGCTCTGTAGTGAACACCACACTACAAGATCAGAATAGAGAGATGTTGTGCGATCTGTCTTTTGTTATCTTCAAGTGTGTGGTCTCTGAATCTGTGAAGTTTTGAAAAACCCTGTAGTGTGTGCCGGCCTTAAGGTGTTGTCAGGTTGTGAATGCGAGCCGAGGAGATCTGGATTGGCACGGAGGGCGTCCAATCACATACCGCTAAGTGACTTCCTCACCAGTCACACGTTTGGCTCCGTTTCCACGTCGGGGGGGTAAATCCTGTCGCAACCTTTAACCGTCAAAAAAAATAAATAAAATAAAACATCACAGAGTCGGCGCTCCGCAGTTGACCGGAGCCTCGGCTTCTCACCTACTGACGCGGTGGTGATAAGTGGTAACTGTGGCAACCGTCGCTAGTGTCGGACTTTAATGGGCACATTTCCGAGCCTGTTGTCAGTATCAAACCTTTCCACATCCTCTGCTAACAGCAGCCTCTCGTCTGACTCAGTGGCACCATTCAGCTTCCCTTCACTTGTGCTCTCTAAAAAGTAATTCAAGCGACCTGCTCCTGCTATTATATCCACCTAATCTATTGATTTAGATTTTTAAATCGTTTATGATGACTTCGGTTGGCATTATAATGGTGGTAACTGCATCAACTCTACACAAACTACACATACTCGCTATCTCAGAAACTCATCTGGACTCTTCTTTCGATGATAATGAGCTATATATTGAAGGTTACAGCATTTACAGAAATGATAGAAACAGATTTGGTGGTGGAGTTGCTTTTTATATTCAAGATCACTTACCAACACAAATCAGAACTGATATGATGAAATATAATATTGAAATACTTTGGTTGCAAGTTCATTTACCTCACCATAAGCCGATTCTGCTAGGTTGTTGTTATCGACCACCAAATGCCAACTGTGAATATTTAGATACAATCTGTGAAATGTTGGATAACAATACCGCTGTGGGTCAGGATATTTACTTTATGGGTGATTTTAACATTGACTGGTTTGCTCAAAACTGCCATCTAAAAAATAAGTTGTTCACTGCCACTACTATATGTGGATTTACTCAGGTTATTAATGAACCAACAAGAATATATGTGAAGAATGATGGTGCCAGAACTTCAACATGTATCGATCACATCTTTACTAACTCTCCTGAGCGGTGCAGCAAAGTTATTTCTGTTCCCATTGGCAGCAGCGATCATAATCTGATCATAATTGTAATAGCCACTATGGTGGGTAGACCTGGACCCACAGTAATATTTAAAAGGTCATACAAAATGTTTAGTAAGGAGAAATTTGTTGATGATGTGAAAGCTATTTGCTGGTCTGAGGTGCTATCTATTCATAATCCTGAAATTGCACTTGCAAGATTTAATAACTTATTCCTGCCTTTAGTTGAAAATCATGCTCCTTGGAAGAAATTTACTGTCAGGAACATCGTCACACCCTGGTTAGATGATGAAATTAAAGACTCTATAAGAACAAGAGATCAGATGAAAAAGACAGCAATTATTGTCACGCCCTCCACCTCTGCTGCCTGAGTGGCAGTCTCCTTTCCCCTTCTTTTCCCTCTTCCCCTTTCCCTCTCTCTCTTGCAGGTGGGCGTGAGCAAGGTGTGGGCAGCGAGGAGCACGGCAGGTGCAGCCACTTGTAATCAGCGGAGGAGGCACGCGTGTGATTGGATGATCAGCTCTCACTCTCCCGGTTATAACCACGCTCCACATGCTCCTCGATGCCAGACCGTCGTTTTGCCTCAGTCAGTTGCCAACCTCTGCTCTCGTTCTGTCTGCTCCGTTTGCTCTGCACCCTCGCTATTGCTAACGCTATTTCCTCTCCGCTTCCAGTTGGTCCCCCGTCTGCCGTCCACGTGTGCCTCCTCCGGTTCAGCTCAACCACTGCCTCCACTCCGCCAGTAACCCAGCCACCGCTAGGATTCCAGTCGTGGATCGCCACCCCCACTCCCGGACCTCAGCTCACCACCCAGCCTGCCTGCCTGCCTGCCTGCCTTCGCTCCCACCTGCTCCGCTCACCTGCTCCGTCGTGCCCCCCTCTCCGTTCAGGTTCAGTAGCATTAGCATTAGCGTTAGCCCGTCTGGCTCAGTTTCCCAGTGTCTTGGTTGCTATCAGCTCATAGGTTTTCGTAGCTCGCTTTTTGTTTGTATCAGCTCGTTGGTTTTCGTAGCTCGCTTTTTGTTACCTGTTCGTTTTTTCAGCTCGCCTTTTGCAGCTCGCTTTCTGTTGTTACTTTTAGTTCGTTTTCAGCACTCGCTCGCTTTTAGTTTCGGGTTTGGTTTATTGGTTTGGTTTCCTGCTGTGCAGTGATTTTCTGTTTCCGTTGTTGTAATAAACATTGTTATTTTATATATCTGTGTGCCGTGTTTCTTTGCCTGCGCCTGAGTCTCTGCACCGTTCGTAACAGTACGGTCTGGCCAACATGAGCTCAGCAGGCAACGAGACCGGCACTAGTCCTGCCCTTAGTGAGATAGACCTGCAGCAAGCCATAGCTCACCAGGGCGTAGTGATAGGGCAGCATGACTCTTTGCTACAGAGTCTTGTGGAGAGTAACCGCGCGCTGATAAATCAGGTCTCCCAGCTCACGGGGAGGATTAGCACGCTAGCTGCCCATTCGGCTCCTGCTGCCGTTACGTCTATGGCCGCACCCGTTAGCAGTGATCCAGCTAATGCTAGTTTCACGGCCAGCGGTTCAACTCGTGAACCGCATGTGCCCGTTCCTGAACGCTATGACGGCGACATTGGTTCCTGCCAGTCTTTTTTGACTCAGGTTTCGTTAGTCTTTGACTTACAGCCTCACTCTTACGCCGCAGATAGGGCCAGAGTAGCTTTCCTGGTTAGCCTCTTGTCAGGCCGAGCGAGAGAGTGGGGTACTGCGGTGTGGGAACGCCAGGAGGCGATCTGCGGCTCCTATGCCGCTTTCACCGCCGAGATGAAGAAAGTGTTCAACCATCCGGTGCAGGGAAGAGATGCCAGTCACCGTCTTCTGTCCATGCGTCAGGGGAACCGGAGTGTGGCGGACTTTTCCATCGAGTTTCGCACCACAGCGGCGGGGAGCGGATGGAACGATGCAGCTCTGCAAGGAGCATTCTACGCAGCTCTGCAGGACGGCCTCAAGGATGAGCTGGCTACCCGAGATGACGTGCGCAGTCTGGATCAGCTCATTGACCTGGCCATCCGGATCGACAACCGGGTCCGCGAGCGGCGGAGGGAAAGGACCCTTCGCTCGGAGTCTCCACGGGCCCTTCCGTCTACCTGCCAGAGCCCTCCACCTTCTTCCCGAATCGTTCCTGACCCTGAGCCCATGCAGCTGGGACGCAACCAGCTGTCCGCACAAGAGAGGCAACGCAGGCGGGACGCCGACACCTGCTTATACTGTGGGAAGACTGGTCACTACCTCGCTGCCTGTCCCCAGCGTACAGTAAAAGCACGGGCTCACCAGTAACTGGGGAGATACAGGTGAGCCATCTATCGTCGTCTTCCCCAAATCGGCTGCAGCTCGCCGCCTCCCTCTGCTGGCAATCCCAGTCTGTACCTGTACAAGCCTTCATCGACTCTGGTGCCGAGGAGAACTTCCTGGACCTTCAGCTCGCCCGTCAGATGGGCATTCCTTTGGAGTCCCTGGAGCCCCCCCTGGAGGTCCGAGCCTTGAATGGGCTCCACCTAGCCAAGGTACAGCAGAAAACTGTTCCTGTCACGTTGTTTTTGGCCGGCAATCATCGGGAGAAGACGACCTTTTTCGTTATAGATCACTCCAGTCCCCCCATGGTCCTGGGTTATTCCTGGCTTCGGGCGCACAACCCCCACATCGACTGGAGGAAAGAGGAAGTGATATCCTGGGATCCCCGGTGCCATGAGACCTGTCTGCACTCAGCTCTGACCCCTGCTGACGCCACCAGCCCTGTTCCGGACGCCCCGGTAAAGTTGGACTCCGTCCCTCCCGAGTACCATGACCTCGCTCCGGTGTTCAGCAAGGAGAAAGCCTTGTCTTTGCCCCCTCATCGTCCCTACGACTGTGCTATTGAGCTCGTTCCCGGAGCCACTTTACCCACCAGTCGGTTGTATAACCTCTCCAAACCGGAACAAGGGGCCATGGAGACCTACATCCGGGACTCCCTCGCTGCTGGCATCATCCGCCCGTCTTCGTCGCCTGTGGGGGCAGGATTCTTCTTCGTGGACAAGAAGGACAAGACCCTTCGGCCGTGCATCGACTTCCGTGGTCTCAACGACATCACCATTAAGAACACCTACCCCCTGCCACTCATCAACTCCGCCTTCACCTCCCTGCACGGGGCATCCGTGTTCACCAAGCTGGACCTCCGCAACGCCTACCACCTCATTCGCATCCGCGAAGGGGACGAGTGGAAGACGGCATTCAACACGCCGCTGGGGCACTTCGAATACCTGGTCATGCCCTTTGGACTCACGAATGCACCCGCCGTCTTCCAGAACCTGATCAACGATGTGCTCCGGGACATGATCAACCGATTCGTATTCGTCTACCTAGATGACATCCTCATCTACTCGAGAGACGCCCAGGAACACACCCGCCATGTCCGCCAGGTCCTCGAGAGGCTGCTGCAGAACCGACTCTTCGTGAAGGCCGAGAAATGTGAGTTCGGAGTACCTACCGTTTCCTTCTTGGGGTACATAATCTCGGCGGGGGAGGTGAGAATGGACCCTCTGAAGCTGTCCGCTGTTAGGGACTGGCCCATTCCGGAGAAGCGGAAGCAGCTGCAGCGTTTCCTGGGCTTCGCCAACTTCTACCGTCGCTTCATCCGGGACTACAGCAAAGTGGCAGCCCCGCTCACCTCCCTCACTACGGTTAAGCGGACCTTCTCCTGGACTCCTGAGGCAGACCAGGCCTTCCACTCCCTGAAGCAACGCTTCACCTCCGCACCCATCCTGACGCAGCCTGATCCCCACTTGCAGTTCGTGGTGGAGGTGGATGCTTCGGACATTGGGGCAGGGGCGGTGCTGTCTCACCGTTCCCCCGCCGACAACAAGATGCACCCCTGTGCCTTTTTCTCTCGGCGGCTGTCCCCTGCCGAGAGGAATTATGACGTAGGCAATCGAGAGCTGCTAGCGGTGAAGCTAGCTCTGGAGGAATGGCGTCACTGGCTGGAGGGGGCGGAGCAGCCGTTCATCGTTTGGACCGACCACCGGAACCTGGAGTACATCCGATCGGCTAAACGACTGAACGCCCGACAGGCCCGCTGGACGCTGTTCTTCGGCCGCTTCAACTTCACCATCACGTATCGGCCGGGGTCCAGGAACGTCAAGCCAGACGCATTGTCCCGCCAGTTTTCCTCCCAGGAGACCCCCGGCGAACCTGAACCCATTCTGCCTGGAACTTGTGTGGTGGCTTCTCTCACTTGGGAGATCGAGTCCGTGGTTCGCCGGGCCCAAGAACAGCACCCCGACCCAGGTAACGGTCCTACTAACCGCTTGTTTGTTCCTGATCCAGTTCGCTCTCAGGTCCTGAGCTGGGCGCACTCTTCACGGTTGACCTGCCATCCTGGGACTGCACGCACCGTGGAGGTCCTGCGGCAGAAGTTCTGGTGGCCCACGCTGGAGAGGGATGCTAAGGAGTTCGTGGCCGCATGTTCCATCTGTGCCACCAGCAAGACCTCCAATCGGCCGAGTTCGGGGCTCCTTCAACCGCTGCCTATTCCTCATCGACCCTGGTCCCACATCGCAGTGGATTTTGTCACTGGGCTTCCCCCATCCCAAGGTAAAACTGCCATCCTAACCATTGTCGACCGGTTCTCCAAAGCCGCCCATTTTGTCCCCTTAGAAAAATTGCCCTCTGCCAGGGAGACGGCCGATCATCTGGTGAACCACGTTTTCCGACTCCATGGGATACCTGCCGACATAGTGTCCGACCGGGACCACAATTCACGTCGGAGGTTTGGAGAAATTTCTGCTCTGCGTTGGGGGCCACAGTCAGTTTAACCTCTGGTTTCCACCCGCAGTCCAATGGTCAGACGGAGCGGACCAACCAATCACTGGAGACCTTCCTGCGATGTATGACCTCGGAGAACCCTTCCGCCTGGAGCAGCCTCCTCCCGTGGGTCGAGTATGCGCACAACTCCTTGTCTAATGCTTCTACCGGGCTGTCTCCGTTTCAGTGTTCCTTGGGATACCAGCCGCCCATGTTCCCCTCCCAAGAACGGGAGATCTCCACCCCGTCTCTCCAGACCTTTCTCAGGAGGTGTGAACGGGTCTGGAGGCGCTCGAGGGCCTCTCTGATAAGGGCTTCGCGGAGAATGGAGGGGCAAGCCAACCGTCACCGTTCTCCTGCCCCTGTCTACTCCCCGGGCCAAAGGGTTTGGCTCCGGGCTAAGGACTTACCTCTCCGGGTGGAGTCTAAGAAGATGGCGCCCCGGTTCGTGGGGCCTTTTGTTGTTGAGCGCATCATTAATCCCAGTGCGGTCCGCCTGAAGTTGCCCTCCTCGATGAGGATCCACCCCACGTTTCATGTCTCCCAAATTAAACCAGTGAATGAGAGCGCTCTGGCCCCCCTGTCCGTCCCCCTCCACCACCCAGGATGGTGGACAATGCCCCAGCGTACACCGTGCGCCGCCTGCTGGATGTTCGTCGTCGGGGACGTGGTCTCCAATACCTTGTGGACTGGGAGGGATACGGTCCAGAGGAACGCTCCTGGGTACCCAGACGCCAGATCCTGGACCCTGCCCTGATCCGGGAGTTCAACCAGAGGAGACCTGACCGGAGGTTTCGTGCACCTGGAGGTGCACGTAGAGGGGGGGGTACTGTCACGCCCTCCACCTCTGCTGCCTGAGTGGCAGTCTCCTTTCCCCTTCTTTTCCCTCTTCCCCTTTCCCTCTCTCTCTTGCAGGTGGGCGTGAGCAAGGTGTGGGCAGCGAGGAGCACGGCAGGTGCAGCCACTTGTAATCAGCGGAGGAGGCACGCGTGTGATTGGATGATCAGCTCTCACTCTCCCGGTTATAACCACGCTCCACATGCTCCTCGATGCCAGACCGTCGTTTTGCCTCAGTCAGTTGCCAACCTCTGCTCTCGTTCTGTCTGCTCCGTTTGCTCTGCACCCTCGCTATTGCTAACGCTATTTCCTCTCCGCTTCCAGTTGGTCCCCCGTCTGCCGTCCACGTGTGCCTCCTCCGGTTCAGCTCAACCACTGCCTCCACTCCGCCAGTAACCCAGCCACCGCTAGGATTCCAGTCGTGGATCGCCACCCCCACTCCCGGACCTCAGCTCACCACCCAGCCTGCCTGCCTGCCTGCCTGCCTTCGCTCCCACCTGCTCCGCTCACCTGCTCCGTCGTGCCCCCCTCTCCGTTCAGGTTCAGTAGCATTAGCATTAGCGTTAGCCCGTCTGGCTCAGTTTCCCAGTGTCTTGGTTGCTATCAGCTCATAGGTTTTCGTAGCTCGCTTTTTGTTTGTATCAGCTCGTTGGTTTTCGTAGCTCGCTTTTTGTTACCTGTTCGTTTTTTCAGCTCGCCTTTTGCAGCTCGCTTTCTGTTGTTACTTTTAGTTCGTTTTCAGCACTCGCTCGCTTTTAGTTTCGGTTTTGGTTTATTGGTTTGGTTTCCTGCTGTGCAGTGATCTTCTGTTTCCGTTGTTGTAATAAACATTGTTATTTTATATATCTGTGTGCCGTGTTTCTTTGCCTGCGCCTGAGTCTCTGCACCGTTCGTAACAATTATAACAGGAAATAAATCTGACTGGGACCTCTATCGTAAAATGAGGAACTCTGTCACCAAACTCAACATAAAGAAAAAGAAAATTTATTTTAAAGATCGAGTTCAGAAGGTTGGAAATGATAGTAAAAAACTATGGAATGTTTTAAATCAGCTGACGGGTAGAAAAAACAAAATCAATCCGTCCTTTCTTGAGGCAGACAATACATTTTTAACAAAGCCTATAGATATTGCTAATTATATCAACGATTATTTTATTAGTAAACTAGCCAAATTAAGAGAGAATATGCCTAACCTAAGTAATGTTAAATCTCATCTATTGATAAGAAATAAAATTATGAAAAATAAAAACATCAGGTTCAAATTAGAAAAAGTAAGTACACAGAAGGTAAAAGAATTCCTGAAATCCAGTAAAGACAAACCCCCGGGTGTTGATGACCTTGACAGCAGGCTTCTCAAACTAGCAGCTGACTTTATTGCTCCTGTTTTAGCCCATATAATAAACCTCAGTTTTACTTGCAATACATGCCCACAGGCGTGGAAGCAGGCTAAAATTATTCCACTGCCAAAAAATAAGAAACTTCCGTTCTCAACTTCAAATAGTCGACCCATAAGTATTCTACCTGTGTTAGGAAAAATTACA